>BTRK01000005.1:40969215-41393363 GCA_036245805.1 Pristionchus mayeri
AATAACGTGATATCATTTTTAAAAATATATTAAGAAGGATAAATCCCTTCTAATTCTGCGCAAAACAAATTTGAGGAAAGTCGTCTATAGATCAATGGTCTCGCTCTCTCCATATCATACACTTTCTCGCTCACTCTGATCGACGAGAGAGCGTGTGGTTTGGAGAGAGCCAGACGATTCCTCCGTCTATAATGCTCCGCTATACAGTTCGAAAACTACGAAGCGACATCTTTATTATACAAGCTCTTTCGATCCAGAAATGAGAGAGTGAACGAAAGACCGTGGTATCGTTTCTAGAACTCTCCAACCAGCAGCATTGCGTAGAGAGAGAAATTGAAAAGCTGCGATACACCCTACTGAAGTCTTTGTTTGGTAAATTTTAGTGATTTTTGTACAGCCAACAAAAATCACTTAGTGATTTTTGATTTAGTGATTTAGTGATTTAGTGATTTTAGTGAAATTGATAATGTGATTATTCAACACCATAATAGAGAAAGTGAAGCATAGTTGGGATGGAGAACGCGGTCTGGTTTCGCTTTCTCATGTACATCAAGAAAGAGATTTGAACGAGCGAAAGAGCGCGCAAAATAGAAAGATTTCTCACGAATCCTTTTCTATCTGCGAGTTCAGGCCATTTAGAATAGCATTCAGGAGCTACAGAATTTGAAATAGCTGGCGAGAGAGTTCGAACTGGAGAGAGACTTTGATCGGAATGCATCTCGGAGGAAAACGAATCAAAAGCCGAAAACGAACGCGACACTCTAGGAAATGAAAAGCTCTCTGTGTTAAGCATGCTGTCTCGTCGACTGGATTGAAGAGAGAAGGGATGGTTTGGCAAGAATCATCGTGATGCATCCTTCGTAGAGATGAGCAAAAAGGTAGCATGAGGAGAGAAAACATGGAGATGGACGAAGAATTGTCTATTTTGAATGAAGTCAATGAACAGCAGGAACTTCCGCATTATTGTTTCCAGATTGATTGTTTGTACGACCTCAGAAGACGATTTCTACATCGATATCTAATAAGCTCTGGAAGCGTCTGTGAAACACACTTCTATCCGAGATGTGGAAGAGATAGACGACGAGAATTTCTGATTGAATTATGCGAGACGATGAGAGGTTGACACTAAACGAGAGTTGTTTTTGTAGATATACAAGTCGGGGTGAGATTTCGTACAGTCTTCGGTACACAAAATAATGAGGCATATTCTCGCAAAGAAAAATCCTTCCTAAAAGTAGGTGGGCACTAGTCACTCCAGTAAAGATAAAACGTTCATCCGAGGTGGAGAGTAACGCCAACTACCGTCTCGCTCTCTCTTTGGGTGGAAAAGGTGTGCGGCAGTTAGAAGAATGGCGATTTTGTTTTGCCTCCTGACTCTCTCCATACTGCACACTCTCTCGCTCTCCCTCTAACTGACGAGAGAGCATTTAAAATGAAGAGAGCACCCTGAGGCAACAGCGCCCGAGGGTCAAAACAACGACTACAAAATGAGGTAGGTGAGTTCTGGCAACCGGGATAGGCCAATTAGCAAAATTACGGAAAATTTGGAACCGATTTTTCATGAGAAGGGAGCAAAAATTCGAAAATTTTCAACGCAGAGAGTGTAGAATTGAAACGGAATCGTTCCCTCTTTCTGCCACTTCCATTCATAGGGAATGAGGTGTGAAGATTGTAATGGCACAGGTGAGGAAAGAGAATGAACAGACGGCCAGACATCATGACCCACACGCTTATATCACTTCTAAACGCTCTCTCGCTCTGTCTGGACGATGAGAGAGTACGTGGAATCGAGAGAGTGCAGTTACCCCATCACTTTACTGTACAGTATTGCGGAGAAAACTTATCAAAACTATTGTTATTGGCTGCCTAGTTCACTGGTCATGAAGGACGTGAGTCACCTGAAAGTGCATGCTAGGGAATGTTTCGCAATTTTTTTCGAAATAATTATGCTTCTTCAATAAGCAATAAGACAGCATCCTTGTTGCTTTCTGATAATCGCCTCACGCGGAAGGGAAATGCCACTACTTTGAAGCTCTCAGCACCGAGTTCATGCGAGTCTGATATCCCTACATATAGTACAGTAATCCGAGGATACGGTAGGCAAAGTCACTCATAAATTTTAGAACTGCGATCACCAGCGTCGGTCATCTGGGAGACGAGTGAGCATGGGAAATGAAGCGAGTCCGAGAGGCAACAAACTCATCAAATATTCAGCAGCCGTGCCTTGCCGAGTGGAGATAACGAACCATAGAGTGGTACCAGAATGACTGATAAGTGCTGTTTTTTCCCTGACAGAGGTGTCGGAACGGGACATTCGAAGCAAGCGTCCACCGGAAATGTTTTTGACAGGAAGACGATATTTCTACCGTAATCAACTCATGCCCAACTCTCTCCATTTTACATGCTCTCTCGCTGGTGAGATACTAAAGAATGACGAGAGAGGGTAAACGAGCATCTCTACAACAGTGAATCTATGGACGAGAGATATAATAAATGAAAATAATAAAGCACAAGGATAGGTAGTTACTACTGATTGCTGCTCTTTTTCACGCCGACCTCTCTGAGTTAGTTCCTTTGGAAGAAATGGACTGAAAAATAGCCGGAAATGAAGGTCTAAGGGGTAATTCCTCACTCCTCTTCATTTGCATTCTCTCTCACCAGTGAGAGACTGTGATAATGAAGGGAGTGAGACCATTGCTCTACTGGTTAATTTCTGAGGTGCGAAGAGGCGGATTTACGCCGAGGGAATACTAGCCTGCCCAGTCCATTTTCACCCTGATTTATTGCGTTGGGCGAACAGTAGACTCGCTCTATTCATTACGCAGACTGAAATAGCTGAAACACAAAATAAGCTTCGCCTCGAGACTGTGATTGCTGAGCAAATAAATGCTAAAAAAAGAAAAGTGTTTCGTTTCCAATTTCTCATCCTAGTCAAATCACAAGCGCTCATTTCAGATTCCATTTCATCTGTCAGAGCGATCGAAAAATAGTCTTGTAGGCACTACGTTGGATCAGAACTATGACGTGCCGAAAAAAAGGCGTCATAGTTCTCGTCCGACGTAGTGCCAGAGCCGATGTCACTAGATCGATGGCGAACGATGAGGGCCATGACAGTTTGTTCCACAGCGTTCTGACCCCCATTGTTCTCTCCAGAGAAGGGTAGACAAAGGGATTAAGATTTGAATTTTCCCGCAAAACCCCGAACTGCAAAATGAGGGAATAGGCTGTTTAAAAGCGATTCGATATATAGTAACACTCTGAAACACAAATGCAATTCATCAATTTGATCAATCTAAGCACATTGACTTCTCATAGGTGATGTGAAACATACATCCGTCTAATCAGTTTCGTTCCTCGAGTGGGAGATTCGTGGAGGGAGACTGCATGTTTCAGTAGGATTTCAAGTTCCCTGGCTGCAGTTCGATCCAGCTCCCTTTTCTGTCGAGCTAGAATGCTGTGGTTCGCCTGCTGGCAATTGATGATCAGCTTTATTATACTACCATTCGCGCATGGATTGCATTGAAGCGATTGTTTATGAATTTATGAACACAAATAAAACGGGGAAGAAAACTTTATTTTTAATTTCAAATATTAGACGTGATAACTTCTCAAATTCGTTGTCCCCCAATATTTGATCTCAGTTCATCAGATTTTAATAATCTTATATGTCAGAGCGAAATTGGGCCGCACTTCCACTCAATTTACTAAATTCTTAGCTGGGAATGAGAGCTTTCGCCTCTTGCCAATAACATACGACATCCAGCTATTGAACTCAACCATTGACAAGTTATGACGTTTTTTTCCGAAAAATTTTACATATCTTTTGAACGGCGGATCCAATAATCAATTGTAGGGGGATCAATCGATGCGTCTGGTGACGATCTACACGAATAAAATGTAGTCAAATAATTTGATCGTTGGTTTTACGTGAAATACGGACGTATTTATAATTTTCCGAATTTTTCCGTGCACAGCCCTGAAATGCAACCCCGTGCCTTGCCGAGTGGAGATAACCAACCAGAGATCGGTACCAGAATGACTGATGACTGCTGTTTGTTCGCTGACCAAGGAACGGGTCAGGGTGAAGAAGCCTCCATTGGAAGAACTCTCGACAGGAATACAATAGTTCTACCGTAACCATAATAGCCAATTCTAGCACATCTGAGGTACGGTAGGGCAGGACATAAAATCCATCGAAGAGACACCTACCGACCGGCAGATAAGTTACCGGCAGTTCGATCAATCTCCAAGAAATGCGAGAGAAGATCGGAGAGTGATATTTGTTCTTCAATCTCTGGGTCTATCGTTCTGTCACACTGTGTCAGTTCTGTCACAGTCACAGTTCACGTCGCACGAGAGGGCTGATAGTTATTTTGGACTCGTTCTCCAGGCAGGAATAGGCATTCATCTGTTACTTTACACCATAACTGTTGAAACATAACTGTTCAAAATCAAACTAAAACATTTTCCTTTTTTTAGCGCAAACAAACAGTCTATTCGATATTTTCCTATCGAACTCGTGAGGCCCATCTGAGCGTGGAGACACAGGGATATTCCTTGGAGCAATGTTGTAATGATGGATGACTGTAGACCTCGCACGATGAATCATGAACTGATTGAGTGTGCACGGCGTTTGTGTGTTGATATGGTAGATGAAGAATAGCTAATTTTCTCTTCGAAATGTTCGTGAAAATTTTTCAGAAAAGTGGGATTGCATTTCTCATCCAAACCCCTCCTAGAATGGATCGAACTCAGCTACTAAGCAACAATTTCATGATGACGATGAAATATAAACACGAGTTGCAATCCGATTTTATTTCTTTTTTTTGCTATAACTCCGCATGTTTTCAAAATCGATCTGTTAATGATAATGACGAGAATACATAGATAGATAATGACAATTTGTAACAAACACTTATTTTATTGAACTTTATCGAGGCAATGCTGAGATGGGACGAATAATTCCCGACTGCGAAGTAGTAACAATGCAAACTCATAATAAAAAACCAGAGATCACGGGTGAGATTAAAAGAGGAATGGAGAGAGGCATACCAGCAGATGACAAAATACTCGATTGAGATACCCGCAATAAACATCAGACATAATATTATGATACAAACTACAGGGCAACGATCAAATATCAGACTCCGAAGTAGAGCGCGGACATGGCCTTGGGCGGCGGAGGAGGCAGCGGAGGCGAGATGTTACTGTAATGGAAGGTTACGGTAGTATTTCGCCGGGTCAGATCCTCGAGTTCGTCGGGTAAGATCGCTTACTTGTCCTCGTTATCAGAGGCGGAGCTGGAGGAGGTTGAGCAGGAGATTCCGGAGATTCCATGAGGAGGGAGGGTCATGGTCAGAGGCGTTCTCGAGCACTCACGAGTCGCGTAAGAACCCTGAAAATGCAGTCGTTATCAATGGACGCCTTTGGCGAGCCAACACCAAAGGTGCGTCAACAAATTACATTGTACTGTCGTTCCCTTCCGTAGCACAACAGGAGCAGGAGTATCACCAGAAGTGCGCCAGCGATGAGAAGTGCGCCAAGCAGCAGCAACAGCTCGCTTGACTGACTCAGACCGTAGCTGCGAAAGATCAGAGATCAAACTACAAACTAGAAGTCATTTTTTCAGAGATCAAAGATCGAACCTCGCTCCGAAGAGAACAGCACAATCATTGACAGCAACAGCAGAGAGAATTGCTTGACCCTTCAGAATCTCCGGAGTTGAACATCGAGTGGCCCCGTACTCAAGTTGACGACGGAGGGCGAATCTGTGAATGTGATCTTTGATCTTTGGATGGATTTGGTACCAGATAGCGTGACCCACTGCATTGTGTGAAACCCTCGGTTCTGGGTACTGAGTGAGTTATCTTTGATGATTGAACATAGCCAGATACCCTAATCATCTGCATTGGCACCAAACCTGGGCTAGATCTTATTATGGTCCCCGGATCGCAGGGCATATCCTTTTCCTCCCTCTCTCTATCCGGTGCAACCACCCGGTTAGTCCCTCTTGTTGTCTTCGCACGCTGGGTGCTAATTCACTTAGCATCAGTGCGCGAGATAGGAAGAAGGGCAGGGATAGGACTGGGGTATAAATTGACACGCCTTGCATGATGAAGCGAATGCAACATCCACACGATATGTTCAACAGAAGAAAGACTATTTTTTGTTGTTTATCTTACAACTCAATACAATACTATCGACGAATGCATTTAATCGATTTTGTGCAGTGCGCGAAACTCAATATTGCCTTTCCATGTAAGATGAGCCATCTTTGAAGTCGTCGAGAAGTCACCATACTAAAAATTCCTCATCCTCTTTCTTGACCCCTTGCTGTTCCCTCGAGTAACAAGTGCCGGCTGGTAGCATTGCCCATTCAAGAGAGGTAACAAAACGGTCCCTGCCACTAATAGTCTCCTTCCCTAAGTCAGGCAGTGCGAGAGAGCGTGTAAAATAAAGAGACCGTACCCTCCCTCAGTCATTCATTCATCACTCATGCAACGAGAAGAGGGGTTGGGAGGGCTAACAATATGGCTCAGCCCTATTTTAGACTCGAGTGGACCAGATGACGCTGTGGAAAAATGCCCAATTTCACGCGCGTTCTTTGATTTCTTCGCACTCTCAGGTTCTCAGAGATCAAATAGTAAAAATCAAAGATCATCTCTCACCTCTGTCGCATGTGCTCCTGAAGTTGCTGCAGCCCGCAGTTGCAGTCCCACGGATTTCCTGAAAATTTCGGGATCAAACAAGATTCAGATATCAAACTGCAGAGTTTAGATTCCAAATATCAAACTACGAACCTGCGAGGTACACCTGATCGATGGTGTCGATGAATTCTGATGCAGCCGTGGAGAGAGATTTGAGGCGGTTGTGAGAGAGATCGAATTCCTGTGAGAGATCAAAGATCACAATGCTAACTTCAAGGAATATCTAAAAAAAACTAAGTTAAAAATATTGTCTTTTGCTTGATAGTTATTTTTTTAATGTTACGAAATAACCATTATGGCAGAATAATCAAACAACATAAATGGCCAGGATTTATCCGTTATTGTGTAGTTGGCCTGTCCCTTACTCCAGGAGCATAGAGGGAATAGACTTTATCTACAGAAAAGGGGACAAGAGAAGAGGTCACATCGCGCTAGTTACAGAGACGATAGAATGGGGAGGAATCATCCTTAAATAGGCACGAGGTCACATGTAAATCGGACATGCTAATGGACAGAGGGGAGAGGAGGGCGAGAGTACAACTCGAGACAACGGGGGATAGTCTAGTCTGCACGTATGCTAATTGACTATGGAGTACAAGGCCAGGGCCTTTACACAACACCTCCCTCCAAGATTCAAACTGAGGGGTGAATCTGATAATAATAGTCAATTACAACGAGGCAATAATTAACGGGCCACGGTTGAAGCACTTTTGGTCATAGGGATTCTGTCGTTCTCCACTACTTCTGTGGGCTCGTTTATTCTTCGACGTTGCATTGCGAGACTCGACGAAACTCGGGTAGACGCCCTCGTAGGTGCACACTTGAACACGATGCAGATGTCGTTGCACTTGAACTCGATGACGATGCCGTTGCACTTGAACTCGGTATCGCTTCTGAGGTGGGCGTACACACGCTTTCCTCAGTGATCGTCTTCGGCAGGATCTCACTATCCTCCATAACACACTTTCAGGATATTCCCAATCCACAGGGTCGACCGATTCAACCACCTGTGTTCACACTACACACTTCTCGAACAACAACAGCGTGTGTCCAGATTCCTTCTATGCACTTTCGTGCCTTCTCAGACTAACGTTCCATTCCCGGAAACGCTTCCGATTTCTCGCTTTCTTTGAGGTCATGATACTCGCCATTTGCTCGAACACAAACGTCCTTCTTGGGGCGATCCGCTTTTTCCCTCTCTCAGACATCACGAGACTCAACGTGACTCCCCGTCGGGTGTGGTCATTTCAGGCCACGACGCTATTTCCGTGCATTCACTTCAACCTAGCGCCACCAGCTAATTCGATCTGGTTTTGTTCACTCAGTACTATCACTGCCTCCGCTCACAGCAACGACTTATTAGCCACCGGATCCGTGCTAGGCGCCTTGCCAAACGGCAACGTCACGACTTATTAGCCACAGGCATCCCTGCTATGCGCACACCTGATCTTGCAGACCATCACAATGATCAGTCACTGACACAACGAGTGATCCCTTTTCCTGGTCAATCACCGTTCTCTCGGGCAGTCCCAAACGTAGGTCAGCTGCTGCTTCCTCTAGTGATCCATCTGCTAGGTCAATCACTAGTTTCTCTGGCGACATCCTCGTCGCAAAGTTTACGGACGACCCCATACTAGGTCAGTTGCCAGTTCGCTGGGCAGTACCAACCTCAGTCAACTGTTAGTGATCCCTACTAGAGGTCAATCACTACTCTCTCTAACGACCCCTAAATATAGGTCAGTCGCTCTTCATCTCGGTCACTGCTAGTGATCCCTAATATCACTGCTCTCACTTCTCTGACAACCCCAACAGGTCAGTCGCCGCTACTACATTCAGTTTCCTGGAATCATTCAGGAGATCGGCTCCTTGGCACTCTTTCAGCTCTCTTGGCTTCTCCCCTAAAGTCATCCACTTCACTCGCACTTTCTAGTCTGGAGTAGTTCCTTCATCTAAGGTACCTTCAACTCCATTCAAACTGTGCACGCACCTTGGCTCTCTAGCCTCATTGGTCTCTGCTCTCCATTCGGACCTGCACTTTGTTCACCTCGCATCATCCTACTTGCACCTCAGAGCGACGGCTAAGAAGAGGGAATGAACTTCTTCCCGTCCCTTCTCCCAGTCCTCTTTCGGTCTTTCAGAATCGCATGAACTTTCACTCTCTTACATGCAGTCCTCATGGGCTCTTCTCTGATCTCAAAGCACTCAATCTGATCTTTGATCTCTTTCCATCTGAGATTCCCTCGCTCTTGTTCGTTCTCTCGTTGTTGTTTCACGTGTCAATTTGCATCTTTCTCTTCGCATTATCACGTAAACAAGTCAACCACTCGCATCCGTGTCCGCATTTGCATGTCGTTAGTCTCGCTCGCTCTGTCAGCATCTCCCTCGGATCTCCTTTCCTTGTGACACGTGTACTATCGATTGATCGAGGACAGCATCGACACGGTTCACAAGTTCAGTGACGACGCACAGTATCAACAAATTTAAATATAAAGATCAAAGATCACTCCTCTCACCTTTAGATTTCCCAAAAGTGAGCCCAGATTGTACGGCAGGTAGTAGAGTTGATTCGACGAGAGATTGAGGACCTGAAGGGAGATCAACGACCAACTACTGTCCTTCTAAATTCCAGTTTTTATCACTCAGATTCCTTGCAATTTTACTCTACATTCGTTGGGCGCACTCATTGAAATAGGTCACTGCGATTACTTTCGAAATGGAGATATTTTATCACAACTAGCCCCGGTATTCTAATCTGAGCCACTTTCAGTCCTTGCGCACTTTCGGTGAACTCTCACTCACCTTCAATTGATAGTATTCAGGCGGGAATACCAACGGAAAGTCGCTGATCATGTTGTGCGCCAAGTGAAGTGACGTTAGCGCATGAAGAGTGCGTGTTGAGGCAGCATCGAAGGTGGTTAGATAGTTGCCAGAGAGGGAGAGCGACTAAAAACAGTGATCATTGTTTTATTTTGCCTTTCTTCTGCAAGTCCCTCCAGACTAACTATTCAAACGGTTTGCATGACTTACCCTTGATAGCCCCATTCCCCTCTGTGAATATATGAATGATTGATTGCTCAAAACCGGGAGAAAGTCCCCGGAATTGCCAGTTTCACGCTCTAGACTAATAGGTTTGCGCGCCTCTCTCCCCTCAATCTCTCCTCTCCCATATCCCGATTGTCCACGGATATCGAGGATGATTGATGGGTGGTGGACCCCCTTGTCAGTGCAGGTTGCAAGGGGGATAAACAACATACTAATCACGCATATCAATGGATGCATTTCAGGAGCTTAAAGATCAAAGATCAGAGGAAGTGTCATTATTGTAAACATCAACGGTATATCTCGTACGCAATGTCTCACAGAGCTCAACGAGGCAAATTAAAGGAAATACTTTTAAACGCTCATGTTGATTTGTTTTATTAGCCACAAAACTTCGACACAACATCGTTTAATTTCGTGTAATCACACTTTTCTAAATTCGCTGAAACAGATCTCGTTCAATATCACTCCTGGGACAAACTTCGACCTATTCCCTCGTTTCTTCTCAAGATTAGCATAGTAGTGCGAATTTTCTCCCTAGAAAGCAGTGTGAAATGCCCCCAGGGCACGATTCTGTTTGCCCATCTTAGAGTAGCAACTTATTTGTAATTCGGCTCATCTTTCCCTCAAAAGATTACGCGCGCTTTCCGCGACCGGGAATTAGAATTGCCGGTCCCGGAATCTCCGGATCTCCGGAGATCCAATATCCCCCTCATAGGCATCATCAGAAAGAATACCATGACCATCTGTTAGGGCTCTTGATGATCGGAGAGAAGGGGGACTAATCTCGAGAGGGGATAGTTATGCCTAGCACTCTCTTCATTTCTCATGCTCTCTCGCCTTCTCTGACCTATGAGTTTGAGAAGGGCACCGGACGATTGCCAGAATAGTTTCACACGATCCCTCGAATTCCGAAACCTCCCCAATTTCATAGCCTCGGGGCATCGAAATAAGCCGCAGATTAGACTCCAGTTGATTCATCAAGTACTGACGGTTCTCAGTATGACATTTGACTCCCCCAGGGAATAAATTGGATCTCGATTGGAATGACGTCACGTTTAAATGATGCAATATAATTTTTCTAACCACCTTCAGTGTTCTCTGTGCAACTCCAATCGTCGTTGAGTCAAAGTTCTCGATGTGATTGAATCCGAGGTCCAAATGAGTGAGGGAAGTACCGTCAAATGCTTCCTCTTTCAAGATTTTGCCTCGGAGGCCCAGCTGAAATCAATCGATAATCAATCAAATTTATGCAAGATCACTGTAACAAGGAAAAATTCTTCTAATTCTACTGCAGTGTAGTCTTCTCTCTCCATGTCATAATTTCCCCCCGCTGTTCCCAGCATTTCACAGGCAGTTTCCGGTTCATTTCTACTCCAATTTCACACTGCGCCGGGCAAAAAAAGACCGAGAAGAGAGAAGAGATTGGAGAAATTGGGAAGCGCACAATTAGAGAAGGGAAGCAGTTTCTTTCTTCTGGGATGAGAGGCATTATCACGTTACGCGCGATACTATCACGCTGTTGAGCTAACGGATTGTTTTTTGTTTGTTCCCTGGCTAACACGACAACATTAAATGTTTTCCCTGCCAAGATCTGATATGAGCCTCCTGAAGCATATATGAGGCGAATCGTGAGAGAATCGACCACGCCGCGGCGGTAGGATTCAAGTTTGCTCGATTCCGCTATAATTTTTGTTATAAGTACTTCAAATGATGCTCTTTCAAACTGCGTCGTCAGAATTTTGATAACTGTCGTCATCGTCGGGATTCAGAAGGCCAAACTTGGCACTATCACTTTTCGACAGTCAAATCGCGCTCACTTAAATGATCATATCTCCATTTAAAATAAAGATAGAAGGCCGTTCTTTGTTTCAAATGAAAGCTACCATCATGCTCTACAATCTTATCTAGACAATATCATTCCTGGTCTTCATCATGGTGCAGGGCGGTCGGGCGGACCAAAAGTGGCGTAACTTTGGAAATCAGAAAAAGATCATGGGTTATCATGCTTAAGTTGTAGAGCATACATGTGCCTCACTTCTCGCCGAAAATAAGGCAAATCGGAGTTGGAACAAAAAAAGGGGCTTACTTATGTACGGCGAGCCCAAAATGTGTTCAGGACAAGAGTACTTCCGTAACTTCAATTGCCCTCATTTGGGCTCAAAATCGTTCAAAAACTTCCAAAAGAACATTATACGTGTCTTCCCCCATATTATAACACTTCCATTGGTCATAAATGGTCACCTGACCGAAAATTTGAAAATCGGTATTTTGACCAATTTCAGCATGCGCTATGGACCCAAACGCATAAAATGGGTTCTATATAATGTAAATACATTCTTCGAAACAGCTCGAAGAAAAAGGGCTCCTGAAAAGAGGATATTTCGCCTGAAGAATCCTAGGAAAGACGCAAAACTGTGCCGCTGATCAAAATAGACGTAGAGACTCGGCTCATGGATAGAAATGTAGATCACGATGAGCTAAACATTTCATCTGAAGAAAGTGAGTCTTTATCTTTTCGTTGAAGCGTGCTACAGAGCCTGGAAGTTCGTCAGAAATATGCAAGAATCCCCCGAGAGCGCGTGCTCTAACCGTCTGGCGCTCTCGCTCTCTGACCTCCCTCTCCCTCCCCTCTATTTAGCGCTCCCCCGCGGACGTCTCTCGTCGGTTTTGGCCAAAAATTTTGGAAATGAGAGAGGGCAAGTCCGCAACACATGTTACTACTCCTAAGTGCCTATATCCGTGGGGCTGCTAACAATCAGAGGAGAGAGTGTGTCGAAACAAGAGAGTGTAGAGAGAAAGAGGACGCGAGAGAGTGTGGGAAAGGGAGAGGGTGCAGAGAGGGAGTCTCATGTACTGCGTGTAAGGTCGTAAAGGAATAGTGTCTCTTGCTATTCTCAGGGTTTACCCGATGACGTCATTCATTCAGAGACATTCATTGTTGGGATGGGAACAGAGGGGATCAGGAGATTGCATAAGATGAATGGGCTTGAGTGAGGTAATCGGGAAAATAGAAGAGGCGAACAGATATTAAGAAAAGTGTGGTATGAAAAATAAAAATATCTCGAATTTCTCACCTTATTGTGGCTCAAATCCAATTTGGTGAGGTTGTTCCCACAGAAGGCGCACGGCTCGATCTCATCGATCCTGAGAGATCAAAGAGTAGTTTGTGATCGTCAGTGATAATGATAATGGAGCCATAAGGGCAGATTCAAGTAACCATGTGATATTGTAGCTATAGCAATATTAAAACGTTCCGACAATGCTAGTTGACCACCTAAGCCGCTAAATCTCTGAGCCGGCTTTTAGTAATTTAATTATTATACTCTTAAAAGTGTTTTTAATTTAAATTCTTGCGTTTAATCATCACCAAATGTCAGGCCATAGGGCTGCAAGGGCTTATGCGGCTAGAAAAATTATAGGAAATAGCTGTTTAATTTTTCGTTCCGCTTGTTTAGTCGCGTACTCAGCATGGTGTAGGACATATTCTTCTAATCTTATATTACGGTAATGTGTGTCATGTTACTGAGTGATTTCAGAATACCTGTTGAATGCGAGGGAGAGTGAGGTGAGACGAGGCAATGCGGCGAGTTCGGCAGAGGGAACGCGTCTGGAATAAAATGTTAATTTATTGCATACATTTATTATATATTAGAAACGGCTAGTTTTTTTCGGAAAACAATTATTCAGCACAAATCTTTCCAGGATTTTTCAAGAGAATTGGTACATTTATTATATGCTTCACGTGCATGTTGTAAGCATGGTGCCACATCTTTTTCTGATTCGAGATAGACATCCAAGTCAACAATAATCAATCAAAAAAAACTTTCTCTCAGAATGATCTGTTGTTGGATTAAAAACGCTGTAATTAATTGAGTTCTCAAACTAACTTCAAATTGTTGCTCGACAAGTCGATCGATCTCAACTCCGGCAGTCGATCGAGACTCAGATTAGAGAGGGGACTGCAGGGATCAAAGATAATCTATTATATTTCTGCACTTAGGATTTTATTATTCACAGAGATCAAAGATCGAATTGTCGTGGTTTTCAACAGATAACATCGAGTTTTCACCGCCAATAGGTCCCCTTCATGACCTAGGTGGCATTATTTTACACTAGCCGTAAGATCAAAGATCAGAAATACTGATCGGATCAACTCACTTCACATGGCATCCTCCCATTCCCAATTCCTCGAGACTCCGCACATCACTGATCAAATCGTTCAGATGACCCACGGGGATGCTGAAAACCGGAAGATGAATTTCACAAACCGGAAATGATCCGGAAGTCCAACTTTCCAACCGATTCCGGTCTAGTCTCAGTGTTCGAAGGTTTTCGAGTCCTCGAAGAATGTTGGAAGAGGCCTCGGTGATGGAATTGTTAGCAAGAGAGCTGAAGAAAAGACATCAAACTACAGAATTCATTTATCAAACAACAAATTAGAAAGAGCAAAGATCAAACTGACAGTGACGTCAGCTTCTTCAGGTAGGCAAAGACGCCAGTTGGAAGGACGGAAAGTTTGTTGTTGGAGAGGTCGAGTACCTGGAAAAGATCAAAGGTCAACCTATGATTGGAGTGGTCAGTAAGGATCCCTTGCTTGGGTCAGACCATTACTGGGTCAGGGAATAACAAAGGGGATGCGCTTGGAGTCAATTAGCTGAGGTTTTCTCATTACCTCAATGCTTGGAGAGCCGGCTTTCAGGTTTCCTAGAACCGTCTTTTAGTCTTTGATCTACCGTTTTCCACTTTCCGGTAATGATTGTTACGTCATCACCGGGGTAATTAGTCGGTCATCATGAGAGAACGGCGCTCTGACAGGAGGGAGAAGAGAGAGTATTGGAACTGAAGAGAAGGGAGAGAAAGAGAGCGACGAGAGAGCATAGAAACCGAAGAGAGTGCAGAGAAAAGCGGGTGATCTACTGACAGATTGAGAAGGGAGAAGGTCAAGTGGAGTGAAGGATTTATAATCGGATGATGATCACGGATCGGGTTACGAAAACAGAGATTTGTCGGCGATTTCTAGGGTGGAAATGTGCGAAAAAGGGGGCGGAGCTTGATTCAAAATTTTTATAAACTCACTTTCAGTGCTGGGAAACCGGCGAAATTGGCCATAGTAGCGTGGTCGATTCTGAAATATCATTGATTTTTTAATAAAGGGTGAATCGCCCAAGGAATGAAAACGAAAAGCAATGAACGAGTTAAACGAGGTGATTGAAACCTACTCGAGCGGTGAAATCAAAATGGAACTTTTTCAAGAAATGGCCGACTAGAAAGAGGATAATGAGCAACCATTATAGATCGAGAACAAATGCGCGCAATTACTATCTAGTTATGGGACGGGAACAAAACAACCTTACTAGCACGTTAGCATACGCTTCAGCTCTAAACCCTGGCCCATCCAGTACCACATTTTGAACTTCGGCCAAGAAAAATCGTCCATTACCTGTTATTGGACACATCGAGTAGCTCGAGATTGGGTAGTCTTGGTCTCGATAGTGAGGGCATTCCACAGCCAATGAGTCGAAGTTGACGAAGGGAAGAGAATCTGAAGGAGAGAGGGAGACTCTACTCGATTTGCATGATCGCTCGTCAGGTTATTCGTCTGATTCGCTCTTTCCTTTTCTTTATCCGACTCCTTGGTTAACATTTCCTCTTACTTGTCACACTACCAACGCTAAGCTTGAAGGACTTTTTGATTTTTTTTGTTGTTTTGATTCGAATGGTATTTGTTCTACACACTGCAGGAGAAGTTACCATCATTCACTTACGAACCCCACGAAGCTTAAGTGTCACTGCACAATTTTACTGATAATCAAAGAGCAATCGTCTGACTCTCTTCAGTTTGCGTGCTCTCTCGTCTCCCTGACCGGCGAGAGAGCATGCAAACTGAAGAGAGTTAGACCATTGCTCTAATCAAAAGGTGCGTGATAAATCAAATTTTTTCTGACATTAAATATTCGTTCTTTTATAGTTTCTGGTTACGGTATTCCCTGAGTCAGGCTTTTGACCTACCGATTCAAGTTATCATTCCATCTGAAGGAATTGGCAGGCCGCCAAGAGGGAGTTGAGATCTCCAGTGATCGAATCCCGGAGGGAAGAGAGTGCAGGAGTACGGTAAGCTTCGAGTCGTCGAGTCCGCCCTGAATCAGGGGAATCGACAACCGTATCGTAACGTTTCCTCACCTTGCCACAGTATGCCGAGACCGTCTCGTTGGTAGTCGGGGACACATCACACTCGCATTCTTTCGGACAAGCAGTACTGTAAGGGATTGCGGTAATCGATCGATAATTTCGAAATCAACTCACCATACGCCCGCTAAAAACAGCAACAACAAGAGATTCAGCAACATGGGGCAGATCTGCAATGGGGTGTGAGAAGAATGAGAGGGTGGAGGGAGGGAGAGGGAGGAGAAGAAAAGGGGCGGAGCATCCCCTCCCCTCCGCCTCTGCCGGCCACACAAAACGGATTGAAAGCGGAGGCCTAATCGGGAGTGAGATAGGGAAGGAACGGGGAATTAGGCTTGTATGTACACAGTTTGTACAAGGTATCGGTCAGTCCGTTCGTTGCCTCAGGGGATTCCACTGGGGGATGACGAGAGAGTATGGGAAATGAAGAGAGTACGGGCGGGATCTAAGAGGGAGGATAAGACGGAACACGAAGCCCTTACTAATGGCCTGGCAGGTGGATTGGAGATCATTGGGCAGATAGGAACAGGGGATATGACTCTCTTCATTCTACACACTCTCTCGCTCCCCAAAGGTAAGCGAGAGAGTGTGGGAATTCGAGAGAGTGAGAGAAATAGAGAGTGAACAAGCATGAAGAGAGACGACCGCTCTCTTTCGGAAAGAGGGGGAGATTATGAGGAAATAGAGAAGGAGGAGATAGGTTTCAGAGAGGAATGATTTAATGAAAAATCTGTGGCAAAGCGATGGAGTTGAGGTTTCCCCTGTATATATCAAAACAATATTATTCATGTAATCGAGTTTCGACAGGCGCCATCAGCACTTTGAGAATTTCTTGCTAATAAGACGAGATGAGAGAGCACGCGAAATGAAGAGAGCACATCATTGTTCTACTGCCAACCACTCTCCTTTACTCAAGAGGAGAAGGATCTCTCTATTCCACATGCTCTCTCTCGCTTTGTACAACCGGCAAAAGAGCACGGGAAATGAAGAGAGTGAACTGACAAATGACTGGTCAACTGTCTCGGACCTTGAAGAGACTCCGAGTTACTGACAGCCTTGGATTTCTCAGAGGTGAGTGATGTCTATGCTATTGTGGTGTGCTGTAAAATACTGTATGGGTTACGGTAGTATACCGTATCCTTTGCCGGTTTCTGCGCAGAAATCAAAGAAGTGATGCGATATTTTCATGCCAAAAATGGTCGAGAACCAGCAGTCAAAAGTGGCTACTGACTACGGCTTTAGACTTGTTCAACTCTGCCTTACTCAGTGATCTCTCTCATATCATGGATAAGGCTGAGGGGCAGTAAAATAACTCTACTCCTTTCCACTAGCCTCCCTCGCTCATCTCGGGTCACCCTGGGTCGCACCACTTACTCATTCACTCTGTCTCTTCTTTCCCCTCGGGTGTCGTATCCCTCCTCCCCTTTGTACTGACGATGCAACAGCTTGTCACGCGCGGGTCTATGATCTAGACCGATGATGAATTGCGCATGAGGATGGAACCCTTAGAACGCGAGGAACCATCCGAATCGCAAAATCAGTGGGAACCAGGCTTTCTGAAGTAACAAGAAATGAATGCTTTCCAGTTCTCATTAAGAGCAATGCGCAGGAATTCAAATCATTCAACCCCTTCATTTCCCTTGCACATCCACCACATTCAAATTGCTACACCGTTCAATGGCCTCGTTCATTATTCAGATGAATCTAGAAGACAGATTTTGGTACCAGGCTCAGCCGGGTCCAACCTCCGGTCATCGGGTCCCTCTCAGGTGTAGTTCCGTCTCTTAGTCGGATCGCATTTCGGGCTGTTTTCCTTCTCGTTTGGCCCTATATACATGCAATCCATCAAAGGACGAGAGAAATGAATGTAGTAGGAGAGTAAGCCTGCAAGAAATGGACTCGGATTTCATATCTATTGAAATTCGCCCTGAGGGGCCCGGCAATCTATCTATTTCACGCCTTATCCCTCAAAAAAGGGCCCGTTCTGAAAAGGGGGTACTCTATTCCAGTAGTGGAAATTGCCTAAAAGTGAGGAAATGATGATAGTGTAAGACTTTCTCATGGAAGAGAAAGATCACTCTCGAGTCCAGTCATTCTTCAGCCTAGGGAACGCGCGTTGGCAGAGAAAGGGACAGCCGTTCCCTCCCCTCGCCCTCGCTCCTGCTCTCCCTCTCTCCCTCTGCCCTGCCTTACACAGGTCTCTCACCCGGCGCGACTAGAGTGCGCCCTCTCATGCCGCTATATAACCGCGCGCCTTTCCCTAAGACCCGTTCATTCCAAATGAACATATACTAAAATTGGAACAATACAGAGAAGATTAGCATGGCCCCTGCGCAAGGATGACACGCAAATTCGTGAAGCGTTCCAAATTTTTTGCGGTTTTTTGCTTTGCATATATTGTTCATGCAAACACAGCGCAAGTACGGACTTGTTTTAATGAATTTCTGAGTGTGTTGGCCCAGTATTGAGAAACAAGGAAGGATGGGTGATATTCTCTTCAATTCCAGTATGATGAGAAAGGGACTAGCAGTATTCTGCCGCGAGCAAAATATCAAAGATGGGACCTTTCCTTTACTGAGGAGAGAGTTGTGAATTGTGGAAAGCGCGCATCATTCTTCCCAATGAACGCCCATTGGGTCTAATGGCTAAGAGGGCAATCAATCAAAGGGTAGATCTTGGCACCTTGCCAGGAAGGGGAATTACACTGTTCTTTGTGGGTGCTAAAGGGGAGAAGTCACAACACTGACAGGGCATTCATCAGCGGAGAGAGGGAAGGAAAGGTGCGAGAATTCATCATTGGAATGGTGGGGCATTGCCTCAGGGCGCGAATTTCAATAAGGTAGAGTGCCTCCACCTTCGACTCTCGCGATTCAGTGCACTTTCGAATTCCGGGAGTAGTATTGGGGTGTCCGGAAAGTTCGTATAATTTTTTGTTTTTATTTTTTATTCAATGCTTTACAATTCTCAGTGACCAATGTATGCCCCGTTCTTTCTCACTACCTCCCTCCAGCGATTGGGCAGGGTCTCGATTCCTCTCTTCCAGAATGCGGGTTTCTTCGAGACCGCCCAGTTCACGAAAGCCCTCACAACTTCATCTCGATTCTTGAACTTCTTTCCTTTGCAGAAGTCAGAGAGAGAGAGCGGAAGCAGTGGTAGTCGCATGGGGAGAGATCCGGGGAATACGGTGGATGGGGAATCCTCTCGATCTTCAGCTCGTCCATTTTCTTCTGGGTCATCTTCGCTCGATGTGGGCGAGCATTGTCCATCAGAAGAAGAATTTTGCCCTGGTTCAGGAGTCTGGGAGGGACTCTGATCGCGACATCGTCCAGTTGTTCAGAGAAGAGGTCGGCATTGATGCTGATGCCAGGGGCGAGGATCTCCCAGTAGATGGGACCGAGCACTGAGAAGAAGAAGCAGAGGAGTTCCTTCTTTCCGTGCTCTTCCTTCTTCGGGACGGGCGTGGGCTTCTCATCTGCATCCACCCATTGCAGTCTCCTCACAGGGTTATCGTACGTGATCCACTTCTCATCTGTAGCGATGATGGAATTGATCCATCGAAGATTGGATCTACGATGGAGTAATTCCCGACAGACTTGAACACGATTTTTCAGCTGTTCGGGGGAGAGGTCATGTGGAATCACTTGTGGGAGTTTCGGCTTCTTCCCAGATCGATGGAGGATATCGGACACCGTTGATCTGGGAGTACCAGTATCCTTCTTCAACTCACGCACACTGGCCATGGGCTTGCGCTTCAGTGTGCGGAGAACGAGACGCTGATCGAGGGAGGGAGGGCGTCCAGAGCGGGGTTGATCATCGAGACCAAACTCCCCTTTCTTGATGCGGGAGAACCACTTATAGCAGAAGGGTATGGAGGGGGCGTCAGCTCCTTCCGACTGGGCCAGGGCAGAGTGGGCCTCCTTCACGGATCGGCCAAGATGGTAGTAATGAAGTAAAACTGCTCGGAGGTAGAGATGGGAGTCCATCACAAGAATCAATGTAGCAACTAGGAGACTGATTAAATCCTCTCACTACTCAACGTCAGAATGATGCAATACATTGTTGACAAACAGATTGCGCACTCACTGCATTTGATCGCGAACTGACTTTTTTCCGAAGCATTATACGAACTTTCCGGACACTCCAATAGTAGCTCTAAAAATACCAGTACACGCTCTCTCGTCAGTTAGAGATGAAACGAGGCGAGGGAGTGGAGCGGTAGATCAAAGAGGGTTGATACGGTGTCAGATTAGAATAACCGTGTGTAATTAGTGATGATTAATGAGGGAGTGCAACTATCTAAGGACCTGTAGAGCTCGGGTACCGTCCTGGGTCCGTCATGGTGCCATCCTGGTTCCGTAACCCGACCCCGGAGTGATTTCTACTGACAGATGGGCACTCGTAAACGGGAGGAACGGTGTGGCAGATAGGCCTCTTGACCTGTTGGCACGCTAGACCCAAGGGAGGAAGCTGACTGCCTGATTGCCTGAGTACTGTAGTCGAGGATACGGTAGTTTCTGCCTCGAATGATTTCAAGACAAATGATGGGATACGATAGCAAAATACAACAAAGACAGTAGTGATTTTGAGAGTGATGTAATCAAGGAAGTACGGTACTTCTACCGTAGTCACATGGAGTGGATACGGTAGTTGGGGTTGGGTCACATGCTAGTGCAACTAGATGACCCCTGCCAACTTCCTTCTCAGACCACAGGCAATAATCTACATCCTTCAACTATTTCACTCTCGATTGAGCGTGTCTCTCCTCGTTTCACACACTCTCTCGTCTCTCTGACCGACGAGAGAGTATGGGATATGGAGAGAGTCTAGTGAGTGACCAGTTGTGAATAGCCTCGGTTACACGCGTCTCTTCCTATTCAAATGGCATGAAACCGGAGGGGTGCGGGGTTTATTACTGACTATGAATGAATAGGCAGTACATGTGTCAGAGTAATTGACCAGACTCGAGAAGAGCCGGGAAATTGGGCAGAGCCGGGTAGTGGAGTCGGTACCCAATTAAATTCAGACGTCAGACACGATCAATCACTTTGTTTGCACAGGTTGTACAAGTATAATGATTATTACAATCGACACGACCTACGAATGAATGCTTGTCTGCATTTTCTAACTATTTACTGATTCGAGTGAAACATAGTTGAAGAACTAGTTTAAGTCCTTTATAATTACTCAAAAATCGGGGACGAAAAATAAGATAATCTGAAATAATCAGTGGTATCATTCACAAAAAGGATGGACGAGATTTTAACCCTGCGTGCGCGAAATAGAGACACTCTGATCTGGATGCAGCTCGGAGGAAAACGAATCAAAAGCCGAAAACGAACGCCTCTTGCGACACTCTAGGAAATGAAAGGCTCTCGGTGTTAAGCATGCTTTCTCGTCTTCTGTCTTGAAGAGAGAAGGGACGGTTTAGCAAGAATCTTCATGCTGAATTCTCTCTCGTCAATCGTAGAGATGTGCGAGAAGGTAGCATGAGGAGAGATATCAGGTTGTAACATAAGTTTTGTCGCGTCCTATCTCTTACGCATTCTAACCTCAGAAATTCTTCGAATTAATTTAATCTCAATTTCGTTATTTATAATCAGTGAGGGCCTTCGTACCCTTTCTTACGCGCTTTACTTCAATCCTGTCAAGACAGTTAGAGAGGCACAGTAGTCAGACAAAGTTGTAGTGAGAACAGGATTACAAATCATTTTCGCGCACCAGGACTTCTTGAAAAGGAGGAATTATGTCGATTTGGTGTGATATTCGTAAAGTACAATATATGGGTATAATTTTGAACCATCCACGGATAATGACAAACTAAAAGCTTTCTAGAAAGTTAGACGAGTTTGTGTAATGTGGATGGTAGGTGACGGTTGGGAAAACTTTTGCTAGCAGAATTTTCTTCTAAATAGATGTGGAGATCCAAATAGTTGTGAAATATAATTCACCCAAGGTGTTCAGTATACATTTACCGTTTGGGGTCTATCGGGTTCTGTTGAAATAAGTAGCTCCATATAGAACGATGGTGTGTAAATAAAACTACTGAAATTGGCACTTTGTTGAAATTTCTACCTCACACATACGTTCAATATCTGATTTATTGTGATCATCCGAACCAACCACCATTCCCTTACCATTATGTATTCGGGATAATTTTAGAAATCAATAGCTTTTGAATGACAATCATGAATTCAAAAACACATAAACTTGCATTTCTGGCAAAATTTTCACAAAATGAATTAATGAAAATTTCAAATTTCCCGCATGTAGAGTACTATTTGCCTCGCCGGTTCATGAGAAATTAGACCCTCATGAGTGGTAATTAGAACGCACTTAAAATAGTCACTGTTGTTGTAATTTTGGATTCAGGAGACCTGGTCAAGTTGACTAGGAATCAGCGGCTAACCTTAGATTCAGTGAACTATATCTTCGAATCCGCTCAACATAGCACCATATCTGGCATATATTTTGAAAGAGCATTCACGGGGCATATCATCATGCTGTAGGAGTTTGGTTCATTATTCGTATCTTCGAACTAGCACCCGGTCAAACAAATAAATAAAATTTGCATGAAATTCAAATCAGTTCATATCGATATTATTCGCATAGCCGGCATGGACAGTTCAGCTATACACTATAGTTAGAATGGGCATGCATACCCCAAACATATACTATGAGGTCAGGCAACGGGAATATTTGAGAAGTATCGTTCATGGAAATATTGTGAACCTCCGAAATGCGACAAAACTTATGTTACAACCCAATAACATGGAGATGGAAGAAGAGTTGCCTATTTTGTGTTCTTTCGCGCCGTTCATTGAAATGAGGGCGTAGGTACCATAGTGATGGCGGTTCGTAGGAGAGATTTGAGCGCCACTAACAGTATCGCAATGGCAGAAAAGGTTTAAAATCTGAGTGAGCAAGGAAAAAAATGAAGTAAACGCGAGGGAAATTCGAGCGACCTGCTGTGCAAAATGAACGAATCTACAGGAGAGCCGAGGAATTGTGAGGGGAAAGCGGGGAATAGTCAACGGAATCAATGAATACTGTGGAGAAGCCGGACATTTTTCTGAAGAGAACAGAAAAATAAGAAAATAGGACAATACAAATAATAATGGACAATAAACGGTAATGAAAGAGCGTAAAATAGGCACAAAAGGTTACTGTAGGAGCAGCTGCATCATTGTGGCGAGATTAATTGATTTTTAAAGTCACGGCAGCTGAGTGCGATAATGCAACAGCTATATCCGGCAAGCTCTCAAAGCGTCTGTGAAACACACTTCGAACCGAGGTGAAAAATTCAGAATTTGTGCATTGTCGCGAATGAAGACAGTGTGTGGAAGGGATATACGGCGAGAATTTCTGATTGAATTATGCGAGACTATGAGTGGTTGGCACCATACGAGAGTTGTTTTTGTAGCTAGTCAAGTCGGGATGAGAGTTCGTACAGTCTTTTCAATGGAGCATTGACCACTGCAGCATCCTTAGGCAAGAACACCTTCAGACTAGAGTTCGAGAAACGATACCACGCTCTCTTCATTCTACACACTCTCTAGACCGGTCGATCGGCTAGAAAGTGTGGAAAATGAAGATTTCTCGAACTCTAATTCAGACAACTGTATGGACTCTAGCTCCTCCAGGAAAACACTACAGCAACCCGAGGTTGTCGAGTAACTCCAAATGTCCGTCTCGCTCTCTCCTTGGGAGGAAAAGGTGTGCGGCAGGTAGAAGAATGGAGGCTTTGTTTTCCCTCCTGACTCTCTCAATTTACCACACTCTCTCGCTTTCTCTAACTGATGAGAGAACGTGCGAACATGAGAGAGAGTCCAGAGGCAGTGGCGACCGAGGGTCAAAACAACGACTACAAAATGAGGTGGGTAAGTTCTGGCATCCGAACAAGGAAATTAGCCAATCTACGGCAAATTTGGAACCAATTTTCATGAG
Source organism: Pristionchus mayeri (assembly GCA_036245805.1). Taxonomy (NCBI): domain Eukaryota; kingdom Metazoa; phylum Nematoda; class Chromadorea; order Rhabditida; family Neodiplogasteridae; genus Pristionchus; species Pristionchus mayeri. The sequence goes on from BTRK01000005.1 coordinate 40,993,092, forward strand.
AAGGGATAAAAAAGACAAAGGGTTGAATTGAAACGGAATCGTTCCCTCTTTCTGCCACTTCCATTCATAGGGAATGAGGCGTGAAGATTGGAATGGAACAGGTGAGGAGGGAGAAGGGAGAGATGATCAAACCTCATGACCTACCTGGAGTATTTCGATTTCACGCGCTATTTCGCACTGTCTAGATGCCGAAAGTGTGCGCGTAATCGAGAGACTGCAGTTACCCTATCATTGGAATACGGAAAGAACTTTTTGAAACGATTTTTTTTGGTGGCCTAGTTGATTGGCAAGTAGCATCTATGAGAAATCTCTAAGTAATGATAATAATTTTGTTCTTCGTCCTGACAAGGAATCGTAATATCGTTATTTCTCCATCTTTCATGCATTAGGTGAAACATATACTCGATGTGAGAGTGATGTTGGGAACTCGGTTTCCAAATCAACTCTCTGTGATTTTTAGTCCATCATGTTTTCCTTTTTGAATATATTTGAATTATTTTTTTTGTTTTCAATAGAGTTCTCTTATTGGAAAATTTTTGTCACCTTTTGAGGTGTGTTTCAGATACTCTATATAGTTGATGAGCGTTTGCTTATTTAGCGTAACTGAAACTTAGTCTAACAGTAAACAACAATTTTCCAATAAAAGAACTCTAGTTTTCAATGAATTACCACAATTAGCAAGTACTAGTTTCTCGGATGACACAAGTTCCCAAAAAAAACCAACCGGGTGTTAACTTCCAGCCTCTAACCACGAAAAACACTGGGCCATTAGGGAGCTGTTGCCCATAACACACAATCCAACTGGCACGTAGCGACGGAAGGTCTCCGGAAACAGATCAGGAAACACATCAAATTTTCAGAATGTTAAGAATTTTTTAAGCCTAGCAACGAATTAAAGGATTTAAAAAAGGGAATAACTTCAAGCATGTGTAATTATGCAAATTAGTCTTTCTGAAACATGCAAAAATACAGAAATCGAAAGAGGGTACTTATATTAAGCAGAAACTCTAAAAATCTCAAAGTCCCTATTTTTGCTGTACCGGATTTCTCGAAAAAATAGGCGAACGCACTGATATTAGTGATTTTTTGAGACATCAGTGATTCAAAAAATTAAACCGTACAACCGAGCAACATCGAGTATCAGAGTTAGGCTAAATGCAATCCCTGAAACGCGAATCTAATAGGTATTTTCTGTTGAGGATTTGCTCAATTTTTGATATTTTTATAATATCATGCCATACCTTGAGTGAATCATTGATCGTTCATTGTAGATATTATCGTTTCTGATCTATGCTAATAACTTGACATCCTTCCAACGAACCAGAGCGAAGAATTTGACCTCGACTGCTCAGACTGCAAGGAGAACTACAAAATTCAATCAATACTTCCCCTATGCCCGAATCCACGCTTGATTCACTTCAAAATATTCAACCTCGCATCTACTCCACTCGATTATATTGATAACCAAAATATTTTCGCTTTACGGTTACTTCCCCCATTCATCACTATCTCCACAATTGACGACATACACTGATCGAATTATGAAGTTCCTGATTCTTGCGCGTCATCTCCTGTCACCTGCATCTGGAGAAGATTACACACTGCGACCGATTGGGCACACCTCCAGCTGTTTCAGTTAGTTACTGGAAATAAAAGAAAACTAAAATAAAGAACGAACAATTGATTTTAAATTCTAGCATGACTAGATCAATATGAAGGGCAAAATACCGCTAATGATGAAGACTTTCTTTGAGGATGCAAATCTACCATAAATCTGACCCGAACGGCAATGGTAATTCGCATTCAGTCAGTCTACAGTAGAAATCAGATCGTATCAAACAAACCAGCGTACCTCAATCACCCCTATCTCACCTGAAAGCTGGGCGGGGGGGGGGGGGGGGGGGGGGGGTGAGACAACTGCACAACCGACATTTGCACAACAATTCACCATTAATTTGCGAATGGACGTAGCGACTTGGGAGTTACTTCATTGTAACCAGTATGTGCTGTACTAAATTTGTATATACAAATCTTGTTACAAGGCGAACTTGAGTTTCACTCCAAATCAACGAATTTGAGTGAAAAATCACGGTTAGATAAATCCCAAATACCCCTCTGCAGCAGTCGTAGCGAGGCAGTTGATAAATGATCACTCGAAGGATATACATCCGATTACTTAGGATTAGTAACCGAAAATATAACAACAACGAACGACAAAGCGATAGCAATATAATCAGTATAAATAAAGATTAGACTGGGCTTTTCATTATTTCAGCTAACAGTCAGAGAATCTGTGTCTTCTAGACTTGATATTGTAATTTCATGTAAGGTCATGCTCGCATGAACATGACGGTGAGGCAAGGAAATGAGTTACTTACTTTTTTTAGGAATGCGAAATTTGATGAATCATATTGTACAGGCGGAAGATTGCTGTTATTGCATTCGTAAACTCTAATCTATAACCCTGAAACCTCTTAAACCCAAGATGAAAATGAAAATCATTCGTGTCAATTTGCTAGTCTTTCAGAAAAATTTGGCAAATTTCCAAAATCGCTTTTTTTTCTGTTCACTCTTTTTTCTTGCCTTAGAATGCCGTGGATTAATGCGAACTTCGTTGTGTCCTCCGAGAAAGTTGATGATTGAGAGACTAGTAAATACGGAAAATTCAACTATTACCAAATAAAATTTCCTCGGACGTTGAACTCTCGCAGCTATCCTACCGTACCTCCCAGTTGTCGATCGGGTGCAGATCTCGATCTTGAGTGAGCCAGCCTTCTTGAGGTGTGATTGAAAGATACCTGCTAATAGTTTTATTTTTTGAGGTGAACAGATCGTCAATTATGGCAGATATGTTGCTCGGGTGTTAACCAATAACTGGAACCTCTAATCAGAACGGCAATGTTCATCACGTTTTCCTCATCTCGAAATATATACGAGAGACTTTTTCAGTCAGTGAACATATGCTTGGCAAAGTGGGAAAAATCGAAATCGTCCTAAATGTGAACACATGTAGTACTCGACGAACATTGCTCGGATGCTACATCCGGAGTGTTCTAGATCGTTCTCTGCGAAATGGGACACACTTGTGTCAGAAAGTTGAAATTTCGAACATTGTCATTTCGAAACCGATTTGAATCACTTATGTCTCAAAAAATCAATAATATTCCATAGATTATATGTGACAAATTTTAGAATGATTGGGCATCAACTCGTGAAGAAGCATCGAAAATAATTTTTTGAAAATTTTTACTTAATTCAGATGGGTGGGTAGATACGTTTTTTATTGCAGTATTATCTAGAGCGGAACATTTACTATTCACATAAAAAAAAAAAAAAAATTAAAAATACAGTTTGTGAGAAATCGTCTAAAATGTTTAAAAAGTCAGTTCTCGATCATCCCGAAACTACCGTACTCTAGTGACGAGAGAGTGTGTAGAATGAAGAGACGATTACACGCATAGCAGGATTACTGTATTTCAACGGTGGATGATGTTGGATCTTCCTAAGGTTACATCAATCATACCATTCAGACTGTGTCAGCTATCATTTGTCGGATACCGTAGTCTGAACTACTGTAACACTGATATTGTAAATACACCAAATGGTGCCAATCAACACGTAGTGACACAATATAGGCCGGACAGCCTGGAATGAATTTAGAGAGACCAACAGTAATTCTGCTACCGTAGAAATACAGTAATCTTGCTTTGCGTGTAATCGTCTCTTCATTCTGCACACACTCTCGTCACTAGAGTACGGTAGTTTCGGGATGATCGAGAACTGACTTTTGAAACATTTTAGACGATTTCTCACAAACTGTATTTTTAATTTATTTATATTTTTTTATGTGAATAGTAAATGTTCCGCTCTAGATAATACTGCAATAAAAAACGTATCTACCCACCCATCTGAATAAAAGGTCCTCTCCAGGGAACGAAAAATTCATATTCCCTCTAAGGGACTGATCCACAATTATCAAGCGCGCAATTTCAAAAATTCTACAGTATCATACAGTATATGGGGTATCAGGGGGGTGCTGCACAAGGCATGTATTTTCGGGTCAGGTCGATAATTGTGTCATGGTAGGTCAAGACTAAGTACCGTACCCAATCGATAGTACAGTACCTCCACATACCGTATACCACTACCGTAACCCCGAATATCGCAAACTAACTTTATTTAAAAAAAAGTCCTGGTACCGTGCGCATTAGATTATACAGTACCCAAGTAACTACCGTAACCCAGTTCCTTGGGTCAAACATTTTTCTAAAAATCCAAAATCGATTTTTAAATTATTTTAAACTACCCTATATGTGATTATTGTATAATCATTTTATGATCAATTTTGGATTTTTATAAAAATGTTTAAAATTTTTAGAAAAATGTTTGACCCAAGGAACTGGATATATATATATATATATATATATATATATATTTTATCTACGCTCGGCGGCGCAACGGAAGACGAATAATTACTTAAGCGTTGTGATACAAGAGTGTTGACTCTCCTCACACTGAGGAAGAAATACGAAGGAAGGGATACGATAAGAAGGGAGGAATGTGGGGGATGGGGGGATGGAGGTGCAATCGTAAAATGAGAAGATCCAATCGGCTGGTCTCATCTGTCTTCGTCTGGTCTGATGGGGAGTTTTATCGAGGAGGGGGCACTCGATGTAGACCAGGTAGACTCTGCTCCGAGATCCAGCATGGATCTGACCCAAGGAACTAGGTTACGGTAGCTACTTGGGTACTGTATAATCGGATGCGCACGGTACCAGGACTTTTTAAAAATAAAGTTAGTTTGCGATAATCGGGGTTACGGTAGCGGTATACGGTATCTGGGGGTACTGTAGAGTCGATTGGGTACGGTATAGAGCAAGAATCAACTTAATGTAAAATGTTTTGGAAAAAAGTTAGTTTACGATTGACCGCAGTGGTGTGGATTACGGTAGCAAGGGTTACTGTACACAGGGTTACGGTATGGGTACTGCAGGATCGATTGGGTACGGTATATTGACTTTTTGAAAATAAAGTTAGTTCTCGATATTCTAGAATTTGTCACATATAATCCATGAAATATTAGTGATTTTTTGAGACATCAGTGATTCAAATCGGTTTCGAAATGACAAAATTCGAAATTTCAACTTTCTGACACAGGTGTGTCCCATTTCGCAGAGAGCGATCTAGCACACTCCGGATGTGGCACCCGAACTATGTTCGTCGAGTACTACTTGCTGTGCCGGCAGATGTGCGATTCTTAGGCGAACGCACTGATATGCAAAAAAAAGGAAACGATTTCGTCATTTCAGCCGAGTTGGAACAAATTGATTGAGTTTCACATGAAATATAAACAATTGTGGTTTGACTTTTGAAGTTTCAAAAGGAACTTTTAATAAATGCCTATCAGGTCAGGCGCGGGCAAAGGAGTTGCGCATATTACGCGCATTGTAATTCTCGTGCCCAACTGGACAATTCGACCGCTCTAAAATGCCTGAATATTCGAAATTGCCCAACTCAGGAACTCAAGAATTTTTCTCTTGGTCATTTTACTGCGCGTTTGGAACATGTGGTTGAAACATGGATGAATACAGTACCTGATAAGTTTTTTTCTCATCTGTAGCGATGATGGAATTGACCCATCGAAGATTGGATCTACGATGGAGTAATTAGTACGCGATAAGTTTTTTGGCTGCCGAAAGTGACGAAAGTGACGAAGTTACTCACAATTGGCGAAGTTACTCACATGCGATGTCACTTTCGACCGCCAAAAAACGCATCGCGACCTTTTTTTCTCAAATTTAAGCACAGATTTGGACTCCTCTCTTCCTGCGGGTCCGAGAGGACCCGGTCCCGAGAGGTACAATTATATCACTAAAAAGTTGATTTTAATTAATTCTAATTAACTAGTGGACAACTACGCCTTTATTAAAGCTTGATGTTCCCGGAATGTTTCGAAAGTATTCCCCAATTGCTTATAAAAATGCCGTCAAAATCATGGTTGTCATGCCATGTCCGTCCCATCGCTAGAGGTTACGGAAGGGTGGATGGTTTCGATGCATTAAATCCGTACTCCGACGAAATCATGAATCTGACCCAGCGTCTGACCCATGGCCACAGGTTACCGTAGCATTCGGTTACGGTAGTAGTACTGTATCGATGATTTCCTTTCATCCTCCGAAGCAATCATCAGTCTGATACATCATATGACCCAACGCCACATGGCATACTGTGGACAGAGTTACATACGAACACCTATTTTTTGATCGTAAAAAATTTCCTCTGGAAATTTCTGAAATCTTTTACGTGTAATCATCATGTATTTCGATTGCACAGAAACTATCAAAATCCCATCCAAATCGAAAGCCCCAGTCACAAAAAGCTTTCAGTTTATTGTAAATGCTGTATTTTTTTCATGAAAAATGAAATAGGATGGCGTGATCGTCGTTAAATTCTGCACCGGGTATCAATACCGCTTAATTTTAGTGACTTCTGGTATTGAGATATTAGAAAATGTTTGATTTCGACGTGACGCCATCTGGAGCCAACGATCAATCTTTGAGTAAAATGGATATACCCATCGCAATCAGCATGCCATAAAACCCTAAATCAGAGAGTTTCAGCGATTTGACATATTCCGGAAATTGTCCGACTCTTACGCCAACGGGCTCATAGCTGACGATGGCTCTTATGAGTAGTACTTAGAGACCAGTCCCACGTTATTACATTAGTAAACACTCCGTTTTCCTAGTTTTGTACCATTCGTGGTCTACATGTCCACCAACCTAAATTAATACCACGGCTGATCTATGTGGCTAACAATTGATATTACTTGGTAATGGAGAGCCTACCGAATTTATTATGTCTTGTGGTGAATGCGAGAGCTCTCAACCAGTTATTGAATTCAGTATTGTTCTCTCTTCTAATATACAATTTGAAACACATGACTATCTAGTGTGAGAAAGATAATCTAGCTGCTGATCTCAGTGCTAAACAAGGTCTTGTTTGTGTCACAGAATGCCAGTATTGAATACTAGGCAACTTCTCTTTAATCATGTCATGGTTAGAAAAAAAAATGAATGTCTTTTTTTAAAGTGTGGCATCGCAGATTTGTGAAGCACTATGCCCATTGGAGTTTCAGGTACGACTGAAAGTATTCAAGGGTTCTCTCAAATCAGTGTTGGTTGTGATTCCATGTCATAGAAGCTCATACATACACAGGCAAGTGTCTGTGACACCCCACCACTTCGACTTGAACCACAATCTCCTCGTGAGAGCTTCAGGCGCTGTAGGGAATCGACTTAGATTATTGTGCCTTGATGTTTTCCTGATACTTTCCGTATGTTTTCTGGATGCAATTATGTGGGATGATAATTACCGTTAACTTCGATTACTCATGCAATTTCATCGAATACTCATGCATACTCATGCATACTCATGCATCGAATACTCATGCAATTTCATCACATGTTATCTCTTGTTCAGCTTGCGATGGGAGATCACCTCCACCCTCTCTTCCTCCATTACCCCAGTTATCTTCACGGAAAACTTGACGAAAGAAATATAAGGCAGGCAGGCAGACCTTCTTTAGGGTAGTAACCCATTTTAGAAAAAAAGTATGTGAGAAAAATGGCTTAAGAAATTCATTTATTAGAAATTACGAATTATAATTTGTTTTCAAGAAAAATAAAAATGAGAAAAACCGAAATTAGAAAGGCGCAATGAGAAAGATCGAATTAGAAAAGCATTTTTCAGAAATTCAATTTCAGAAATATTTTGCCGGAACCGGGTTTTCGGAATTTCCACGCATACTGTAACCAATTTTCGAATTTTTAAAAATATATTTGTTTCCTTATTTTCATTATTTATTGAACTTGTGCTATTCGATGTGCTTTTATTTTCTTGAAATAATATAAAACACATTTAAAAATGAAAGCGAAATAAAAAACAACGTGGAAACCGAAGAACTGCCAGAGCCAGCTCTTCAGAGCCGTGTTTTTCCTTCCCGATTTTCTGTTTCGAAAAATCTATTTCTGGCTTCGTAATTTCCGGCAAAAAATTCTGAAATTTGACTTCTGAAAAATTCTGAAAAAATGCGTTTATGAACTGATATTTATTTTGTGCCGGACAGCCTTAGGTCACTCGTTATCTCCCCCTCTCTCTCGTCGCCCCGCCCACATTCGCCGCCATCGCCGATGGTCCATCTCATTAAAATAATATCATTGCAAAGTTTCACCTGTCATTGGAACAGCCGACTCTGCGACCATTCTCAGCTGCTGCTTCTCCAGTCGCGCGCTGATGATCTCGTCGCTCGATAGAAGGACTCTGCAAAGCGAGCAACAGTAATTGAATAAAATATGTAGAGTCTTGTCGAAAAACTGTAAATTAAGAAGCATCTAAAAGTGCAAGTGACTACTGTGCTTCACGGCTATGTGAAATATTCATGAATGCCATAAAAGAAGCTGACAATGACGTACCGTGAAATAGTAAAAATATCACCTGCTTCCGCAAATTATCTTCATCTCTAGAGAACTATCTTCATCTCTAGGGTTGGCATTTTGATTCTTTGAGGATTCTGAGAATCGAATGATTCCTCACTCACTGAATCATTTGATTCTGAGAATTCTGGATTCTGAGCTTCCCGGATTCTCTAGGCTGTAACTTCGTTCAAACTTAATATTTTTTCTTCAAATTTTATATTTAACACGTGTATCACGTTTCAAATTTTTATTATTCTATCTCTTTATGATCGATCACACAATGCGCGAGCGAAATGACATTTCCCGACCAGTCAGAGTTATTTCTTGTCGCCCGTCGCATTATTGAACCACTATCGCTTCATATTCTTATGCATCTGTGCAATACCAATCGACGCCTCAACATCTCGTAATTTAAAATAAGTTATGATTATGCTAATAAATGGGCTTATGTCATTGGAATTTAATATCCGTGCGTATTTGGGATGATTCCCGGTCGTGACAACGTATCCGCCTCACCAAGGCGCCTACCCATTGGGGAAGGGGAATCGGTAGCCGTGACTAGATCACGCAGGTAAATAGGTCTGGCGAAAGGTGGGCACTCCGGACTGAATCCGCCCAAATTGACACTGGCCTAGCAGTGTTCTCCCGCGAGCTGGTCTCGAAGACGGGATGTACCTTTACCTTTTATTTGGGATGAACGATAGGAGAGTTCCAGGTAGGCTGATTCGTATAGTTTTGATATTTCGTAAGCTTGTTGTAAATAAATTAGCGCATGCTCGCTTACGCATTTTTGCTTGAATCTGAATTTTTCAGTTCGCGTTCCGTGAGCGAATAATGGCGTGTAGTAAAGGTTCGTAGAATAAATTCGAGTGCAAGGAATATCAGCATTGTACATTGGATTTTTTTTCTACGGCAACGAGGTTCCACTATACTGGTAAATTCCCATTGGTCCTGTAGCAGCAGTGAAGCTTAAGAGAGCCGGTTCCCATTTCATCCCGTTATCTGCAGTTTTGTTCACTTCCACTCTTCCCTCTTCCTCTCGCTTCCTTCCCTGGTATAACGATCAAATGTTGCTCTTGCTGGAATGCATTCGTGAGTAAATCGATCCATTTTCACTACTATCAACGTTTTATTCTCAAAAATTCGTTTGAATACTCAGAATGAAAAAGGATGTGGTATTGCTGATTGATTGAAATAGATCGATTGCTTTCCATGGTAGTTGTTCATTTGTCCTAGATGGAATCAATTAGAGTAGTAACACTCTTGAAGAACAGTCCAAGGATATTTTATTTTATTTTATTGCGTTCGTCTTGAGTGACCATTGTGGATTTTGGAATCTATAGATTTATGTATAGGATGTGAAACACAATTTGTATGCTGTAGCACCGGAGCATGAGTGCCAGGTACGGTATATTCGGATCGATTAAGTAAAGACTAGAATTGTGGAGTCCGGGTTAGTAGAAATAATGCTTTTTAGACACCCCATGATGCAGTAGTGAAACATGTACCAATTGTGGGATAAATTTGGTTGAATTAGTGACTAAAATTAGCTAATCAGAGAGATGACCATCGGTATTCTGCTGCTAAAAAGGTTATTGTATTTAAGGTGGGGTGCTTGAGGCGACTCAACGACCATTGTGCAAGTTATTACAACGAGTTTCAAGAGAGTTATGCGCCATTATTCCATGTATCAGGTTGATGCAAACGTTACTTTTTTTTTTTTTTTCAAATTTCTGCTGGCGTGCGTAGGCATTCACGATTAAACTAAACTATATGCTATGGCCGTGCCGTGATAGTAGATTATTTTGTTATGTTTGCTTTCAATCTATTAGGTTGATGCAAAAGTCTTGTGGTTTTTTGATACTTTGCTTTCAATCTTGTTTTCAGTTTGATCGATGAACTTCCCATATTGATTACTAATGAGGCCTTGTATACTCTTTCATACCCTATCAGCATTGTCCAATCAGAGAGGCGTGAACAGAATATATCTAAATTTTAGTAAATTTATCCATCGAAAACGACACATTACTCAATATTATTTCCCCCCTGAAGCATGAATTTCCAATACCTGGTGGTCATATGAAGCACCAGTCTGTACCCTATATATAAGTTTTCTCATGGGTGCTGGAAGTTACATCCCTTCGAGGAATGAAGTCGGTCTTAAAATGACTACCTTCTGAATTTTTGTGTTGATTTTGTGAATTTCTGAAAAATAAGAAATTCAAATTTTCTGAAAGGGCAAAGAAGCAAGCGCCAATATTTCTTACGATAATATAGCCCCTTCGTGGATGCATACAGCACACTCATGGCGGAGCCTGTATGCTTGGTCTTCCACTCGAAAAAGTCCGAAAAAGTCACATGAAGCCGGCTTCTGCTCTTATTTTTGACAGCATGTGATTTGGTTCAAACCCACTCATATGACAGGTCTAATGGATATTTTGAAAGAATATCAAAGCTACTTCTTAGCCAACAATATGAAGTTGTTTGATGGATTTTCTCTTCAAATACCTAGATAAATAAATTTAAAGTAAAATTGTGTGCATTATTTGCCATTGGGGTAATCAGAATTTCTTGCGTTGGTTGCAAGATCGGATTGATTGAAATGTGTGAACAAAGTTCAAGCATACCCCTAAATAATACCATGTTTGTTGGTCTTTGAGATTTGATACACGCGAGTTATGAACGTTCAAAGTAAGGACACAAAAAACCACAAGACTTTTGCATCAACCTTATACGTATCGCATAAAGATGCTGGTAAATTTTCGAAACACAATAAATCCGCATTCGAATGTGCGTCGGAAACAACGGACATCAAAAATTGTTCCAGCGTCTCAAAATCATAGTTTCAAAAAATGCAGCTCATGAACCGCTGGGCGAATCCTTTCCTAATTATGCATGTATGCTTACACAGTAAGGTACTTCAGAATAAATCGCAATTTATCCCTCTTCATCTTCGCGCAAGAATACAGTGCTCATTAATTGAAATTCCAAAATTTGGAAACAGTCTATTTCTATATTTGGGTCAATGTTTCAAAAATGGTATTCGTTGCAGAATACTCTTGTCGTGTCATACTACATACCGAAACATAGTACTCCACAATAACGTGTAAAAAAAAGATATTATATACCTGGTTCGATAACTTCCCAATTAAGCTGTCCTATTCTCGCCGATCAAATCGGATCAACATAGTGCCTGTTATAGAGTGGATTAATGCCAGTATCAACAGTAAATAGTCATTCGTTGATTGGTCAAATGGAATGAACTGGGGAAGCTAAAATGTTCCTTTCAGAAAAAAAGGAAAGAAACTTTTGCATCAGCCTAATAATTCAGCGGACTGAAGACACCGCTTTGTCGACTGAAAATGGCTTGAAATGAATCACTCTCGAGCGCCGCGTTGAGCAAAGAAATCGATCCGTTCTGACACGCGCACCCCGTCAAGAGGGGGGAAAAAGCTCATTTGAGTGGCAACGCCCATCCCATTCATTGTCGGATTAACTAGACAAGGGATCGGCCTGAATTGCAGGGTTTTTCGCACTTAAATGAGCGTAGCTAAGGAATAAAGTGGAAATTTAAAACTCTGTCCCATCAGATTGCGCGCAAAGGATTCGCGCACCGTTCTGCACAATCGCCATAGTGATAGCTTGATCCTCCTCCGAGGAGTAAGGTCTGACAAGGGAAGGTCGCGGAGTGTCCATGGAGTTTCATAACGGGACCTAGCGCATTCGAAAAAGTAAAAAAATCTAACAACTTCTGTTGTTTTCAAATTTGCCGAACGCTTTTGTGGAGCTCTGGGATGTATGGGAATTTAGGGACATACAGGCTCAGAAATTGCCTGTTTTCGGCCTTTCGAACGGGTTCGCCACTATGACCGCAGATTTTCACATAAGCGTTCGGCAAATTTGAAAACAACATAAGTTCTTAGAATTTTCTCCTCTTTCGAATGTGCTAGGTCTCGTTATGAATCTCCATGGACACTCCGCGACTTTCCCTTGTGAGGTGGGCAAAACAGTCGTTTTTAGGCGATTTCACGGATTTTCGAGCACTATAATGAACGTTTCTAGTTAGTATATGGGTGGAATGGAGGCCCCATTATAGATAAATGGAAGGATCATAATCTCGATTAGAAACGCTTTCATTATAAATATTCGAGTATAAAAATATAAAACATTATAAATAGTGAGCTAACTAGGAAAATCTATTATTGTCCTAAATCACATTTTGTTGTAAGGAATAATAGTCGCACTTTGTTTAAAAGCCTTCCTTGTTCGTTGTTGATAAACAGATGTTGTTCTCATTGCTCACGAAGCAAGCAGTGACCCTTGAAAAGAATACCACAAGCACACACCGCGTAAAAATGGAGAGCATAAAGAAAAAAAGGCGAACCTAATTCGTTGTCTGGCTCTGTACGGACTGGGTGGACAAATGAGATTTGAGAGGACAAATGAGGTAGCTGTACGGTTTCGGTGGACAATCCGGGATTTGGGTGGACAAATGAGATTTGAGTGGACAAATGAATAATTGAAGTGGTACATCAAGTATTGTCTCTGGAATCATGTAATATTTTATGTGGACGTATTCTCAGTGTTCTAAACCAACGTTGTCAACCTCTTTCATTGTACATGTTGAAGAATGCTCTTCAGTTCGTCACTACTTAGATAACAGATAAGTTGTCCCCTCTCGAGCGGTGAGTATCGACAATCACGTGTATTGTTTGGAATAAAATAAGGTGCAACCACGTCAAGTCAAGATATGACTAATCAAAGGGATGTTGTTCCATAGGACCGACTACCGCTAGTTCTATGTGTCCCTGCTTTCCAATGCTTCTATGGAGCGTTAACTTTCGTAACCCAGGTCGCTACCAATTTACCGACACACTGGTGATGATCGGTCTTCCCATTCCTCGAAGGGAATCGAACTCAGGCCAGGAAGGGAGGATGAATCCAACTCAGGTCCATTGAGAGTGGCGTATAACACCGGAACCACACCTTCATCTTGAATATGGTTCAAATTAAAATAGTGAAAACGACTGGAGCCTTCATAATTGCTTCCACTTTCATTGTATGAGTTTGTGTGGCCTCTCTATGTGACCAAAGGTCTGAAGACCATCCTTAAGCATGGGAACAAAAACTGCGAGAATCTGATATCTTAAGCTAAGAAACCTGGTAGCAGTTATAAATCAATTACTAGACGCTTCCAGATAGAACAACTGATGTACCACTTAAAAATGCATTTGTCCACCCAAGCCCCATTTATTTCATTTTTCCACTCAAATCCCGGGTTGTCCACCGAAACCGTACAGCTACCTCATTTGTCCTCCCAAATCTCATTTGTCCACCCAATCCGTGCAGAGCCCGTTGTCTCCTCTGCATGAAGTCCAAATATAATGAAGATGATGCAGATGGCCTGTAAGAACTAGAATTAACATAAATCAACCATATATAGAGCGGAAAATAGCAGATAATAGCCATAGAAATTGAGGCGAAAAAAAAATCTCGAGCAAATACCACACTCTGGTTCAGCGCCCGTGACCGGACAAGCTTCACAAGAGCTTAATCGAAGGTATACGAAGTGGAGAACGAATTGAATGATAAAAGTGAACGATTTAACAGTGCGTTCGCGTAAGAACCGCACACTTCTCCAAGATTTCGGTACAGCAAGAAACCACACTTTGAGATAATCATTCATTTCGATGTCCCTATGGCTCCTACATCGATTCATATTATTTTAATTAAATTAATTCATATTATTTTAAAAAATTAATTCATATTATTTTACATATTTTAATTAATCTCATTTGCATAATTACACGCACTCAAATTTTGACTAGTTTCGAACTCTTTCATGTGCTACTCTGCGGCGGTTTGTCCAATTCACTTGACAATTTGGCACTAGGCCCTACTCGATATGCCCTATCAGCCTATGATCTTCGTTTATGCAATTTCTAAATTTTAGTTTTTTGTCCAAAATTCAAGATTTTTTATCTCCAAAAACATACCTGTCCAATTTTTTGATATGTTGTTTCAATAATTTACATATATCTGCTAGATTTTTGCGAGGCGCTAGGAAGTTCCACATAGGGGTTACGGCCTTAAAACTGAAAACTCATTTTAGAGGAAATCCCTGTTTTTGAGACCGCTCGCCCCTCTCGCGCGGCCAGGAATTAATGATTTCGACTACGGGAAAGGAATATTCGAATGTGTTTCAAGGCTATATTATGTTGAAAAGAGGGTATCCCTCTAAAATAATTTCTCAGTTTTAAAGCCGTAACCCTTATGTGGAACTTCCTAGCGCCTCGCAAAAAATTTCGCCGATAGATGTAATGTATTGACACAACATATCAAAAAATTGGACAGGTATGTTGTCTACTTTTCGAGATAAAAAATCTTGAATTTTGAATAAACAAGTAAAATTTCGAAATTGCACAAACGAAGATCATAGGCGGATAGGGCATGTCGAGTAGGGCCTAGTGCCAAATTTTCAAGCGAATTGGGCAAACCTCCGCCGAGCAGCGCATAACGAAGTTCGCATAACGAAGTTTAAAACAAGTGAAAATCCAAGTGCGTGTAATTATGCAAATGAGATTAATTAAAATATGGCAATAATATGAATCGATGTAGGACCCATAGGGACATCGAAATGCATGATTATCTCACAGACGGTTTCTTGCTGTACCGGCAGGGGTGTGATCCTTATGCGAACGCACTGTTAAAAGAAAGAAAACTCGAAATCGAGCGAAGGAAAAAAAAGAAAAGACAAAAAGACAAATTGCCGAGAGCCGGAAGCCGTGTATTCGTAAATTAACTACTGTAATTTTCGCGGATCACGTTTTTTATCAATTTATTTTGAAAAATTATTGCGATAAATCTATTATTTATTTATTTGCATATTATACATGAATCGATGGAGAAGGACCTGAAAAGTCCAAAAATCACCAATTCAACGTAAATCTCTCTCTGCCCGAGCGGCAAAATGGCGAGTGGATGCGGGGGGATTCCAGGGGATTCCGCGGGAATCCAGTTTTCACATATTGACCTGACCGGACTGTATTAGCCGTGAGAAATTTCGCATCTTCAGTTGCTGGTAGAAGTTGCTTGATTTTACATGATTCGACTCCATCATTGTCTTCTCGTTCATGATCACCATTCTCGTTCTCGTCGTCGCAGAAATCGAATGTAGAAATGCGGGCCTTGGACATTTTTAGTTTCACTTTTTGCATTAAAGATAAAGAAGTAAGATGATTACTTGGAACGACGTAGAACATACAAATTTATTCAATTTAAGATTATGAAATTGCATGTGTCTCAACGCCTTCGCTAGCTGTTTAAACTTCACCGTCTATAAGGTAGTTGAACATTACAACATCTCTGCAGTACTGATGCGAAACAGTGTATTATTATATTGTTGTGTGTAGCGGTGCAACTCGATAATGATTCGATAATGAACTCGATAATGACAATTGATGATTTTCAATTGGTTTGGAAGCCATCTGACGAAAAAAATATTTTTATAAAAAAATTTCCACTTCAGCAATTATGAAAAAAACAATTTTCGTCAGATGGCTTCCAAACCAATTGGAAATCATCAATTGGGTTGGATTTAGTAATTCTTAGTAAAATATCGGGTGAACTTCATCTAGCAATTTCAGAGTGCCCAAAACTCCCAAAATTTAAAAAAAAAATCGAAAAATCGCGTTTTCTCGAGTTTTCAAATCATTAGGGTACGAAATTGTGTGCTTAACATACGCAAACTACTTTAAAGATGCTTATTCTATAATAATATGGCTTATTGGGACATTGCTGATCATTGCGAACATAATAATCGAGAAAAAATGTCGAAATTAGTGGAAAGCATGAAATTTCAAATTAAAGGCTTCAAATTGCCAGTTCATGGTCTCAAATTATTGTATTTGTTCTAAAAACAATTTTCGAAGCTTAAAACTGCCCATTTGTCACAATGTGGACAAATTGTGATTATTTGTATCTTCAAGTTAGCTCTAAGGTGGCCTTCTTCCCGAACACATAACTTCCGAGCCCACATATTAATTTTCGTGAAATTTGGATATTATATGCATTTTTTGATGGAGAATCCGAAAATGACTTTAGTTTTGGTCCAGAGCATTAAAAAATTTTCAGGACGGCCAAAAAATTTCGATAATCCATGTTTTCGACACTTTGTCGATAATAGATCGCGTTTTCAGCAAGTTTTTCGTTATTTTCATCGAAAAATACTCCAGAAAAACATATAATATCTTACTTTTAAAAAAATTGAAAATTTCGATTTTTTTTGGGCCTTGTCTGGCATGTTTCGGAAAGTGCACCACAGCCCTTCATATTGAGCCAAATATCAGCACTTGGTCTGGGAACTTCACCATCGAGATATTGAGGGGGTTGCATAAAAGTCCTCCGTAGACCCCTCCCAAAAGGTACTTTTTCTCGTGGAATGTCTCTTAAGAGAGCCGGTTCCCAATTTCATCGCGTTATCTGCAGGTTTGTCCACTTCCACTCTTCCCTCTTCCTCTCGCTTCCTTCCCTGGTATAACGATCAAATGTTGCTCTTGCTGGAATGCATTAGTGAGTAAATCGATCCATTTTCACTATTATCAACGTTTTATTCTCAAAAATTCGTTAGAATACTCAAAATGAAAAATGATGTGGTATTGCTGATTGAAATAGATCGATTGCTTTCCATGGTAGTTGTTCATTTGTCCTAGATGGAATCAATTAGAGTAGTAACACTATGGAAGAACAGTCCAAGGATATTTTATTTTATTTTATTGCGTTCGTCTTGAGTGACCATTGTGGATTTTGGAATCTATAGATTTATGTATAGGATGTGAAACGTGAATTTGTATGCTGTAGCACCGGAGCATGAGTGCCAGGTACGGTATTTTCGGATCGATTAAGTAAAGACTAGAATTGTGGACTCCGGTTTAGTAGAAATAATGCTTTTTAGACACCCCGATGCAGTAGTGAAACATGTACCAATTGTGGGATAAATTTGGTTGAATTAGTGACTAAAATTAGCTAATCAGAGAGATGACCATCGGCATTCTGCGGACATTTACCTTACTTTTCCACATACTTTTTCCTCTTTCTCATCAGCATATCAGTGCGTTCGCGTAAGAATCGCATACCCACAGGAACAGCAAAATAGGTAGTTCGGGATTTTAAGAGTTTCTGATACCTGATGATCCCCTCTTTCCATTTTTATACTTGTCAATGGTTCAAATCAATAATTTGCATAATTACTCATGCTCAAAGTTATGTAACCAAAATTCCTAAAATTTCGCCACTTGTCGCATAATTTGTCTAAAATTCTAAAAACTTGGTGATAGGCCTTTTTTGATGCGCTCTATCCGTCTATGTTGTTTATTCATGCAAAATCGGAAGTTTAAATTTTCATCAATTTTTCGAAGATTTTTTTCTCGAAAACAAAGCCGAACACATAGCTGGATTTTATCCACGACGTGCAGGTAATATAATGTTTCACAAGTTTCCCATATTCGGTCAATATTTTGTTGGACAGTATTTGAGCTGCTTGATAGAAACACAAAACAATTCATATTTTACCATTCTTTTACGTCATTCTGTGATTATGTGACCACAATTACGGAAAACTCTAAATCTTAGTGCGATTAAGACATCTTGCTGCAACACTTGGTGATGAAATTGAGAAAACATGAAATAAGGATACTACCAGTTTCATGCCTGCTTCGAAAGGTTTTGTTAGTGCAATTCCAACGTTCGTGATTGTTTAGTAGTGCATGAATCACTCTCAAAATAACGATATTATTTCTCTCAGGTTGTCTACTCTCCATTATCACAGGTCTCCTGTAAGAATGTAGGAACGCTGGCTATCAGAAATATTCTATGCCACCGATTTCGATTATACTTGGTATAGGGACACAATGGGGGGTCAGAATGTCAATTCACTCCGTTCGGTAAAATCTGCACATTATCGAATTTTATGATATAGCTATTCCAATTGACATATTTAAGTCAATGTTCATCGTAGAGGTTACTCTTTTTAGCATTCTGCTCGTATTGAAGAGCTCTACAAAATATCAACGTCCAAAACGAGGGAAGTCGTTTTCATAGTCATTTCCTCGAGAACCGTTTTTGATATCGAGAAACCGGTACCATAAAACCCAAGGAATTGTAGATCTCGTATGGATTCTCCGGCCAAAATTACTGGGTATCTCCGTTGAAAATTTTTCATATAACTGGCTTCCCGATATTGATTTACTATTGGGGTGTCCGGAAAGTTCGTATAATTTTTTGTTTTTATTTTTTATTTTTTCTTTACAATTCTCAGTGACCAATGTATGCCCCCTTCTTTCTCACTACCTCCCTCCAGCGATTGGGCAGGGTCTCGATTCCTCTCTTCCAGAATGCGGGTTTCTTCGAGACCGCCCAGTTCACGAAAGCCCTCACAACTTCATCTCGATTCTTGAACTTCTTTCCTTTGCAGAAGTCAGAGAGAGAGAGCGGAAGCAGTGGTAGTCGCATGGGGAGAGATCCGGGGAATACGGTGGATGGGGAATCCTCTCGATCTTCAGCTCGTCCATTTTCTCCTGGGTCATCTTCGCTCGATGTGGGCGAGCATTGTCCATCAGAAGAAGAATTTTGCCCTGGTTCAGGAGTCTGGGAGGGACTCTGATCGCGACATCTTCCAGTTGTTCAGAGAAGAGGTCGGCATTGATGCTGGTGCCAGGGGCGAGGATCTCCCAGTAGATGGGACCGAGCACTGAGAAGAAGAAGCAGAGGAGTTCCTTCTTTCCGTGCTCTTCCTTCTTCGGGACGGGCGTGGGCTTCTCATCTGCATCCACCCATTGCAGTCTCCTCACAGGGTTATCGTACGTGATCCACTTCTCATCTGTAGCGATGATGGAATTGACCCATCAAAGATTGGATCTACGATGGAGTAATTCCCGACAGACTTGAACACGATTTTTCAGCTGTTCGGGGGAGAGGTAATGGGGAATCACTTGTGGGAGTTTCGGCTTCTTCCCAGATCGATGGATGATATCGTACACCGTTGATCTGGGAGTACCAGTATCCTTCTTCAACTCACGCACACTGGCCATGGGCTTGCGCTTCAGTGTGCGGAGAACGAGAGGCTGATCGAGGGAGGGAGGGCGTCCAGAGCGGGGTTGATCATCGAGACCAAACTCCCCTTTCTTGAAGCGGGAGAACCACTTATAGCAGAAGGGTATGGAGGGGGGCGTCAGCTCTTTCCGACTGGGCCAGGGCAGAGTGGGCCTCCTTCACGGATCGGCCAAGACGGTAGTAATGAAGTAAAACTGCTCGGAGGTAGAGATGGGAGTCCATCACAAGAATCAATGTAGCAACTAGGAGACTGATTAAATCCTCTCACTACTCAACGTCAGAATGATGCAATACATTGTTGACAAACAGATTGCGCACTCACTGCATTTGATCGCGAACTGACTTTTTTCCGAAGCATTATACGAACTTTCCGGACACCCCAATATGTAAGTTCTCGGACACACGCCATATTTTTGCCCAAAACAGTCTTTTAATTAATCCGTTGGCGAACACATGTCCGAGGTAAGCAGTGATATATCGAGGTGCAGAATAAAGATATCTCAGCATTGTTTAATTGTATCCGTCTGCTTCCGACGAGCTATTGAACCAAACCTTGCGTATGCGTGATATTCAGCGAATGAAACTGCTAATCAATTGGATAATTTCGAAACATTAATATCTTGTCATCTATCGTTTACCAAATGGTTCGTGCAACCTAAGCCAAATCGGAGCCTTTGATTCCCTCTTAAGCAACCGTACCCACGGCAGCCAACTGGTTGTTCTTCCCGTCTCATCGAAATTCTCCTCGATGCTCAACTCTAGGTTCATGAGGTCGCCTGCAATAAAAATGAGTAAATTAACATTGTTGGGGGGACGACATTTGCGGCGAGAGGTTCTTAGTTGCGCAAATTTGCGCAACTAAGAACCTCTCGCCGCAAATGTCGTCCCCCCAACAATGTTACCAACGACATTTGCGCAACTAAGAACCTCTCGCTTGTAAGGAATAGAAAGTTGGGAGTTGTTGCATTGTAACCAGTATGTGCTCCGAAATATTTTCATATATAAATTTCGTTACCAGGCGATATTGAGTTTTACTCCAAATCAACGACCCGGGGTTCATGGAATGTGGATTTTCATGACCATTCATTGAAACTCAATGTCGCTTGGTAACGAAATTTATATATGAAAATATTTCGGAGCACATACTGATTACAATGCAACAATACCCAACTTTCTAGCACTTCTTCCAAGCGAGATGTTCTTAGTTGCGCAAATGTCGTTTGCGCAAATGTCGTCCCCCCGGCCAATCCAGAACTATGCAAAGGGCAAAACATAAAATTATCCAAAAATTTAAAATTACTGTAACTACCAAGAGTTAGACAAGAGTTAGTATCACTTAATTTGCTCACACTATTAATAGTTGTTTCATAACTAGTGGGCAACTACGCCTATCCCACCATGACTGTGTTGCAGGAAGAAGCCATTTCCCCTATTGATTGCAAAAATGCCTACAAAATCGCGGACCTAAAGCCGCGTCTGACCCAACGCTAGAGCCTACGGCCGAGAATCGACATCGACGTGATGCATTTATTGAACAACAAAATCATGAATCTGACCCATCATATGACACAGTGCCACGGGATACGATAGGTTTTGGTAACTGTAGGATTTTAGTATTGATGTTTCGCAACCATCCTCCGACGAAATCATGAATCTGACCCAGCGTCTGACCCAGCGAACTGTATTACGGTAGTCATTGGTTACTGTAGTAGTACGGTATCGATGATTTCCATTTATCCTCCGATGAAATCATGAGTCTGACACAGGATCTGACCCAACGCCAATCCAATGGTATACTGTGGACAGACGGACAAGTCAACGAACACCTACTTTTGGTCGTAATTTTTTTTCTTCTGGAAATTTCGGAAATCTTTTTAGTGTAATGACCTTGTATTTCGATTGCACAGAAGCTATCAAAATCTCATCCGAATCGAACGCGCCAGTCGAAGAAGCGTTCAGTTTATGGTAAGGTATGCAACTAGTGGGCAACTACGCCTGTTTCACTGAAATTTGTTCACGATTTATTCCAAAAATGCCGTCAAAATCACGGATCTCACTTCGTGTCCCACCAAACGGCATCTACGTTTTGCATTGACTGAACAACGAAATCATAAATCTGACCCATCATACGACACAGCGCCACATGTTGCGGTAGGTTTCGGTTACTGTAGTATTTCAGTATTTAAGTTTTTCTTCCATCCTCCGACGAAATCATGAATCTGACCCACGGCTACGGGTTACGGTAGCATTCGGTTACTGTAGAAGGACGGTATTGATGTTTTGTATCGATCTTCTGATGAAATCATAAATCTGACACAACATCTGCTCCAACGCCACTGCCAGGTTACGGTACGCGGACTCACAGACCAACGAACACCTATTTTTTGGTCGTAAAATTTTTTCTTCTGGCAATTTCTCAAATCTTTTTCGTCTGCTGACCTTGTATTCCGGATGGGGACATACTATCAAAATACCGTTCGAAACGAAAGCGCCAGTCAAAAAAGCTTTCAGTTTATTGTATATTTAGCAACTAATCGTTGCTAGAAAATTGCTGTAAGAATATTCTCTCTCTTGAAAAGATACTCGATGAGAGAGAACAGTGTAAAGACTGAAGTAGCTCATTTTAGTGGTTGTATCCTCCTTTCAGCACTGCCTTCATCATCCTTCCCCAACCTGTTGAACATCACAGATTGTCCGGTTATGTGATCGGCTGGTTATTTGTGGAAAGAGCGAGGGAAAACTCAGAACGGATCGATTAATCTTTTGTTTGTATTTTTGACGCAGATGTGGAACCTATTAACTTTTGTTGACTAAAGCATTCTTGACTTGAATCTGAAACAAGAAATCGATTGACATTTTTATCCCGTACAACAGGACGATCGAATTATGTTATTCGGTAGAGATTCGCAGACGAGATGCGCGTGCAACGAGAAGGCGAATTCTCATGACCTCTGCAGCGGTGAAACTTAAATGAGCCTGCCTCCTCTTTCATCCGTTCTTCTCATATCCCTACAACGCCACTCTTACATCCTCTTCTACCTTCCCTTCTTCGTATCCCGAACAATCTGTCATACTTACTGTGATGGTTTTAAATATCCATATATATTTTTTTTCGCTCGTAAAAGTGGTCAGCATGAAATTTGTTCAGCTGGATGAGCAGAACAAAATGTTTTTTGAACGATATTTTTAGTCAACTTTTCAAGAAATTACGATTTTTTAAAAGATTTTGCCGTCGCGGGAACCGGGCGGTTTTGAGATTTCTGGAATTCTGTCTTCACAAAAAGTTACTGGGTCTTAAAACGCTGTCTCCCAAAGAGCGTCGTAGGGTGTTGCACAATCTTTCAAAATCATCGCTAGAAACCTCATTCGAAAGAGTTGTGCAATAATACGAGTTTTCAAGGGGATCGATGGATATCTGATCTAAAAAACAATCAATAATTAACCAGAAAATGACGGTTCGTTTTTTTCATCAATTCGGCGACCACATTCCTAAAAAAAAAAACCCGTTCTCTGTAAGACTGCGGTGAACAGGGGTATATATGGCACAACTCTGTCAAAATGATCGCCCAGAGCTCAAACTTGGGGAACATGACCCTTTGGGGCAAATAACGTTTCAACCGAAAGCGCGACCCGAAATATCGATTTTTGATGTACCAAAATCGATTTTTTGAACTTCAGAATTCGACGTCGAGTAATAGCTCATTCGAAAGAGCATGAAAAGTTATGTAAGAATCTGTAAGGAATCCAGAATCCATCAACGTTGACGTCAGATAGAGGTCGATGAGTGAACTTTTTCATCACTTTTTGTAGATCATGACATGAATGCTCATGAAGATGTGATTTGCAAGACCCTATTCTGAAGTATTAGGCTGGTGCAAAAGTTTCTTTCTTTTTTCATGCACCAACATTCCGAACTCCCCAGGTAGTCTTAATGAGCCAATCAAATAATTGTTTTTGCTGTTGATACGGACATGGGTGCACACTATAGCGAATACTATATTGTGTTGATTCGATCAATTTGAATAGAGCATTTTAGTTCGGAAGTAATTGTACTAGATTGAGCAATCCGACTTTTCAATTGCTCAAGGCTCCGACGGGAATAGCGGAACTGCTACATTTAGCACATTATTACAAAGTACTTTGACTGGGTATGTCATACGACATAGCCCACCAAACCTGCCATGAAAAGCCTACTAGAAATGTTGGCTCAATTACAGAACTACTGTATTTCAAAATCATAGATCACAAATTGCTGAGCGCAACTTCATTACACATAATTGATGAATGCTCAATTTCGATGGGTTGTGAAGTACTTTCCCCTGTAAGTATGCTAACAAATTTAGGAAAGGATAGAGCTTCCCGTTAAAGAACTGCATATTTCGAAATAATCCTGTTCTGATTCATCCGCTGAAATCGACACTTTTTGGATTCCCCTGTCTCTCACACACGTTCGAATCCGGATTTTTTGTGCTTAGTAGAACAAATAACTCCTGCGCAAGTGTTCCTCAATTGGTTAGAATCAGAATCCCACAAGTATTCGATAACCTGAATTTATCCCAAAATGCTCAAAATTGCCGTTTTCCGATGTTAATTTTCCGAGACTTATCAACTTCTCACGATGATGCGTAGATCCAAATCAAATGTATGGTAGTAATCTACCGCCATGGCCATAAGATATGGTATTCATAAAATCATGAGAGCCTACGCACGCCAACAGAAATTTGAAAAATAAAAAAGAAAGAAACTTATGCACCAACCTAATTTATTATGTATTATTCAATGCTGAATCTCATGAAACTCTAAAATCGCCATATTTTCGCGGCGCTTGAACTCGGAAGATCACTCATCTGTGACGCGTTCAGAATAAAAATTTCACAAACTTCAGAATTCGACGTCGTGCAATAGCTCATTCTAAAGAGCATGAAAAGTTATGTACGAATCTATAAGTAATCCAGAATCCATCAACGTTGACGTCAGATAGATGTCGATGAACTTTTTCATCACTTTTTGTAGATCATGACATGAATGCACATGAAGATGTGATTTGCAAGACCCTATTCTGGAATATATTATGCTTTTTTCAGTGCTTTTTTCAGAATGAAAAAGGATGTGGTATTGCTGATTGATTGAAATAGATCGATTGCTTTCCATGGTAGTTGTTCATTTGTCCTAGATGGAATCAATTAGAGTAGTAACACTCTGGAAGAACAGTCCAAGGATATTTTATTTTTTTCAGTGCGGATTTCAATGAAACTCTAAAATCACCATATTTTCACGGGGCTTGAACTTGGAATATCACGAAAAAGTGAAAAAAAAAACAATCGAAATTTTGGAGAAGCCTCGATTCAAGCGATTCATGGGAGTTGAGATAGAGGAAGAAGATGAATTTCGATGAGAATGCTATATTCGAGGAAGGATGGTACAATAACGACCAGGATCTTTATGTCGAGGCGATCATGGACAATCGCCACGAAATATTCGACCTCGGACAAGTTGAAGTCGATCAGGATGAAATTTTGAAGTCCAATGACCATAGCGGAGGGCACAGACAACACAGAAGACATCATCGCTATCCCACTCATCGTGCGTATGTTCGCGATGATTGAGTTGTAAATTATTGTTTTAAATTTATCCGAATGCGTGCATCGTTCTTCGTATTGTAAAATATATTAAAATATTAACGTTATAGCTACAGTCGCTCCGGAAAGTCACCTTACACTTATTGATTTTGTTGTATCTTTTTGCCCAGGAAATGCATCATTCTGGCGCTCAGGTATGATGTACCAAATCCATCGGAGATTATGATCATGGTATTATGGCATGACGTCATCGCATAGTTATTGCGTAGTGATGACGCAATCAATCTGCACTTTTTCAAAACGGCATTATTCTTACATAGATTTTTTCCTGTTCGCCATACTTTGTATGATTGGAGATATGACCGAGGCCTACCCAGAATAAATTTTTGAAGGTGCTGCTCGGTCGCACATTTGCTGCAGCGAAGCTGCAATAACAGGATCTGAAATTCGGAACTCGGCTTCTAGAGTAGCTAGAGACTCGTTTAAAGCATCAAAGTGATCGCCATCATGAGTACACATGATCCTGAGAATATGAATACAATATCTCATGATTTGCCCTCAGGGTATGAAAAAATAACTTTTTTGCATGACAATTTTTTGGACATCCATAACTTTAAGGAAACGTTTAGTAAAAATCTGATTTTTATCTGGTAATGTTCAAAATGTATTGAAGAACCGAATTCCAACTTTTTAGAGCGATAGAATATCTTTCGTGCCCGCGGCGGCCGGTATTCTGAGGTATACTCGGGTCGAGAAACACCTTGTTTACCCCTATGGGCGAGAGAGTGCAGACGACGCGAGTGCGTAAACAGGGTGTTTTCCGACCCTAGTGTACCTCCGAAAAACGTACGCCGCAGGCTGGAAAGATATCCAAATGCTCTAAAAAGTTGGAATTCGGCTCTTCAATACATTTTGAACATTACCAGATAACAATCAGATTTTTACTGACATGATCTACAAAAAGTGATGAAAAAGTTCACTCATTGACCTCTATCTGACGTCAACGTTGATGGATTCTGGATTCCTTATAGATTCTTACATATCGTTTCATGCTCTTTCGAATGAGCTATGGCACGACGTCGAATTCTGAAGTTTGTGAAATTTTTATTCTGAAGGCGTCACAGATGAGTGATCTTCCGAGTTAAAGCGCCGCGAAAATATGGCGATTTTAGAGTTCTATGAGATTCAGCATTGAATAATACATAATATACTTCAGAATAGGGTCTTGCAAATCACATCTTCATGAGCATTCATGTCATGATCTACAAAAAGTGATGAAAAAGTTCACTCATCGACCTCTAGCTGACGTCAACGTTGATGGATTCTGGATTCCTTGCAGATTCTTACGTAACTTTTCATGCTCTTTCGAATGAGCTATTACTCGACGTCGAATTCTGAAGTTCATAAAATCGATTTTGGTAGATCAAAAATCGATATTTCGGGTCGCGCTTTCGGTTGAAAAGTTATTTGCCCCAAAGGGTCATGTTCCCCAAGTTTGAGCTCTGGGCGATCATTTTGACCGAGTTGTGCCATCCTACCTGCAGTCTTAAGAAGAACGGGTTTTAATTGCACCTCCTGGAAACTTCATATTATGTGTAACACGCGTATCACGAGTCGGTGGATGAAAAATTACCTCCTTGGGAACATTTTCAAAAAAGTTGTGCCGAATATCGTTCATAGTGTTATGGTGTAATACCCTAGAAGTAATATTTCGAATGACATAGGTCATTGGTCCCGGAGCCGGCTTTTAGAAATTTTCCGGTTTTGCACCTGGCTATCGTGTATATCAGCTCCCAGATGAGCTACAGATGTGGCGTTTAGCTCAAAATGTGCGGAAAATTATTTCCTTCGACTTTTATGTTGTACACGAGACGTTTGGACAACAGATACAAAATTTCTGAGTAAAAAACACATTTTGTCAACAAATTAAAAATATTTTCTCTGGCAAGCAGTGGAGCGCAGCAGAATATTAATGCAGATTATGAAACAGCAAGTCTATGTGTATGACATAAAAAAAAATAAAAGCCAAATTCGAACTGCCTCCAACTTGGTAATTTTCACTTAAACGGCACTCTGAAGAAAAAGTCGAAAAATGACATTTTTCAGAACGTTGGTTTTTTCTTATATAACTGTTCACAAATTGTTGTTAGAGTTGAGTAAAGTAGGTATATCTCATTGATGTGGAAATCGGAATATCATTGAGGTCCCTAGATTTTGTCGACTTATCACTTTTTTTTTTTTTTTTCAAACCTATTCAAAATCGACCAAACTAAGGTAGAACACTACTCCAGTGAAGAGTTTTTGAAATATTAATGCCATTTGTCCCAGAGCCATTTAGGAATTCTCCGGTTTTGGACCCGGAATTACAGTATATCAGCTCCCAGATGAGCTACAGAGATGGCACAGTGCTTAAAAAACGTAGAAACTTATTTTGAGAAACTTTCATGTTGAAAGTGTAGCATGAAACTCAAAAAATAAATTAATTGTATCTAAAATTATGCTTTCCAAACAACATAATAATTGTTTTTGCCATAATGTAGGAGACTTCCTGGGAATTTTATTACTGATTTTGAAAGAACATCTTCCGTTAGATATAACTAAAAAATAAAAATGGCAAAATGATGTGGCTCTAGTTCTCATTTTTTGCATTCAATGTGCAGTAGTCGCAACTTCAGTTCTGAAATACCAAAAATAATCATTCCAGCTTACTATATTTCACTCCCCGATACTTACAGTACCGTCGGAAAGTCAGTGGACACTTTTTCAATCTTTTGTAACTTTTTGCCCTGGAAAGGCATCATTCTGATATTATAATTTGTAGTACCAAATTCATTGGAGATTATGATCATGTTATTGGGGTACCATGAAATTCCATAGTTATTGCAAAGTGATGACGCAATCAAAAAACACTTTTTCAAAATAGCATTATTCTTACATACATTTTTCCTTCTCGTCAAGCTTTCTGAGATTGGAGATGTGACCGAGGCCTAACCAGAATAAATTTTTGAAGGTGTTGCTCGGTCGCACATTGGCTGCAGCCGAGCTGAAAAATTGAAGTCGAAAATTCAGATCTCGGCTCCTAGTCAAGCTAGAGAGTGATCTAAGGCATCAAAATGATCGCCATAATGAGACCAGATGATCCTGAGAATATGAAAACAAAATATCGATATTTTCCCTCAGGGCATGAAAAAATCACTTTTTTGCATATCAATTTTTGGACATCCATAACTTTGTGGGAAATGAAGGCAAAAATATGGTTTTTGCAGTGTAATGTTACAAATGTATTAAAGAGCAGATGCCCAACTTTTTAGAGCGATTGGATATCTTTCCTGCCCGCGGCGATCGTTTTTCGGAGGGATACTCGGGTCGGGAAACACCTTGTTTACCCCTACGGGCGAGAGAGTGCAGACGACGAGAGTGCGTAAACAGGGTGTTTTCCGACACTAGCATCCCTCCGAAAAACGCAAGCCACGGGCAGAAAAGATAATCAATCGCTCTAAAAAGTTGGGAATCCGTAGTTCAATACATTTTGAACATTCCTATGCAAAAACCAGATTTTTACATACCTTTCCCACAAAGTTATGGATGTCCAAAAATTGATATGCAAAAAAGTGATTTTTTCATGCCCTGAGGGAAAATATCGATATTTTGTTTTCATATTCTCAGGATCATTATAACGATCATTTTGATGCCTTAGATCACTCTCTAGCTTGACTAGGAGCCGAGATCTAAATTTTCGACTTCAATTTTTCAGCTCGGCTGCAGCCAATGTGCGACCGAGCAGCACCTTGAAAAAATTATTCTGGTTAGGCCTCGGTCACATCTCCAATCTCAGAAAGCTTGACGAGAAGGAAAAATGTATGTAAGAATAATGCCATTTTGAAAAAGTGTCTTTTGATTGCGTCATCACTACGCAATAACTAGGCAATTTCGTAGTACCCCAATATCATTACCATAATCTCCAATGAATTTGGTACTACAAGCCTTAATATCAGAATGATGCCTTTCCTGGTCAAAAAGTTACAAAAGATTCAAAAAGTGTCCACTGACTTTCCGACGGTACTGTATTTACGATGTTTCCAGACCGTTAACGTTAAATTACTTTGCGAAATTCAAAATTTCGAACTTGAAAAATGCGGTTTTCGCAGCCTCGAATGAACACGATTTTTAGCATTGAAAACTTACAATTTAAAAACATTGGACGGGCATTAACAGTCGATTGTTATAGTATATGCCACAGTGTTATAGTATATGTCGAAATTATTGCCAACTGGAACCACCTAACGTTGTATTCTTTTCAAAATCTTCAGACAAATATAGCTCCAGCGAAGGTTCACATTGAGATAAAATTATTTTTTGATTATAGTATTAAGAATATCGATGCAATTACATCATGCAAAATACGCTTGGGGGTAGGCGAGTCTGAAAATCTATAAAACATTTCATATTTCTCAATTTATAAAGTCTGAAAAAATGTAAATTTAAAAATTTTGATTTTCAGAAACATTTAAATTGTTGCAATTTTAAGAGTTTTTCAGGTTCAACTGCCCTCGAGCGTATTGTGCATGATGTAATTGCATCGATATTCTTAATAATATAATCAAAAAATAATTTTATCTCAATGCGAACCTTCACTGGAGCTATATTTGTCTGAAGATTTTGAAAAGAATGCAACGTTAGGTGGTTCCACTTGGCAATGATTTCGTTGACTGTGGCATATACTATAACAATCGACTGTTAATGCCCGTCCCATGTTTCTAAATTGTAAGTTTTCAATGCTGAAATTCGTGTTCATTCGAGGCTGCGAAAACCGCATTTTTCAAAAGTTCGAAATTTCGAATTTCGCAAAGTAATTTAACGTTAACGGTCTGGAAACATCGTAAATAAGTATCGGGGAGTGAAATATAGTAAGCTGGAATGATTTTTTTTTGGTATTTCAGAACTGAAGTTGCGAATACTGCACATTGAATGCAAAAAAGGAGAACTAGAGCCCCTATCATTTTGCCATTTTTATTTTTTTTGTTATTTGTTACTGAAAATGTTCTTTCAAAATCAGTAATAAAATTCCCAGGAAGTCTCCTACATTATGGCAAAAACAATTTTTATGTTGTTTGGAAAGCATACTTTTAGATACAATTAATTTATTTTTGAGTTTCATGCTACGCTTTCAACATGAAAGTTTCTCAAAATAATTTTCTACATTTTTTAAGCACGGTGCCATCTCTGTAGCTCATCTGGGAGCTGATATACTGTATTTCCGGGTCCAAAACCGGAGAATTCCTAAATGCCGGCTCTGGGACAAATGGCATTAATATTTCAAAAACTCTTCACTAGAGTAGTGTTCTACCTTAGTTTGGTTGATTTTGAATAGGTTTGAAAAATTGTTCGTGGCTACGTCCACTGACTGGTGATGTGTTATAGGAAATTCAAGATTCAACAATGCACCGGCACAGCCTGTCAGATCAGACAATTCCCTTTGTTCTCGCGGCGGACCATTCCTCTCCGTTCACCTCGGCTGAGCGGTGAAGTGAGGGTGAACGTAGTTGAAACATAAGTTTGAAACATAACAATTTATTTAAGAAAATACAATTTGGTAATCCGAGCATACTGTAAGAGATGCCAAAGTCTCAAAGCATTGGTTTTATGAAGGAGCAAGTTTTGTTAAAGAAGGAGTAACACGAAAAATTAGTTTAATTAGCCACTATGTGTATGTAATAGAAGCCGGCAGCCCGATAATGAATCACTTTATCCGAAGTTTTACAGACAGCTATGAGGCTATTTCCATACGCGCAAAGTTCATTGACAGCGCAGGGATGTGGCTAGTTCGTTTATGTTTCACTAGCACTACATAATTTTCGCCTCGTTCTTTGGGTAATTTGGTTACAGTTTCCCATTGCGAGCGCAATATCTTCGTGGTGGGACTCCCTAGCATCCATTCCTGTTACCCCTTCTTTAACTATTCTCCTGTTTAAGAGACATTCCACGAGAAAACGTATTTTTGAGAGGGGTCTACGGATGACTTTTTTGCAACCCCCTCAATATCTCGCTGGTGAACTTTCCATACCAAGTGCTGATATTTGACCCAATATGAAAGGCTGTGGTGCACTTTCCGAAAGATGCCAGACCAGGCCCAAAAAAAAATCGAAATTTTCAATTTTTTAAAAGTAAGATATTATAGGTTTTTCAGGATTATTTTTCGATGAAAATAACGACAAACCTACTCTGGAAGCGATCAGATGCCGATAAAGTGTCGAAAACGTCGAATTTCGAAGATTTTTGCCCGTCTTGAAATTTTTTTAATGCTCTGGACCAAAACTAAAGTAATTTTCATAAAAAAATTTCCACTTCAGCAATTATGAAAATATTTTTTTCAGCAGATGGTTTCCAAAACTGTCGGAAATCATTATTTGGGTTGGATTTAGTAATTCTTAGTGAAATATCGTGCGAGTGAACTTCATCTAGCAATCTCAGAGTACCCCAAACTCTCAAAATTTCAAAAAATCGAAAAAAATTTTCTCGAGTTTTCAAATCATTAGGGTCCGAAATTGTGTGCTTAACATACGAAAACTACTTTACAGAAGCTTATCAATAACTATATATAAAGCGCTGTGTCCGTCTGTCCGTCTGTCCGTCTGTCCGGATTGCGAAATAGGGAAGGGAGGGATGGATGAAGTTACAAAGGCATCGATCCATTACCGTATGCCAGTCAATAATTAGCATTAGACCAACTACCGTATACCAATCAATAATTAGCCATGGGTCACCGATTATTCTGTGGGTCAGATTTATGATTTTGACCTTTGATCTTCGAATTACCGTATGCCAATCAATAATTAGCATTAGACCAACTACCGTATACCAATCGATAATTAGCCATGGGCCGAAGCTTCTAGAATGTTCCAGAAAGTTCGAAAATGTTCCAAAGCTTCTAGAATGTTCCAGAAAGTTCGAAAATGTTCCAAAGCTTCTAGAAAGTTCCAGAAAGTTCGAAAATGTTATAAAGCTTCTAGAATGTTCCAGAAAGTTCGAAATTGTTCCAAAGCTTCTAGAATGTTCCAGAAAGTTCGAAAATGTTTCAAAGCTTCTAGAATGTTCCAGAAAGTTCGAAAATGTTCCGAAGCTTCTAGAATGTTCCAGAAAGTTCGAAAATGTTCCAAAGCTTCTAGAATGTTCCAGAAAGTTCGAAAATGTTCCAAAGCTTCTAGAATGTTCCAGAAAGTTCGAAAATGTTCCAAAGCTTCTAGAATGTTCCAGAAAGTTCGAAAATGTTCGGAGTACGAAGGGGCAGATTGGTCAATTGTGAGGGGATTTTATTAGCAGCTCTTTTATTCTTCACTTGTAAAGCTTACGCATGGGCAACTTTTAGCACAATTACAGCTAGAGGGATATAATGATGTTGAACATTGTACAATCGCCCACTGATAGATTGGCAAATTCTCGAAGCACAATCTTCTGAGAACTCTCTGAAACACGAGAGTTCACAGTTCTCCGATTGCGTGATTAGCCAATACAGGCGACCGCATAACGTAGAAAAAATGGTTCACCATCCAACGCCCGCTGGAGCCGACAGAATAACGGGCCAGAGTGGGAAGGAGTTTACGAGGTTGGAGGAGTTTTGAATTGTTTTCCTGTAGATTTTTTGATTTATGTTTCACCAATGAGATACAGTCGCGCGCATAAGTGAGTGCGCACTTTTTTCAATTTGCTGCAACTTTTTGCCCAGGGCAGGCATCATTCTGCCACTAAGGTAGTATGTGCCAAATTTATAGGAGATTATGGCCATGGTATTGGGATATGACGCAATAGCCTAATCATTGCGTAGTGATGACGCAATAAAAAGAACTTTTTCAAAATTCTTACATAGATTTTTTCCTACTGGCCACACTTTCTGTGGTTGGAGATATGTCTGAGGACTACCCAGAAATTTTTTTTGAAGTTGCTGCGTGGTCGCACATTGGCTGCAGACTTGCTGCAAAATGGAGGTCGAAAATACAGCTCTCGGCTCCTAGATCACTCTTGAAATTACTAAAGATCTATGCAACTAAAACAATTTACCCACAACATAAAACCGAAAACCCACTTGTGGATCAGCTGTTCGATCATCATCCTCAAAATTCATTCTCCGTTTCTGGGGTCGGCGTTTTTATTTTGCTGGTCGCGTACAGCCGGGCTGTCAGGCGTGTAATTTATCATAGATCTTAAGGATTTCAGCCTGAGAAAAAATATGCATTAAACGGCTATCTCCATTCAGCGAGACGGCATCCACATGAAAATACTTATTACACGCCAAGAAATTCATTATTCTTTAAGAGCCAGAAAATTTTGACAGCGATGCATTTTAAAACATTCGCAATCTGGGATTAATACGAAATTGAATTAATAGACGAAATTAAGGTGCGAATTATAATTCAAATCATATTGGTTTTCGAGAACTTCTTGAATCTCAGATACAAATACGAAAGTCTATGTGGCGAGAGGGTGTCTCAAACCGAGAACTACAATCTGACGCACCTGTCTCACTTCCATCCGCAATCGAGTCATCTCTGACGTCAATTTACAACAAAAAAATATTACTTTGCAAAATCGATTTGTTATTTTTAAATTGTGTATGATGACTGGCGATTATCGAATTCAAGCAGCCACATATTGGAGTATCTCATTTGTGAAACACAAATCATCATTACTCCAAATTCTTGATCGCACTCACAAAACCGAAACAGCAACAATTACAATCACTTTCACCACTCCGCTCCTCACAATCTTCCAGTTGCACCCAATGACGCTGTACCCTTGCCTCTCCTCATTCTCTTCGCTGTACCGAGCACTCTAACGAGATTCTTAAAAAAGTCCGGACACCCTGATAAAAAATAGTTTTGTGTTTCAGGATCATCACAATGTTATGAGCTATTGCTTCCGTGCAATATTCCGAACGTCGCTTTCATTTCATGATGTTTATCAAATGTGAAAAATGTGAAATGTGACCCAGACTAAAATCGATTTTAAAGCAAAATTACACAAATTGGGAAAAGTCATCCAACTTTTGCACTCGCCTACAGTAACCCAAAAATTACACAATAATGCATTCATAATTCATTTTTACTTCCTTATTGACAAATGTAATTCGCGCCTTTCTACTGAAAGATGTATTGGGTCAAGCTGAAGCTATGACACAATAATATTTATGTGAGTTCTTGCAAAATTTCTGGGGAATTGTATTCATGCCCGAAGTAAAAACGATTTTATCGATTTCCAGCGTCGGATGAAATCTGATCGAAAAACTCCCCAGACTAAAAAAAGTATTATAACCACCAGGAATTGAGCATTCATGCTTCAGAGGAAACACAATATTGAGAAATGTGTCGTTTTCGATGGATAAATTTTCGCAATTTTAACTTTGTTCTGTTCTCGCCTCTCTGAGTGGGCAATGCTGATAGGGTGCGCATATGAAAGAATATGCAAGGCCTCATTAGTAATTAATATACGGAATGGCATCGGTCAAACTGAAAGGAAGATGGAATGCAAAATATCAAAAAACCGCAAGACTTTTGCACCAACCTAATATTTGCCCCTGTGATGTGAAACATATTTCAAACGCTCAAATATTATCAGAGTTTTTTTATCCCTGATTAAAGTTTGTGTGATGAAACATATTTCAAATGAATATATGTTGGGTGAAGACCTCATTTTAAGGTTTAAAAACAGGAATAACGACACGGAAACTATTATTGATTCCTCGTGAAAACAAGTATCTTTCTCTCGATCAGGGTTTCGGGACAATAAATTTGGGTCTGAATTTTTGTGCAGTTGCAACGTGAATTGATGAGAAAAAACAATTCTCAAAATTTTCACCATTCATGATGCATAATCGACATATGCTGAATGGTCATTGGGCGTAGAAATAACATAATTTTTTTAAAAAAACAATTACCACGTGTTCCGCATCGATCTCAAGGTTGGCGAGATTGCGGTGTCTGATTTGAACAGTGATTCCTGGTTGAAACTTCTAACGAATTCGTCTCATGATTCTCCCTTTTTCAAAACAAACAATTTCACAATCAGTCCGGGCGGTGCGCTACGTCATTCCATATGTTGGTGAATTGAAGTGGGTTCAGACGAGTGGTTCCTGCAGCATCTAATTCGGCAATTGCACTCGAGAGATTTTATTTGGTTGACCTAAAATTAGCGAAAATTTGGAGCGGCATTTCCACGAATATTTTGTGAAACTTTGGAGCGGAATTGATTCGCGTTTCAGCGTATTCATTTAGCCAGTCTCTATCTGTCGTTGTTGATTGTTGGACTATTCGCGCCTCTATCACAAATCAATAATTCGGCTCTGTGCGAATAACCTGGTACGTGTTTTGTCCTATGCGACTAACGTGGTACGTAGTACGTACCATGTGGTACGTATCATTTATCATGGTACGTATATTTTTATAATGGTACGTATCTTTTTCATGTTATTAATATTGTTGTTCCACTCACCAAAATATCTGAGCTCTACAGCAACCGGACAAAGGTGTTGTAACAAAATTAAAATTTACATACGTTTCCTCAAAGACGAAATATCGATTTGTGGTTTGGAGTAATTAAAAACGTAAAACTCTCAAGGTTATTGCTCTCTATGTCCCCGCCCTTAAGTCCCTTCAGCTTCTACAACTTCACATTCAGCGAAGAATATATTTCAGGACTGATGAAACGTGAATTGAAGTATGATCATTCACTCACAAATGGCACACAAGTGTAAAAATGCATGATTGCGTAAAGTATCATATTTGAGCGTTACACCGAAAGAAGTTACGTACCATAATAAAAAGTTACGTACCATGGGGCGGGTATAGTATGTACCATAATAAGTAGTTATGTACCACGTGATACGTAGTACGTACCATGATAAACGGCACGTACCACGTAATTCGCACAGAGCCAATAATTCTTCTTTCTCATGCACGTCTATCTATCGATCTCGTGCGCATCGATCGACCATTCTACTACGGAGGAGGCGGAGCCCAAGTTGGAAACAAGTGAAGTTACAAGTTGGATCCATGTGTAAATAATACAATTATCAATTGACTTTCACTCGCAACTTTCACTCCATGGTGGCTTGCTCACTCTCGACTGATATTTCTGCGAACTCACCATCCATAACTGACAGATACGATGGGAATATGATATGCTCTCACTGATATATACTAGTAGGATATTGTGAAAAAATATTTACAACATTTGCAAGTAGTGTTTTACAGTGGGTTCATCCCTTCTATTATACGGATATCAAAATATTGTTCAATCTTTCTGTCGCGACTGTCCTTGATACAACATCGAATGGACCAAGTTGGATGCGTTTCAATCTTCCACATTGCAGCAACTGACCTCAGAAGGAGTCGGCAAAAGTAACCGCAAAAGTAAGCAAAAGTATCTTTTCTTCAAATGATCCTAATTAGACTCTTAGCACTGATGAGAGATGCTCAAATATGATTTCAAAAGTAGCGTAAGCGTACTTTGGCCCACCGAAAAAATCGTTAAAAAATTGGGGGTACGACATTTCCGCAAATGACATTTCCGCAACGGAGCGCCGTATCCTTGAGAGTTGGGGTAGCAAAACTACATGAATTTCGTTCGAGTCTTTACCTATGATTTTTAGAAATGTTGCCTTAAATATATCACTGTTCAAAGACATTTCCATGAGTTCTAGTTTGTATGCATCGATAGAGCTCAAAAAGTTAGTGGGGGTCCATCAGAGGACGATTTTTGCTCAAAGTGAAGGGGAACGGATAAAATCAAGGTTAAAGGTGGGTACCAGAACCCACGACCCCGAACCATGGCCTTCAGAATCATCGTATGCAACTGAATTTCTCAGGATCTCTCTGATCGAGATAAATGTTGTGTAGTGAGCTTGTCCCAACTCTAGGAGCATAAAGGGAGAGGCTTTATCTAACAGAGAAAAGTTGAGCGACCGCTCAATACAAAGGGAAACGGCGAGAAGGGCGAAGAGAGGAGAGAGGGGCAGACTCGTCCTAAATATGCGAGAAGGGTCATTAACAGGTGACATGCTAATAGACAAGGGGGAGAGGAGGGGAGACTCTAGTCTGCACTCGACGAGGGGAGGGGGGAGTGTAGTCTGCACTTATGGTAATTGGCTATAGGGGTACAAGGTAAGGGCCTTTACACAACACCTCCCTCCAAGATTCAAACTGAGGGTGAATCTGATACATAATAGACAATTACGCCGATGCAATAATCAATGGGCCACGGTTGGTTGGTCAGAGGGACTCATTCCGAGTGTCGTACTGTCGTTCTCCACTACTTCTGTGGGCTCGTTCTTTCTTCGACGGACGCTGCACTGCGAGACTGGACGACAACTCGTGTAGATGCCCTCGTTGATGCACACTCGAACACGATGCAGATGCCGGTGCACTTGAACTCGATGACGTTGCCGTTGTGAGAGTGCATGACATATCAGAGTCGTTACTCTCACCATCAATCACTGCTTCATTTCCGTTCATTAGGAACATTTGTGATTCACTTCTTACACACAGCGTTCTGACCCCCATTGTTCTCTCCAGATAAGGGTAGACAAAGGGATTAATATTTTGAATTTTCCCGCGAAAACCCAAACTGCAAATATGCTGTTTGAAAGATCTTCGATATTTGGGAATCCTCTGAAACATAAAACAGTGCCCCCAATTTGATCACTCTGAGCACTTTTGAGACTCATAGTTGGAGTGAAACACAAATCAGCATGGTCAGTTCCGCTAACCGAGAGGGCGATTCACGGAGGTAGATTTTATGTTTCAGAAGGATTTCAAGTAAACGGATTGCAGTTCGACTCGACTCCCTTTTCTGTCGAGTCAGAATGCTGTGTACACGATTCCGTTGCCATCCGATCTTTACTACATGCCTTATCCTGGAAATTCAATTCTCTCGATTCTGGCAATGGCAACTTTTCAGGCGGAACCTTATCGTGGAAGGCCGTTCTATCATCGATAGAATTCTCGAGACACATATCGTTAGCCCCAGGATCGCCACTGAATGCCTCCTTCTGACAATCAGAATTCAATGAACTTTCATCGTTCGCGCATGATCCGGGCTTACGTAGTCTCCTCAGCGATCCCTCTTTTAGGTCAATCACTGGTTCATCGAGCGACCCATCACTGTGGTCAGTCGCTATGTTCTCGGGCAGTCCCTCCTGTAGGTCAACTGCAGATTCCTCTAGTGATCCCTCTACTAGGTCAATCACTAGTTCCTCAGGTGACCCCTTCTCTTGGTCAGTCACTACTGTCTCGGGCGACCCCTCCTTCAGGTCAGTCGCTTTGTATATGAGTGGTCCCGCACTGCGGTCAACCAAACTCATGCTCCTCGGTTCCACTTCACACACTTTCACCGATCTGGGAATCAGCTGAAAGAATTACCTGAAGTTCTTCCCGAGGATATTCAACTTCGATTTACTGATGAACACTCTGCTTCGTATCGTCACTCCATTCAATCCGATATCCAGCTGGCATTTTCCCGTCAACTTCAGACTCGACGCATTAGCACACATCGCATTTTCCTTGGTCCGTACACGTAGTGGCCTTCCTGCCTCTATCCAAGATTCCTCCGAAATGATGGTCAAATCAGATCCCGTATCTGCGATCATTGTGACAGCCCTCCCGTTGATTCTCATTTCGATGTCGAACGACGAATCCCTCGGTGCATTCTCGTTCACAATTACACGGGCCTTGTTTTCATGGCTTGGCTCCTCATTGTCGCCTTGTTTCTCATGTGGACATCTACATGCATGGTGACCAATCTTATTGCAGTTGAAGCACACAGAACTCGCGTTAGGGCATTCAGATCGCTTGCGAAGCCGATCACACCCGGCACATCGCTGTTTCCCATCTGCTTCAGTCTAACTTGGTCTTTGATCTCTGTATCGACCGCAGTTTCTCACTGCATTCACGTGCGTATTGTTCTGGTTTGCAACCAATTGCGCATCCCCGTACACTTCCTTGTACGTATCCACTATTCCGAGAATTGACTGAATCGTCGGCTTCTCTTCAGATCTGATTCCATTCATCACATGGAACATAGTAGCAACGTGTCTGGGAAGATCCATTCCCGTCAGCATCACAATTGCTTTGAACTGCTCCAGAGGCATATCCTTGATATTTGCCTCTTCCACTACTCTGTTTACGATCGATGAAAACGCCTTGATATCATCACACTTCAGCTTAAACATCTTGAGTCCGAACACGTCTAGTCTCTTCTCAAATACAGTCTTTTTGTCTCCAAACAAGTCCTCGTGACGATCTCTTCGAACTTGAGATCCGATGGCCTCTTTGGTCTGATGTGATCAGTGAACTGCTTGTACACTTTGTCATCGACATGTCTGAGCAGTAATCTCCCTTTATCACTATCAACCATCACTGCCAGATCTTTCTCGAATATCTCTCTGTGACGGTCAATCCACGTATCGAATGTCACCCCGTCCTCCGGGTTATACGAGAAATTCCTGATCTGTTTCTCGAGAGAATCGATGCTTGGTCCTCTGTGTATGTTTCCATTCGACATCTCCGACGTCACATCTGATCTCTCCGGTCTCTCATTCAGCAACGTCTGAATGGCCTCATTCTGTTTCTCCATTTGCTCTTTCTGTATCTCCATCTGTGCTCTCAACAGTTCATTCTGTTCTTTCTGTGCCGCGAGCATCTGAGCGATCATTTGCATCGCCTCTCCATTTGCATCTCCGCCGGTCCCACTCGCTCCACCTGGCATCCTTGTGACACGTGTACTTACGATCGATCGATCGAGTACAACAGGAACTACGTTTACTGGCGACTGCCAGTGGCGAGTTTACGCTAACTGCTGCGAGCGGCGACTACCAATCCAGTGTTACTTAGAACGATGGCTAATGTGATCGGCTACTACCGACACAAAACAAGAACAAACGGGAACAGGCAATCCTACTCGTGAGTACTGAACGCCAATGTTGTGTAGCTTGCCTGTCCCAACTCCAAGAGCATAAAGGGAGAAGCTTTATCTAAGCAGAAGAGAGAAAACACGAGCACAGCTCTACAACTCCAAACGATACAAGACTGACTAGAATCGAAGGGAAGATGGTGCGAGGCAATCAATAACACTCGAGGGAGAGAGGCGGAGGGGTCAGTGAGTGAGAGAGGTCTACCCGTCCTGGGAATAGGGAGATAAGGGAAGCGAGTCAACAACTGCACTCGAGGGAGAGAGGGGAGAGGGAGTAAACAACTTGTGGTAATTGACTAAGCAGTACAAGGCAGGGGCCTTTACATAACAGCTAGTTGGCTGGAAGCCACATCAGGGAAAGCTCAGGGAAGCGGGCGAGATAGTACGACACTTGAAGATAGTGCATCAGGTGAAACTTATTCCAACCGGGTGCGCGTTTGTATGTACTCCTCCTTTAAAGTGACTTTCTGGCTCACGCAATAATAATCGATTGGAACTGCCAATCGACGGACAATTTTCTCACACGGTGTTCAAAATATTTTCCCCAATACAACAAAAGTCCGCACGCGCAGGACATCGTATATTAGAGGTTCTATGAGAAACTGGAAGAGTGGTAAATTGGTAGTGCAAGTGAGATATTATACATATTTTTGTATGTATATATCTATCATAATAATTCGTATGAAAAAGGTCTTTGATATGTCAACATTGTGAAATGAGGAGCACACTGGAGTAATATCGATTTGTGATCTTAGTGGATGTAAGATTGATTAGCCTCTAGGTGATAATTAATGAAATTTTTGTTCAAAGTTAATACTGGATTCACGGATTTGGCGTGCGATAACGAATGTCTAAATTTCAGAAACGGGAATGAGTGAGCGATAAGGCCGACCTCTAAATTCAAGGAGGTGAGGCGGTGTTTCACGCTCTAGTAAAATTGGAGCAGTATTTCAAATACCAGTGGTAGGACGGTTTGATGGTATCAATTTGTGTAATCAAACCCGTGACTTTTTTTATGTTTTGCTGCATGTGGTTCACATCATTATTGCTCTCTTAGGAAAAAACATAACTCGATCCGATCGGCGAGACAGCGATTCCTGGTAGATGAAATAATCGTGAAACGTTAATGAACAATGATTAAAGTTGTGCACTGATCGAACACAAAATTATGAAAAAGTATGTTTCGGAGTTACTTTATCAAGCACGGGTTTGCATTCAAATGTTGGCTCCGTGTTGGATGGTGAAATAAAATTAAAATAACTTATTTTGTTGCTTTTCAGGTACGTGAGCAGTACGCGGACGCAGATAAATCGATTTTAAATCGGACGAGCATCTGGCATCCGCAATGGCTCATTTACTTCGGTTGTCGGCCGTTCCGAAGTTCCAATCGATCGTACGCTAATATTGGGTTGTCCCATAATTCGTGTCGCCACTTTTTAAAATAATATTTCGCTGGAAAAAGGAAAGGGTGTGACTTGTTGTTTGTTGCATGAGACACGGTGTTCAGCACTCTACATTTTAGTTGCGTCAGCGAGTAAAACATTGCAGTGGAGGGGAATTAGACGATTGCGAAAATTTTGATAAAAAATCGGTGGTTTTAAAATTGATAAAAATCAACTCTAACGAACAGATACAAATAAGTGTACAGTGCATCGTAACTCTCTAGTAGCAACTAAGTTTATTTGGCACAATCCCTGCCTTCCAAAATGATTTGCGAGGTGACTACGAATCCCGAGATTTTCAATGTGGTTTGAAAATTGCTGGTGATTTTCTTTCCGGAACAGTATGGAATCGTTTATAAATAATTTTATTTGCATTATCATAGTAATATGATGTAGGTTGGAGCATTGGAGATACTAAAATCGTGAATTCGACCCTTTCGAAACCACTCTCCTATGACAATTTGTGAAATATTTCAGTAACTGTTTCTGAAAACTGTGATTTCGAACATTAATGTGAAGTGTCATGCACCATCCTTCCACCCGTATTGTTAGGGATTTTAAACGTTATTCGTAAAATAACTATAAATTTTTGAAAATAATATCGGAAATTTTGTATTTTTACTTATTGCATCATCATTAGGCAATTTAAGACGGAGAAGAATGTACGATAAATTTCTTGACATGAGTCTTCTGTTAAATATAGCCTGAGGTAATGAAGGCGTTTGATTATTTACGAGAAATTAAATGTAGAAGAAAAACGACACGAATTATGGGACAACCCAATACCATTCACCTAATGGATCGAATATAGTAATAGGGATAAGAGCAAGCTAGTCGTCGTTGTGTTCTCATTCGTGATGGGATATGTTGATATCACAGTGTTCTTGTACAATAAAAAATAATTACAGGTGGATTGAGTCCGCGAATTGTAGATGTAAGAATTGATGGATCTCGTCTTCAATATTACGTTTGTTCTTTCGAAATTTGTTGCCTTGTAGTTAAGATTTGTGGTGCGATGTAGAATGCCGAAATTACATAAACATGAACGAACGAGCGTTGCGGAAGATGCCCAACGTCAAGAACGATTTGGTAAAATTGGAGCTGTCATTTCAAGATCAGTTTTGAGCCGTGATTGGTGTTTAAAATTATCCTCCCGCCACCTTATTCGCAGACAGTGTTGCTCTTGCTCTGCTCGTTATCCTCGATGATCGCGCGCAGGAAAATGACGGCGCATTATTTAATAACCACCAATTCTTTCAATAACTGATCGTCGAGTTCGATAATTGTGTATATAGCATTAGTGAAACACAAACTAGAAAACTGGAAAGAACATTCGAAACTGATAAATGTGACCTTACAATTTTGAATCAATCTTCGAGAAACTGCCTCTTTTATACTGTGAATATCCTTTCCTAGATAACACAGCCATCACACCGTGCACCCTTTAATAATGCATTTTCGTTTCCCCTACCGTATCGTCAGGTCTACAATTTTGCGCCAGTCGCTACGAGGGGTCGGTGGATGAGAATTACAGCGAACGGCCGACTGATGCTAACATAAGAAA
Organism: Pristionchus mayeri; assembly: GCA_036245805.1. Lineage (NCBI taxonomy): Eukaryota > Metazoa > Nematoda > Chromadorea > Rhabditida > Neodiplogasteridae > Pristionchus > Pristionchus mayeri. The sequence continues at coordinate 41,036,221 of BTRK01000005.1, forward strand.
CGAGTGAACCATAGGTAACCATAAGTGAACCTGAGGAAACGAGGAATCAAACAATTATAAGTGGTTTTCGCATTTTCATCGCTTTTAGATTTTTCCAGTTGATGGAATATGATACCTCGAATGTATCGTAGACGGGAGATAAAAGCTCGACCATGTTTAACTGTCTCCCATGCATTTTTGGTCATCTACCGGAACTACATTGGAAACATTCGTGGGTTTATGTTAAAAATGAATCCCTGCAGCACCAATCACTTTGGTAGTAGCAGTAATTTGAGCAAATACTATGTAAGCACAAAAGCAAACGTTGATCACAAGATGAGATATTCCGGATGTTCCTCGCTCCTGCCTACTACCTATCCTCTCACTGTTTCTCCTTCTTCAGCTGCAGAACGGAAGACGATTGCCCCACACTCATCGGGTTATTCTCGATCACGTTCAGGCGGATAGAATAATGCGGTAATGGAGTCTGAAAAGAATTAAAGATACATAAAAAGATAATTTTGAAGAAAATGAATTTTCGCATTAGAACAACTGCGCGCGCAAAATGGAGCGGTGTGGGATAGAATGAGATGAAAATTCATATTTAAAAATAATTTCAATTGATCCTTAGAAGTTAAAGCGACCTAATTAACACATACCTTCATATATTGTGAGCATAGATCACTCATTCGACAGCTCTGGACGTACTGCATACGCGAAGACAATTTTAGATGCGCGTTTGTCTACACTTTTTATAAAACACTCAGAGTTCACTCACAGTGAAATGTTTGTATATATTTCACGATACCAGAGAAAACAGCGCTCGAATAAGAAGCCGCCGAGATCCGACCCGGTGTAAGGAGCTCCAAAATGAAGTGTGCACAATGAGACTTTGGGGGAGTCCTAGACATGCCCCAGGATGCCCAAAACAGTCTAGACCTCATGTGGCGATTTTCCCTTCATTCCCAGTATCAGCTCGATTCTCTCGCGAGAGGCGTGATATGTGGCAGAGAGAGAGAGATCCGCATTCCAGGTGCATGCTATGAAAGAGCTAAACGTATTTCGCTAATAGGCAAGGGTGCATTCATGGATACCCTCATCAGCAAAACTAGTGCAGTACTTGTTCCCTCACCTGTTGTTTAGTATGACGAATTTGTGTAAACAAATCATATCGAAAGAACTCCAGGAAGTTAAATTTTGTAACCGGCGCTATGTAGGCTTCATCCATATGTCGATAATTCCCTGCCTTTTATCTCTCGAATGCGGGAAACAGTAAGTCTTTATCTCAATATTAAAAAAGTTTTTTCCGCCACTGTATCTCGACAAATAATACCAGTTTGATTGATGTTTCCAAATTTTCATTTAGACGAACACGATCTCTTGTTTTATTGTGATGTCGCATCTCTATTTTAAAAAAAATATTTGTCTCTCAGGCTGGCCGTCTTCTGCTGCCCTGCGATCATCTATGGACGTGATGATGCTTCGCTGCAACTATCGAAAAAAGAACTGCCGACGTTTCTGGAAAGAAGGATGAGGTCTGGTTTGAGGAAGAGAGCGGTACGGAGAATCATCGTTGCAGCCAGAAATCAAATGGAACAATCAAACAATTAATCAAAGATGAAAACTGAGCAACTGGTTGATTAGAGATTCATCTGAACGACAATAGAGCTAGGAAGCGTAACCATTCCGATTTTGGTATGACTTATCAGATCAAAAATAATCGTCCACGCTGATATCGGGTTCCCCGCTTACTTTCTAACCGGAGGCACACAGTGAAGAGAGGAAGATTTTTTTTACTACTAAACGATTCGTGATTGGAATCGAGAGTGCAAACTTGTCATACCAAACTCCTGCGACGTGAATCTACCTGCCTTCAATGACATTACATGGGTAAAAAATACGTAATACACAAAGATATCGCATCAAAATCGAATTGTATTTTATGAATTGTCAACATCATGAAATCAGTTCCCTACATTCACAACAAAAGATGGTGGAGTTGCGAATCATAAAACCGCCTTTCTTATGCATTTATCTCTTGCTGCTAGCTCCTCAACTCGTGCATCGGATATCGAACCGGGTTACATCAGCACATTCTTGCATCTCATTCCAAACGAAATCCAGTGAGCTCGCTTCACACTTCCTCGCTTCACAGCTTCAACATAACATACGATAAGGAAAGAAGACAATGTCATTTCAACTGTCTTCTCGAGATAAAATAATAAATCGACCTCACCCTGCCATCCCGTTGTTCTTCCATGTCGCTGTAGTTCGCATGTGTAGGAGCACGTGAATGTTCGGCTGCATATTTTGATGAAGAAACGAGACAAGTAGAAACGAGACATGGACACGTCAGATTGTTAGCATGATCAGTGCATTTATTGATGATGAAATATTCACCAATGAAACAGAGATGTATCTCAATGAAATCTATTTCTGACAACGAATCGCAAAAGACCAGACGCTCATGGTTCAGCTTCAATGGCATGATTTGCTTATCTAGGCTGTTTCTCTCATCGTCTACTCTTTATTTGTTCAATTTCTCCTACCGTTACCCGCCCTAATTCACCTTCTGCGATTCCGATTAGATCAAATCCGTTGGTCGAAAGATAATCACCACACAGGTCTGGTGATTACCTGCCTGAAAATGAACAAGTGTTTTTTAGATTGATTGACCGAACCAAACACCAACATCAATTGAGTCAGGCTAAATACAAACGCTGAAACGCGATAGTAATTCAAATTATCTGGCGAACAACTCGTCCGATCTCGTTCTAAACCGCCCAGGCTAAAAAGTAGAGTTGGCTTCGTGGGAAGGAACATAGGATCCCAATGGAAAATTGCTCATTTAACATACTTCCCAGACCTCCTTTGTTCGCAAAATGGGAATCCCACGTCTAGTGGGATTCCCACTTCCCACTCATTCTCTCGCTTCCTCACAATCAATTGTGCACCCGGTCTCCTCGTGTTCGATAGCCTCTTACGATTCCTCTCCTATTCTACTCATTCCATTCCCTTCCAACATCTGTATCAATAATCTAGTGGTTGTGGTCCAGCGATTGGGATCTCTTGCAATGGGTTCGAATCTCTCCGATCTCTGCTTTTTTGCGAAAAATCAAGCTTTTTTGCATAGTAATGTCTAGATAGCAGCTATACACAAATTAATTGATTGGTGAGTTACTGATAAAAATATTGGTGGGTTTTGAGTTTCAGGAATCCCGAAAGATGTAAGATTCCTGCTTTACGTGGGAATCCCAATTTCCCAATAACTTCCAACTCATTTTGCATAGATTATCGGGAATGAGTGGGAATCATTCTACCCTCTCGCTCGAAATGAATAGGCCATTTTTCCCACGAAGCCAACCCTACTAAAAAGATGATGTATTTTTTAAACTCAAGGTGAGGGGAATATTGTCAGAGTTGAATTCGTCAGAAGATGAACTACCATTGCAACATGGAAGCAATTTGACCAAATATTTCTTCTTTCTCAGGAGAAGGTAATGCGGACTCAGAGATATATTCGGGATCATTCACGACAAAGCAAGTGTTTATTTATTTGTGTTTTCAAGAGGATTTCTACCATTAGAGTCGCACATTTACTTCGGATTCAACCGACGCGCGAAACACGAAATTGACAACGTAATTGTTCATGATAATCTCCGAGTTTATGTAGCCGGAATGCTAGAGCTGGAACTGGAACGGAGCCTATTTGAATCCTAATTTTCATTTTTCTAAAGATACACGCGATATTAGATGTATATATAAAAGCTTATGGAGGGATGAATTTTATATAATATTTTCGACTGGCTACGAGAAGTCTATTGATACACACTGGCAAGCGGTCTCATCTTAAGCTTCTGTAGAACGAATCTCGCAGTAAAATTTACCTGTAATTTATTCGAAAATTACGACAATCCGAAGGACAAATCAGTATTAATTCCACCGTATCGATCAGCTGTCGATTGTAGAACACACACAGATCCCGACCTTGAATGAGCTACACCTGCTTGATGTGCGAGAGGAAGACACCTGATAATGTGTTTTTTTGCAGAGACAAAGAACGTATCAGGTTGGTGCGAAAGTCTTGCGGTTTTTTGTGTCCGTACTTTGAACTATCATAATTCGCTCGTCCCAAATCACAACGACTAACAAACATAGCAGTGTTTAGAGGTATGCTTGTACTTTCACTCAATCAATTTATCTTATCAGGCGGAAACGCTCAGAAGATGATAGGTCGGTAGTCTTCATAAGTTGCACTCCACCAATGGCTGCCAATAGCTCGGGATAGGTCGTCTCTCCATCGCGCGCGAGGCTTTCCGGGGGGACGAGTCCTATTGAATGGAGTCCAGACAGTTGTCGCACGGCTCCACTGTTCCACTCCCATTCTTCTGATCTTGAGGGCCCAGCGCGCTTTTCGTTTCAATCCTTCCTCATTCCAGTCTCTCAGCTTGGTAATCCCTCTCACGCGGTCATTCCTCCATCTGTCCCTCAGCGTGACTCCAAGCATCTTTCTTTCCATCTTCCTCTGGGTGACTCTCAGCCTCTCCTTCTCGCTAGATCTCAGAGCCCATACTTCACACCCATAGAGAACTGTAGCCGTGATGCAGCTCTCGAAGACTCTCCTCCTGATCTTGATGGACAGAATTCGAGAAGATAGGAGGTGCGAGAGCTTACTCCAGGCCAGCCACCCTAATCGAATCCGGTGTTCTATTTCGTCGGAATGATCCAAGGGAAGAGCTATTCTTACTCCGAGATAGGTGGCGCTATCGACGAATTCGAATCGCAGATTGCCGATGATTATTGGATTGCGGGTAGAGGTGCAGGAGGTGAGGAGGTTGGTCTTGCTTGCATTCACTTCGAGACCAACTCGGCTGCACGCGTCCATCAGCTTCTTCAGCATTCGTTCCAGCTCGGGTCGAGATTTGGCAACGAGAGCCACGTCATCGGCATACTCCAAGTGGCAAAGGTTCCTTCCGTCGATTCTAATTCCATCTGACTCCCAGTCAATGTTGTCCATGGCTGATCGTAGCACTGCGTTGAAGAGACGAGGGGAGAGGGTATCCCCTTGGCGGACTCCTCGACGCACAGTCACAGGAACGAGCTCCTCATTAACTCGAATGAGTGTAGAGGAGGACTCGTAGAGACGGCGCAACATGTGGACGAGGGAGGGATGGGCTCCGAACGAGAAGAGGGCTTGCCAGCAGGCATTCCACTCCACACAGTCGAACGCCTTCTTGAAGTCGACGAACGCCAAGTAGATTGGGATACCGTACTCGGAGGTTCTTTCAGCGACCTGCTTGATGGCATGCAGGTTGTCGAGAGTACTGTAGCCGCGCCGGAAGCCGGTTTGGGTCGAGGACTCTGTTTCTTCAAGCACAGTTTCGAGTCTCTGAAGAATGACTTTGGTCATTGTCTTCAGGGAAACGGTGAGGAGGGAGATGGGACGGAAGTTCCCAATGTTGGTAGGGTCTCCTTTCTTGTGCAGAAGAGTGACAATTGCTTCGGTCAGGTCGCTTGGAACAGCCTCTCCATCTACCAGATAGTTGAGTAGATCAGCGATAACGGGAGTAAGGTGGTTTCGAGAGTGGTATAGCATATCAGGGAGAATGCCATCCGAACCGGGTGAGTGACCACACTTGAGTTGGGACATCGCTTTGCTGACCTCATCGGGTAGGAAGGGAGGAAGGGGATCCAGAGGCTGAGGAGGGACTGGGAGTGGACACTGAACTGCAGGGGTGTAGAGACCGTCAAAGAAGCTCTGGACCACTGTCTTGGTAGCTGCTTGAGAGAGAGCACCAGTTACAGGGTGGGGAACTAGAAGGCGCTTCTTTGAGGTTTGCAGACTCAGCATGCTCTTCACGATGCTCCTTCCCATGGTTGCTGCTTGCCGTGCTTGCGCCTCCTTTCGCTTCCTGATGTCATCGACGAAACTCGTCCGGGCAGCTTTGCAGGCAGCTGAGTAGGCGACAGCTTGTTGGGAGTTGGATTGCAATTCATGGCGCATCGCTAGGAGCTTCCGCGTTCCACTCGAGATCCAAGAAGGGGATTGGCGCTTCCTCCAGCAGTTCGTTGCCGCGGTCTCCGTGAAAGCCTTTACCGTAGTATAGGCGTCGGCGGCAGAACTGGGGCGGGCAAGGGGCAGTGACGCGAGAAGGTTTGCGTTGACAGTAAAAGCGGTTCGATCGAAATCTAGCCGCTCCCTGCATCTTTTCTGCCTCGCCTTGCCAGGGAGGGAGAGGCACATCCGAACAAGGCGATGGTCGGAGTCAAACTCAAACCGACCAACGACTCCACAGTTGACTACTCTCGCTGTGGCGGGCGCTGCAACGTAGTCAATTTGGTGGAATGCGGAGCCGTTTGGGGATCGCCAGGTCCAGATTCGACCGTGCCGTCTCTTGGGGAACGTGTTCAGGATGCGCAGTCTGTTCCTCACGCAGAGCTCAGTGAAGCAGCGTCCGCGTGAGTTCGGTGTGGGAGAGGCAAAGTTACCGACAAATCTTTCATTGCCAGGTTCCCTCGCCACTCGACAGTTGAAGTCACCAACCAGAACTGGCATATGGCCTTTTGGGGCACTCCGCAGGGCGGTCTCAACCTGGTCTAGGAAGTCTTCATACGCGTCGTCATCGTAGGAAGACGTAGGGGCGTAAGCGCAGACCAGGAAGAGCCGTAGGTCGGGAAGGAGCAGAGTGGCCAAACGAGGGGAGAGGCCATTGAACACAGCTCCGCGCGCGAGTTGCGGTCGAAGCAAAAATGCCACGCCATGGGAAGCAGTGAGCCCGCCCGAGTGGTAGACTACAGTGCCTGAGGATGTAAGATTGAACGAGGCACAACCCACAATCCTGGCTTCCTGCACTGCAACCACGTCCCACTTGATCTTGTCGAGGGCGAGTTCCATCTCCGACTGCTTCTCCCTTGGGCCGAGCGTCCTGGCGTTGATGGTGCCGATGTAGAAGTGGCGACCCATCGTGGCGGCGTACAACTCCCGCGTGCCAACGCGTCTGGGAGAGGGAATCCGGGCGGGCGGAACCGGAGACGGAGAGACGAAATCGCACTCAACCGCTCGCCACACACTTGAGAACCCAGAATGAACTTTACATACATATTACATGTACTTTGTACTTTACATACACACATTTCAATCAATCCGATATCGCAATCAACGCAATAAATAATGATAAACCCATTTGAAATTGATGCTCAAAATTTTGCATTAAATTTATTTTACTGGATATTTGTTGACAAAATTCACGAAACCTGCCCATACTGATGTCTGAGAAGTATTACGTATCACAGTATTAAGCCCCGTGCAACTCAAAAGCTCATTTCGCGCTCGTTTTCAAATTCAAAAAGCGACAAATTTGCTCTTGTACTTAATTTTAGCTTACTGTATCGAGTTTTAATATGAAGAATTTGTGAAACATATCAAAATTTTCTCTAAATCCGCTTGTTTTTCATATTGTGTCTGAAACGCAAATGATACTGATCAATTTCGGAGCATTCGAGTGAGCACTTCGTATATGTTTCATTGAAAATTGAAGAACTAGGCACGTTTATCGGTTTTACACGCGCCCTGCCTGGCGCTTAATACTGTGGTATAGTGTTGCGCTGGCGATCTAAATCTTCCCGACCTTTCAGTACAAAAAGTTCGACCAGCCAGCTCAAAGTGATCGACCAGGAATGTGATCGATCACTTTGTAGGGAAAGTGATCGATCTGATTTTGAGAGATCGTTTTGAAACATAAAACGATCGATCAGATTCAGAGAGTTTGTTTTTGTTTTCGAAAGTGATCGATCATTTTTCAAAAGATCACATTTCGAACAATGTTCAATTAGATCGGTTTCATCGATCTAGATCGTTTTTGATCGGGATGTTATTGCTATTCAGATTCAGTGAGAATACTGATAAGTTTCAGAAATGTTTAATATACAAATCGTTTCTTTCCCATCGATTTGAATTCCAGCAAAATCACGTTATCAAAATGCCCTCGGCGCACAGTCAACTAGCGATAACTCGGTTATGAATTGAGATATGAATGAACATTTTAGAGCAACTTGGTTGGCGAAGTCTGGGCTTGGCCAAGCCTTGGCTTGGCATTTTGATAGGGGAGTTTTGAACTGAGACATAATTATGAATTCAATGCATTGTGACTTTGAATTCTCTATGTGACGTGTGTTCCCGGACATAGATCGAATAGTCATGCTGCGCAAATAATTTTAAAAAGTTTAAGAATCTTATTTTTGAGAAAAACGTGCCGCTTTCTGAAGATTCTGATTATTCTTGACGCCCTCTATCCAACGGTGTATCACTTTTCATCTTTTGCTCATCGCTGGGTAAAATAAACGTACCCGCAAATCATAACGTGAAAATTGGATTTTGAGACTGCGGCACGTTTTTCTCAGCGGCGGCACGTTTTCTCAGAAAGAGGTCACGTTTGTATTTATTCATTTTACGGGGCCAAAAATATGATGAAGAATATTCAATGTATTTGTTAAGGGAGGGTACGTTTTTTGACATGTCGATATCTACATGCTTTTCGATCTATGTTCCCGGAGTAAATTAACGCAATTAATAAATTTCGCTCCGAGAGTGACAAAATTGTTCTATGCGGTCTGGATTATATTCTGACACGCTGTGCTTGATATATATATATATTATGAAAGCTTGGAAAATCAACTTTACATTTAAAAAAATATACAATACAATACAATGTTATACAATGTTATACAATGGTTGTTATACAATGCGGCGTTGTCAATAAGGCATAATCAGGAAGCTCTTTCTGCGTTCTGATTTTGCTAGCATTCAAATCGCTTGGAAAGAAGCGATTTGTATGTTAAACATTTCTGAAACTTATCAGTATTCTCACTGAATCTGAATAGCAATAACATCCCGATCAAAAACGATCTAGATCGATGAAACCGAACTAATTGATCATTTTTCGAAATGTGATCTTTTGAAAAATGATCGATCACTTTCGAAAACAAAAACAAACTCTCTGAATCTGACCGATCGTTTTATGTTTCAAAACGATCTCTCAAAATCAGATCGATCACTTTCCCCACAAAGTGATCGATCACATTCCTGGTCGATCACTTTGACCTTAGCGGTGGAAGATCACTTTTCACTTTTTAGATCACTTGCGCAACACTACTGTGGTATAAACTTACAGAAAATATTTTTCAACTGCATCTCGATTAAGTTTGGGCCGAATTACATGCTTTTGAAAATATATTGTCGACGATGGCTACATGAATTTTTTTCGGATTTTTTGCATCGAAGACCAAGCATACAGTCACTATGAGTGCGCTATATTCAACCACCAAGAGGCTTTATTCTCAGAAAAAATATTGACACATGCATCTTTCTCGTTTTAGAAAATTCGAATTTCTCATTTTTCAAAAATATGCAAAATCAACTTAAAAAATGCAATATATAGTCATTTACTGATCAATGCATTCCTTAAAAGGATGTAACTTCCATCATCTATGAGAAAAAGTATGTATAGGGTAAAGATGGGAGCTTCATATAACCACCAGGAATTGAGCATTCATGCTTCAGAGGAAACAGAATATTGAGAAATGTGTCGTTTTCGATGGATAAATTTTCGAAATTTTAACTTTGTCCTGCCCTCGCCTCTCCGATTAGGCTATGCTGATAGGGTGCGCATATGAAAGAGTATGCAAGGCCTCATTAGTAATTGATATACGGAAGGTCATCGGTCAAACTGAAAGGAAGATGGAAGGCAAAATATCAAAAAACCGCAAGACTTTTGCACCAACCTAATAGCTTCGACAGTCAGGTATCACATTCAACCACTGCCCAAATTTGAAGAAAATCCCTCAATCGGTTGCGGAGATATGAACATAATTGTAGGTGCATCCTACATGCAGCCTGGCCTAACCGGCCGAGTTGGTGCAAAATGAAGTTGACCACGATGATAAGCACCCTCGAAAACCCCTTTCCACAAGTTTTCGAAAAATCGCTGTGCCAAGCCCTTCAGAACGTTGTTTGATTCTTACGCACCCGGCGTCATATGTCGGTTCAACGCGTTCAACCTATAATAAATTGTCTTTAACAACACGCGTGCTCCAACCTCTGAATGATCGCTCCAATCCACGACTTCTCCTCTCCCTCTGAGTAAAACCAAATCGAGAATGTTCTTGCAGCCATATAGAGAAAACTTTGCAGCGTAGAAATCGGCCAATCTGAAACATACGATTCGATTCAAAAAGACTTAAGAAGTTACTTCGTCAGCTGAGTTGAGCACTCGATCCTCGATGTAGTTGGAAATTTGAATGTGGTAGGTAGATTTCCAAAACAGCAGAGCGACATGATAGCGACCGCTTGGAACCAGCGCATCGTTCACGAGTGAAGGAACAACATAGAATACAAAAAGGACAGGACGATTTCGTGTCAAAACGTGTCAAAATTTGATTAAAGGGGTTCTGTCAATTTGCACTTTTCACGAAGTGAAACTCATTTCAATTCGTTGTTACTCGCGCATCGGCGCGCGGTGAAATGAAAATAATGATGTGGAAAATAGGTTATATCAAAAAAGTGGTCTCTGCAAACCCCATACATATATTATGAAAAATGATCGTCTCTTCAAGGCGCATCTTTCTATCCAAATTCCATTCCACTTTTACCTATTATTCTAGAACTGAGTTTTATATGAATTTGCATAAATATTATTTCGCAATTTATATTTTGGTATAATGCTAATCATTAGATTTACCACCTCTAAAAATTGCAAGTCAATCGGATATTTAGTTTTTGAGTTATTTAGGAAAATCGAAAACCTGTATACGAAAAATGATCGGCATAGCAAGGCGCATGTGCTTATATAATTCGTTGGGTAGGCTTCGGCCTTATATTCGAGAATGTAAATTTCGCATGTTTGTGTTATGAAAAAATATGCAAATTTAATATGCATGGGTTCATAGTTGTTTTCACTCCCGGGAATGCATTTTTGAGTGAAGATTTCAAGAGATTCAAAGTCATGGATCTGTCAAGTTATGCAATAAAAACCCCGTGAAAGCGTGATGATGAAAACAATTATATTCTTATTTTGAATTCGTTTTGCGGAAATAACATTTTTTGTTATTGATTCAGTAAATAATTTTCAACATAAAAGATTCAAGAAATAATTTTCCGCACATTTTGAGCCCTCTGCCACCACTGTAGCTTGTCTGGGAGATGAGGTACAGTATAGCCGGGAGCGAAACCGGAAAATTTCTAAATGCGTGCTCTGTGACCAATGATCTATATTTTTTGAATTCATCTCTCATAGGTATTCTCCCACCACAATATAGGCAAGAACAGAGGCAACGTACGTCGAGTGATCCTAATTGTAATTACAGGTTTCATTTTTCCATTCTCTGGTGGGAGACCGCCCATCCTCTCTCACTTCCGTATCTCGAAAAGCATTCCATTAGGTTGCGAAGAATAAGGGGGACTGGCTGTAGGTTTAAATATTTTTAGGCCATGTTCGGTACCAAAAATTGACGTAGTGTTGCTTTATAGAGTATTTAGGGTAGTCGTGAAGCACAGGAGTCACTTGAACACTTTTCCTAGTTCATCTTGGTTTTCTCCATTCCAGTTGAGTAATTAGCTAATGCGTAATCAGATCAGCACTCTGTATTTTAGAAACTGTCGTGTTCTGCATCTTTATCTAACTCTCCAAGATATCGATTCACTATTGAAACATCTTTCTCGTGGGCACTCCTTCCATCTGTGCAACAAGTACAATAGTTCACGCAGCAGCTCGAAGTTCGGTAAGCGCATTTTCCATTATCGATTAGTCTAACTGTACTATAGAGAAGTAGTTCAAGGTGAATGGCACACCACACTTGCGTTTCATAACTTTCATATTTCACTGGCAATTGTCTCATAATGATCGGAGTCGGGTGTGACTACGTTAAATATAATAAAACACATCATTTTCACAAATCTCAGTTCCCAGTTTTTTTCCACTAATATTGCTTCATTAAGAAACTACCAAATTGAGAGGACTCAGCCTCAGTGGCGTGTATTGCCGTGCTCCCTGGAAAAAAAAACAAACGAAATTTGCACAGCAAATCGATTTGTTGATTGGACACATTCGAGGGAAAAGAGCTTTAAAATGATATATATTTATTCTTTTTTAATGATGATTTCCTCATACAAAACAGTTCTCAGAAAATTAGTCCGCTTTATGTTGCTCATGAAACCTACATTTACGAGGGGGGGGGGTTCATTTATATATTTCCATTTCCGCCAGTCAATTCTAAGTCGCGAATCACTCGGTCGATATTCTATCTTCGGTTCCGATCTTTATTTTCAAATTCTGTTTCTGGAGAATACACTAAGGTGTTTTCGCCCTATTTTTTTATGTGAACGTGCATCCAGGAAATGTTTTTATCATACTCCACTGATTATGTAATTTCATTGTTCTGAAATGATTGCGGTTAGGGGATTGATACCTTTATTGGTGGAGACATTATTCAATTAGTCGAATTTGAAAACATTCTACTATCATTTTAGTAATTTAGCGTCAAAGAAATAAATTGGGATCTTTTAGAGCAGAAATTGGCGAAGTATTTTCGACACGCACCCCAGTTCTTTGAAACATGTGGGCGCCAAGTGATCCGCTTCCTCAATTATCTATTGCGGGATTCGGCAAACGGTCAGGGGTGAAAAGGATAGTGGTTGGTTTAATTTGCTGCAGATTAGCTATGCAAGATTTAATTCGTTCTCCGAAAGAAATCATAGACTATTAACCATTGCCTACAGTAGTGTATCTTGTTCTCGACTCAAGCTCCTCCAAAATAAAAATAATCCTCCAAAATCATCGATGCTTCATTGATGTGATATGGTAAAGTTGGTAAGTTAATTCCGATCATCTGAATATGATGCTCGTATGAAAATATATTTACAAGTAGTTGCATTTATTTGATAGGATGTTTTTCTTTCGAAGTCATTTGCCTAGTGATTATCGCTTCACGCTCTGGAGATATGAATAGAGTTCTCTTATTGCAATCTTATTGGAATGATTTACATCATTTTCATATACGTTTCACGTGCATTATATAGATTAGGGCGGGGAAAACGACTCATCGAGTCGACTTGTTTACTAGTTGGATCGAGTCGAGATCGTGTCTCTCGAGGACTCGACCCTCTCCCTTTTATTGCCCCCTAGAGGACGAGTGAGTCGATTCGGTTCGAGTCGAAGTCGAGTCGGCGATTTCCTCAGCTCTAAGTGGTCCAAATTGCCTATTCTTTCCAAATTGCCTATTCTCAGTTTGAATCAGCTCGATGAGAGCTATCGAACACATATACATGTTAGGGTATTTATGCAAAAACGGTGAATATATTGAAATTATCCGCACAAACCTGAAGAAAAATCGGAAAAAAATCTTCATTTCTACCCTCATGTTTACACTTTTTTCGACTGGTCACGTCAAGCAGAATCCAACTGTCCAAAAATTAAATGATTTGGACTATTGCGAGCTGAGAAAATCGCCATGACTCGATTTCGACTCGAAAATTACTCGACTAACTCGCTCTCCGTTCCCGCCAAAACGAGCACTCGACGAGAGAGGGGCCTTCCCTCGAGCACTCGAAAAGAAGAGTAAACAAAGTCGACTGCTCGAGAATCGTTTTCGCCGCCCTAGTGAGCTAGTCTCATTGAGTTCTACATGTGGGCACATTTAGCTATGCTAAAGCAAACTCTGTGATAAACTCGATGTGTGAAACGAGTAATAAAATATATAATACATTTATAGAAAAGAGACCAGGAATAAATGTACAACCATCCTCGACCGACGACAGACACCAACTGAATTACAAAAAACGAACGAGTATAATTTCTAATTGACGGATGTGATTTACAAAATATGGAATTAATGACTAAATATTTAAATAATATTAATAAATAATATAGGAAATGCAGTCGCGCCGGTAAGTCATGGGACACTTTTTGAATTTGTTGTATCTTTTTGCCCAGGAAATGCATCAATCTGGCACTGAGGTATGATGTACCAAATGCATCGGAGATTATGATCACGGTATTATGATATGACGTCATCGCATAGTTATTGCGTAGTGATGACGCAATCAATATTCACTTTTTCAAAACGGCATTATTCTTACATAGATGTTTTCCTGTTCGCCATACTTTCTATTATTGGAGATATGACCGAGGCCTACCCAGAATAAATTTTTGAAGGTGCTGCTCGGTCTCACATTTGCTGCAACGAAGCTGCAAAAACAGGATCTGAAATTCGGAACTCGGCTTCTAGAGTAGCTAGAGACCCGTTCAAGGCATCAAAATGATCGCCATCATGAGTACACATGAAACTGAGGATATTAATACGATATCACATAATTTGCCCTCAGGGCATGAAAAAATTACTTGTTTGCATGACCATTTTTTGGACATCCATCACTTTACGGAAAAGTTTAGTAAAAATCTGATTTTTATCTGATAATGTTCACAATGTATTGAAGAACTGAATTCCAACTTTTTAGAGCGTTTGGATATCTTTCCAGCCCGCGGCGTGCGTTTTTCGGAGGTATACTAGGGTCGGAAAACACCCTGTTTACGTACTCTCGTCGTCTCCACTCTCTCGCCCATAGCGGTAAACAAGGTGTTTTCCGACCCTAGTGAAATGTATCAGCAGCTTTGTTAACCCCCCAGACTCGCTTTAGAAGTCGGGAAAACTAGACTGTGACCACCTCAGTTACCCGTTTCCTTCAACGTGCGGTAACAGCAATTCAAAAATCGGCGATAGGCTACCGCGCAAGTTATGAAAATGATGCCACACAGGCTAAGGAAAACGGGGTGACTCCACACAGAAGACACCTATCGAGGATCCACACAGAATGCCTCGTTTGAGTGATCCACACAGAATGCACTCTGGCCTCACCACACAGGATCGGCTCACACAGGTAAGAAGGTAATGGAAGAAAAGAGAGTAAAAAGCAAAGAAGAAACAAATAGACACAAAAGGAGAAATAATGGAAGGAATGTGACGAAGAAACAAGAAGGTATGCAGAAAAACCCGCCAAAACACAGGTAATGCAAGTTTAGATTATTATAATAATTAGTATCGAACAAACAACAATAATAACACACAACACGGACAAAAATCGAACTAAAAACGGAGAGGAATTTTGGGATATTTGAAAATAGTTAAGTAACCTTATCAGAACGGGGTGGTGGCGTGGGTGGCGCAGTGGTGTGAGGCGCCGCTCGTCATACAAGGGTCCTGAGTTCGATCCCCCGCCTGGGCAGACCAAGCTCTCTATCCCTCCGGGGTCGGTAAATTGGTAGTGACCTCGGTCGCGAAAGGTAACGTTCCCTAGAAGCACTTTGGACAGCAGGGATACGTAGTCGGCCTCACCGCACTACACCACCTAGCGTAGTCGTTTACGACTGTAAAATCGCTTGACGTGGCTGCATCTTTACTTTTTTTCTTTTCTTATCAGAACGGGGCAGAATGGTCGCAAAATACTTGCGCCGCGAAATTAAACATTAATACTATTTGACGGCTTGAAATACGGACTTGGGGAGAACTTGGTAATTATTTAAATTACAAGATTATTTGACTTAATTATTTAATAAATTATAGCTTAGAATGACGAATTACTATAAATTCACAGGGGAAATGTATCCTGGGGGCATTTCCTTTACACGCCCCTCTCCTCGACGAGCGAGTGTCCTCACTCGGCATTATCTTCTTCTTGTCCCTCTCGAGTTCTCGGCGGCTGCGTGCAGCTAGTGGAGTAGTGGTCGTGCCCACCGCAGTTGTAGCAAGCTTTGATGGCTCCTCCGCGTCCTCTCTTCGTTCCTCTGGGATTCCCTCCTCCTCTCGGAGTGTATCCAGCTCCTCTTGGGGTGTATCCACCTCCTCTCGGGACGAAACTTCCTCCTCTCATTGGGGTAGTCGATCCTCCTCTCATTGGGGCGAATCCTCCACTTCGTGCCATCTTCCTCGGAAGTTCTTCCTGTTCGATCTTCACCAACTGATCCATTTGCTCTCCATAGACGATGTGAAGCACGGCCTTCTCGAACAACGACTTGCACTCCTTCCTTGCCAGTGAGAAAAGTAGGAACAAAGGGAAGTTCTTCTCGATCAGCCCACTCGTTGGGGTCAGAATGACGAGATTCTTCTGCTTATTCTCGTACATCCATTGCGATAGCCATTTGTTATTGCTGTTGATGGATGCTTTCTTGATATCCTCAGGGATAATCGGAAGCAGGTCAGCGCATATGTAGATAGCCACATCACATTTCTTCGCGATCTCCTCCAGATGATTCTTGATGATTCCCAAGGTTTTAGGCGAGAGGCTGTTCTTCACAATGATGACCATGCTCTCCGGCCAATTCTTCGCGTTGTTCATCGCCACGAGATGCTCTGTCATCTCTCTCTCCTCAGAGTACGTGAGCATCTCAGACTCCTTCAGTGCGCCCTTCGCCTTCACTACGATCGAATCGTTCGGAACCAGGTGCAGAAGCCTCTTCCTTGTTACTCTTCCACCATTCTGTGCCAGAATCTCTGACAATGCTTCAGAGATACGGTCTTCCTCATCTTCCACAATCACTCCATTCGTGGCGTACTTCTTAGCGTACGTGCACCCGCAATTGCACAATCCCTTGTCATAGGCCATCTTGAGGGCAACTGATGATACTGCCTTCTTATCCACTAGCTCGGACACTTTCCTCACTACTCCAAATCCAACTACGTCCTCCAACTCCCCTTTCAGATCGATGAATGCACCCAGCTCTCTCATCGTTGAGAACTCACGATCCTTCAAATGGTCCATCGATGGGTCCTTCCTGAAT
The DNA here is from genome assembly GCA_036245805.1 of Pristionchus mayeri. Classification (NCBI taxonomy): domain Eukaryota; kingdom Metazoa; phylum Nematoda; class Chromadorea; order Rhabditida; family Neodiplogasteridae; genus Pristionchus; species Pristionchus mayeri. The sequence continues at coordinate 41,053,026 of BTRK01000005.1, forward strand.
ATGACTCCCAACTTCGTCGGTCTACACTTTGTGCAAGTGTAATCAGGATGAAGGAGGGTTTCCTTCACGATGGGAGTTCTCGTCCTGGAATTGATATTAATCATTTCCTCGTTCTCACTCGACCCACATTCAATCATACATACTCCCACATTGCTTTCCCCATTCTCTACTCTTGGCACCAGTCTTAATCGATCCCACTGGACCACTCTCTTGTCCTGCTCTCGACCATTTTCGAGGCCATCATCTGCTCTGACTACTGTCGCAGTAGTGTTACTTGTACTGATCACACGGTACGGACCTTCATAATTGCTCATCATCTTTCTCAAATCTCCAACTTTCGCTTCTACTTTCAAGTATACTCGATCGCCAACACTTGGACATATCCTCATATTGTCTTTATTCTTCTCATCATACTTATTCTTCATTCTCCTTCTCTCATTCTCCAATTTCAACAAGACTACTGATCTCGTTTTCTCCATCATCCAACACATCCGTCGCTTGTACTGATCAACATCAAGATCTACCGTATACGCAGGATTCGACTGCGGCAGCTGACTGTTCGGCAACTTCTCATCTCGTCCATACATCAGAAATTCTGGTGTCTCCCCAGTCACTCCGTGCGGTGAAGCATTATACGCATACACTGCGAATGAAAGCGCCTCTTCCCATTCATCATCACGCATCTTTATCCTCCTCATTATCTCAACGATCGTCCGATTGAATCTCTCTGTCAGCCCATTGGCTCGACTATGATACGGCAACGTCAGTCTTCTCTCGATCTCAAATCGCTTGGCAATCTCCGCCATCACTTGATTCACTAACTCTGTTCCATTATCGGAAACAAGAGTCTTAGGAGTACGTCCTCCTTCCAGTATCCATCTCGACATGAATACACTAGCAACAGTCTCAGCCTTCTTATCCTTAATCGCAAAAGCACCAGCGAATTTGGTGAAGTGGTCTATCACAGACACGATATACTTCCCACCATTCTTTCCTCTTCCCATCTCAATCAAATCAATTCCAACAACATCCATTGGATACGTCGAAACTAGCGGCTGCAGAGGAGGTATCATCCTCTTCTGAGCATTCGCTTGCAGACACCTCTCACATCTCCTCAGCACTGTCTGAACATCCTTTCCGATGCTTCCCCAATAAGCCTCATTCAAGATCCTCTGTACTAACTTTTTGATTCCCGAGTGACCACTTAGAGGAGAGTTGTGAATGTCCTCCACAAACTTTTCTCGTCTCCCTTCAGGAATGTACAATCTTCTCGTGATCTGTCCCCAACAGATACAGAACACCATCCTCTACAATCCAATCAGCAAGCGAAGTACGCTTCATGCTACCTGGTATGGATACTTCCTCAGTCTATATCTCTCTTTCCCTTCTCAGCCTCTTTCAACTTTTCCATCATTGAAACGATCCACTCATCTTTCAACTGATCAATTCTCCACTGTCTCAAAATAATCTCCTCCTCAGAATCTTTCTTAATCTTCCTTCTCTTTTCCTCTTCCTTCTGCCTATCAGCAGCAGTCTTACTCCTCGTGAGCATATTTACAACCACTCCTACTTCCTCGATTCCATCACTCTCTCCTGGACTCTCCTCCCTCGGGTTTCTGCTCAAAGCATCCGCCACGACGTTAGATTTGCCCTTGATATGCTCTATCTCAAGAGGATACTCTTGTAACTCAGCAGCGAAACGCAGTAATCGAGAGGCAACATGCTTCCTCTTCAACAAAGTGACCAGTGGTTGATGGTCTGTCCTCACAATCGTGCGAGTATGGTAAAGGAGATGTTTCCATCTCATCACAGACTCGTATACTGCCAACGCCTCTGCATCCACTATCGTCATATTGAGCTCTGATTCCCGTAATGCTCTCGAAAAGAAAGCAAGCGGTCTCTCTAATCCATCCTCTCCTTTCTGACTCAGCATCGCACCTATTCCATTCCCACTTGCATCAGTGGTTAAGATGAAAGGTTGATTCCCAAGTGTTGCACCAGCATAATCTGGTTGCTGCAGCACCGGAGCTGACGAAATCTTCTCTTTGAGAATTCGGAAAGCCTCGTTTGCATCATCTGTCCACAACAGCTTTCGACCAGTTGTCACTACTAATCTCTGAAGCGGAGCGACAATCGATGCGTACGACTGTATGAATCGTCTCAAGTAACCAGTGAGACCGAGAAATGATTGTAATTGCGCCATAGTTTCAGGTCGCTTGTACTCCTTGATAGCGAGCACCTTCTTATCATCAACATGCACACCACTACTCGACAATTGGTGACCAAGGTATTCAATCTGATCAACCATGATCTTGCACTTGTTCATGTTCAAGAGCAGTCCCTTCTCTCTCAGCGGCTCGAGTACTCGAGCCAACACTTGTTCATGTTCTTCCTCTGTCTCCGTTGCAATAAGCACATCATCGATATAACAGTGCACTACTCTCTCACGACCCTCCTTACTCAACTCATCCTTCAACACCTCACTCCCTCTGGAAAATGGCTGGAGATATGTTCAATCCAAATGGAAGAACTGTGAACTCGTAGAGCTCCCCCATGGTCGCGAAAGCAGTGATCTCAGCACTCTTCTCATTCATGGGCAACTGCCAGAAACCAGAAGAAAGATCCATCACAGTGAACACCTTCTTCCCTTGCAACGATTGCAAGATTGTCTCAATGTAAGGGAGAGGGAAAGCGTCCTCTCTGGTAACTTCATTCACTCTCCTAAAGTCAATGCAGATTCGGATGCGTCCGTCCTTCTTCTTCACGAGAACCACTGGAGATAACCAGGGCGAATTCGATCTCCTGAACACACCTTGTGATATCATCTTATCAAGCAACTTCCTCAATGCTGGCTTCAGAGCGAAAGGACCGGGTCTTTCCTTCTGTCGAATCGGACCAACCCCTTCAAGCGAATATCACATTTCATGCCTTCCAGTCTCCCTAGATCATCATCTCTCGTTGCGAACACATCAGTTCTTTCTCTGATAATCGACTCAATTCGGCTGCTCAACTTCCCTCGCCGACAATTCTCCAAACTCTCCTTGATCAACTTCCAATCAACATCTCTATTATCTCTTCTCACTAAATTTACTTGCAGGTCACTTCAGAGACACACTCTTCAGTCTCTGGCTGCTTCACTCTATGCCACACACCAATCGACTCGTGCTTCTCAAATTTCAGGTCAGTACCAGTATTATTCCAGACTGGAACTCGCACTGCAGCAGCCCCATCATTGGTACCTTCCACCACATCTTCTCTATCAGTAATCAACACCTTGGGTCCTAGACCAGGTCGACCTCCTCCGACCAGTATCATTCCCAACGAACCAGGTGCAATATGACTCGTTCTCAACACTACGACGTCATCCACGATCGATTCACTCGATGGACGATCCTCATTCAACGTGAGTTCCATTCCCATCGCTGCTAATGTATTCCTTCCCAGGAGTATTACATCGATATCGGCTCCAGATACAAAGAATCCGGCCCTGCACATCTTCCCAGTTTCCATCTGAACATCGAGCACTACAGTCCCGATCGTCTGAATTCTCTGCCCCTGTGCACCACGCAACTTGTTTTGCACATCTGGGGTTATCACCACATTCTTCATCCTATCAACAGTCCGCTTATCAATCAAGCTGACTTCTGCACCAGTATCCAGTACTGCTTCCACCCAAACACCTCCAATTCTCCCTCGAACATTCTGAGATCTATTAATAAACAGCGGATCCTCCATCTCACTTACTCTGACTGCATTAGCATTACTCACCTTGAGTGTATCATCACGATTATCAACTAATTCGAGACTGTTGGACGTCTTCCTGTCCTCATCTCCGATATCATCAACTAACATGGTCTTATTGAGCACTCCCTGGCTCTCAACCGAACTGGAATTATCGAGCACTCCCTTGCTCTCATCCGAACATTGTACACTCTCACAAACTCGAAGTCGACTGGACTTGACATTGTCCTCACTTCGTTTATTATCATCCACTTCACATCTCAGAGCCATCATTTTCGGTGGTGGGGTACCACTGTTTCCAGTACTCCCATTATTTCCTCCTTGCTGTCCTTGATTTCGATTGTCTTGCGAATACTGATTCCCAGGTAATCCACCTCCTTGCCCTCTGGCATGTGGTGGCCGGTAAGTCGGAACGAAACCAGGCGCAGGTATATTCGTACTTCCATTACTCGTCATCTCATTGGGCGGGGACGGGAATGGTGGTGGTGGGAATGCCATCGAAGAGAAAGGCAATGTTCCCATTCTATTCGCCATCGGCGAAAACCCATTCGCACTCATTGCTCTCATTCCCGAAAGTCTATCAGCACTTGTGCAGAAAGGTCTCGTGTGTCCTATGCCTCCACAATTGTGACATCTCATCTTTGCAAATCGATCGTCACCCTTGCTAGGACACTTGAACTGAATGTGACTCTTGCCACCACACTTTGCACACTGCCTGCTATCTCTCATCCCATTGTTTCCTCCATTGCCATTACGATCCGAGGGTTTGAATGCACCTCCACCTCGACCGTTCTTCATCTGGGGACTACCACCACTATCGCGCTCTCTCCTATCGACATACTCAACTCGCTGCATGCTTCATCTCATCATAGGGCTCATTCTCATCATTGAATCGGAGTAACTCAATGTAGTATTTGGTACCCTCATACAGGAGCAGCAACTTCAGTCGCTTCGCTTCTTCCTGCTTCTCATATCCATCATGCAACTTAGACACCAGGTACTCCAAATCATCGCACACTGCATTAACTCCACGACCCTTCACAGCTAAATCTCTGTATTTCTTCTCCAGATCCAGCTTAACATGCATCGCTCCACCCTGGCACTTGTTAATCAACCATTCCAGACATTCTCGTATACTCCTTCCATTTCCAGCATATTCTATTCTTCAGGGAGGGCCCCGTACTCTCTTCTCGCCTTCCCATCAAGATACTCGAGCAGCATATGCTTTGCGGCTGCATCACCATACTGCTCAAATCGCAAAAGGAATCCCTCTTTGAACACCTTGCATTTATCCTTGGAACCGTCCCACTTTGTCAACGTCGGAAGATCCGATCGGTTGATCCTCACAGGATACTGGACGATTGCCTGCCTACTTCCATCATACTGAGCATCACTAGCCATCCTTTCACCCATGTATGGTAAACCACTGCGCGTTGGACTCATGCTTATCTGTACCGCATTCTCATCCCTTCGCTCTCGCATTGATCCCAACACATTGGTATTGTACTGACCGGATGTCCTCCTTGCTCCGCTCAGCTCTCCAGACTCTCGCTCCCTCGAGATCGGTGCCCTTGTATCCGCGCTCCGTCGCGATTCTGGCGGCCTTTCTGGTCTCCTCTGCTCGGATGGCCTCTGAAGCGTCGGGGCTTCAATACTCTCTCGAGGTGGGACACCATTGCTTACAGTAGAATACTCACTCTGTCTCTGCGCCAGCTCTTCACGATTCTTCTTTGCAAGTTCAGACTCTGCCTTATTCGCTTCAGCGTCTCTTCTCTGGTAACAGTCGACAGCGTTATCGACCTGGCGACGAAGACGTTCCACCTCTTCCATCAATTCTTGTCTCTCGGACAGCTCGAGCTGAACAGAATTGAGTAAAGACTCCTGCTCAACTACCTGCATCTCATCCATTACACTCTCAATTAACTGCCTTTGCCGATCTCTCTCATCTCTCAGCATAAGCAACTCATCTTTCTCTCTCCTCAGCATAAGCAACTCATCGGCCATATCAACTAAGTCATCACACTGGACTCGATCTAATTGCTCGGTTGCTAGCTCCCTTATACGACCATCCAGATTCTCAAGTTCATCATCTTCCTCATAGTACACCTCCTCAACTCCATCTTCCTCTCTCTCAATCTTTTCAGCGGACAACTGATCGTATTGAGCACGCAGTTCATCGAGAGAAACGAAATCGGTACCATGAATAGCCTTGCTAATCGCTCCATTAAGCTCCTCCACTCTCGCCTTTTCATCGGTAAGCTTCTTTTCCAGACTAGTCCTGGTCTTATCTTCAGACACTCTGGCAATGAATACTCCATCCAACTGAGCCAAATCATTAGCTATCTTCTCCTTTTCTGCATCAAACAGCTTTTCAAACTCAGCAATTCCCTTTCCAGACACGCTCCTATCACGCTCTCTCTTCATCAGATTCTCTTTCAGATTGTCCACTCTGATCCCTACTCGTTTGATCACATCACGCGGCTTTTTACTCCGCTCGAGATTTTTCATTGTAGATCGAGTAGTGCGACCAACCTGTTCCTGATGTGCTCCACGCACCAGTCGCTCTGCGATGAGGTCGTTCATCGATTCTCGATCACGCTGCGTCACCGTCGTGACGTCCACGTCTCCTTCCACCATTTCCACGTCATCGCCTGGAGGAGATTTATTAGGGTCAGACTTCTCTACTGTCTCTCCATTCTCACTAGTACTCGGCACCTGATTATCATCTCCACCACCCTTATCCTTCTCATTGCCCAACGCACCTTGATCGCCCGGAGCAGGAACTGGATTGTGGTGTTGATTCCCAATTGGTGCAGGGAGAGGATTGTTCAAATGATTCCCAAGCGGTGCAGCGAGAGGATTGTTCAAATGATTCCCAAGCGGTGCAGCGAGAGGATTGTTCAAATGATTCCCAAGCGGTGCAGCGAGAGGATTGTTCAAATGATTCCCAAGCGGTGCAGCGAGAGGATTGTTCAAATGATTCCCAAGCGGGCGCGAGCGCGGAGCCATCCACATGGAACTCATCGACCAGATGCGCCAAGTAAAGCAGGTAAGCGAGGACATTAGGGAAGGAGTTACGATTCTGACCCACCGAATTCGTCGAGAATCCCGTAATCATCAGTATTAGATCGGCTTCCCTAAGCCCCTAAAAGTCGAGAATCAAACGGGGTGAATTGATTTTTCATGCTTTCGATATTAAAACTTTTTCATTTATGACGCGATTGTCTGCCATCTTCGTGCAAAACAATTAAAAAGTTTTATTATTCTGTGTGTTCTAGGCGCAAAACGTCACATCGTCACATCACCGTATCTCCTTCCCACTGTAATCCTATCCCTGTAGGTGCTTGCCTCTCGTACGCACCCGCTGATTTAACAGGTCATGAGAGGGTACGTGGTGGCCGCGATCAAAGTGATCGGGGTTAATAGCAATATTAAAACGTTCCGACAATATTGGTTGGCTTCCTAAGCCGTTAAATCTCTGAGCCGGCTTTTAGTACTTTAATTATTATACTCTTAAAAGTGTTTTTAATTTCAATTATTGCGTTCAATCATCACCAAATGCCAGGGGTTTGAAGAAAATATGGGGCTGAAAAGATTATAGGAAATAACTTTCTAATTGTTCGTTCTGCTTGTTTAGTCGCGTAATCGTCATGGTGTAGGACATACATTTATAATCCAAAATTAACAAAAAAACTGGGAGTTAAGCGAGGACAGGAGGGAAGGAGTTAGGATTCTGACTCACCAAACTCATCGAAATCCCGGTAATCATCAGTATTAGATGTGCTTCTTTAGGCCCCTAAACGTCAAGAATCAAACGTGGTGAATTGCTGTTTCATGCTGCGATATTAACAAGTTCTCACATGGGACGCTATAGTCTGCTTGCCTTCTTTATGCACAAAAAAATAAAATATTTTGCATTGCTATTTGTGTTCTAGGCGCAAAACTTGAATTTGTAATCAATCATATCGTCACATCACCGTATCTCCTTTCCACCGTAATTCTCTGTCTGCATGTTCTTCCCTCTCGCACGCACCCGCTGATGTCGCAGATGGTCGTGGGCGGGTACGTGCTGGCTGAGATTAAAGTGATCGGGGGTTTAACAAAAAAACTGGGAGTAGATCAGCGAGACATTCGATTTTCGAGATGGAGGAGGGAGAGAGAGAGAGCGCGCCGAGGATGTTGTGGGTTACGGTAGTCTTTTGGAGCAAGGGATGTTACGACAATTGTCGAAATTATTTCACCGAGTATTAGACAAAATTGTGAAACATCGAAATTCACGTGATGCCAATATTTGGAATTTCAACCAACTCCGGTTTCTAGGAATTAATCTAACGAATATTTCTATTTGATATCACGCGTGTGCCAATTAAAATTAAAATACACGAAAAGACCCGACAGATCAGCGAGATGAAGAAGGCCGATGGAGTACGCGCCAAGGATGTGGTAGGTTACGGTAGTTATCGATTATCGAAAGGCCGCATTGTTTATTGGAAGGAATTATGTTGTTTTCTTTTGCTTAAAAAACCAAGGACAATTTTAGAAGTTAATTCGCCGAGTATTAGATAAATCTGTGAAACATCAAAATTCCCGGTACTCACAATTTTGAAATTTCAGACGAAGTGGCAGACGGCAGGAAGAGGTACTGTACACTGGGTACGGTATAGGCCAAGCCGTGCGGATGTCAGCGAATTCTAAGATAATTGTTGCTGTCAGTTTTTTGTACTAGGGATCGATCAAAGTGATGGTAAAGTATGTGATACCGGAAACATACTGACTACATGGTAGTCTGCAGAATTGTTATCGATCAACTAGGAAAAATCCTTTTAAACTGATTTATTGTAATGTATTATCAAATCATACAGATCGACCGCAGGAACTAAGTATTAAAGAAGCCCATAGAATGAACTGGTTTTCTACCAGATGTTCGGTCTCCTCACATCAGCAATCACTGAGAGGTACGGTAGCCTGCCTAATTACTGATTAGGTTTACAAAAATTAGCTGGTCGTGAAACAGTAATCCAAATTAATTTATCAATTGATAGTTTCTCTCGAATAATTTTCGTATCACCTGGCGACTTTGTGACGCAGCTAGCCTTCTTGTAAAGTTAATTTCTCAGATTGTCAACCCGATGATGTCTCGGATGGTCGTGGGCGGGTAGGTGCTGGCTGCGATCAAAGTGCTCTCGGAATGCCGTAGGTTGAAGTAGTTATTGATTCGATGAGCCCTGTCGAGATTGTATTAGGTTGTTGCGAAAGTCATGTCGCGTGCGTTAATATACCGAATTCGCTTCTCTGAAATTTTGGTTGCCTACCCTCATAATATACGCTAGGTGAATACATGCGTATCATAACTATGCAGTTACCCCTAGTGAGGCTCCTATATAAAACCGGAAAATTATATGATTTTTGTTTGAGTGAAAATAAGATAAAAAATATGATCCAAATATATTACATCCTTAACACAACTAGCGACTTCTGAAATATTTCTTCTGAAACTATAGTAGAGAAAGGATTGCTTGTTCAGATAATTTCAATAGGACCGCCATTTAAGTGGGCTGCGAGCAATAATTTTTGCCAAATAATGCAGTTTTCGTCATTTAAATTGGACGATCTCTATTTTAAAATACGCATTTTGTCGGGGAGAAATTCCGCCAACCCCAAACGGAAATAGTAAGGCAATCACCTCACACTGTATGTGATTCAGCATACTATAGATTCCCATATACATCGGCACGACAATGAGGCTATAAAACATGCTTTCGCAGATTCTCGTTCAAGCTTGAATCCGAAATATGTAAAGTTTTCAAGAAAGGCATTTATGCCTTGCTATTCACTAATGTTCCCTAGTAATACATGCCTAATGCAGTTTATGAATATGATATAATTTCGGCCATATCACTCTTTTCCGAGTAATCATAATCGTAGAAACGAGGAAATCGGTGACCTCTTCCGGCAGGGTTTCGTCTAACATTGTGAATTTTAACTGATTCTTCAGCTGTGGAGTAAAGTGCGCTAGAAATGCCATCGACTACCTCATCGATTGTAATTAGTTAGATGATAGCGAAAGTTGAAGTAATGACTATAGGCACTCCAATGTTAAAGCGATAGTACGCGGCAAGACTTTCGCAACAACCTGATAAATTACCTTTCCGACTTCATTTGACCAACTTGTGTAACACAAACATTTCATGTCAAAAATATTTTCATCCGATTCTAGATCCTCATACTGCTTTCAATAATTTCAGTGGCTACGATAGTTATCGATTATAGAACGAATACATATGTATTGAAAGGGAGTAAGTATGTTTTTTCCTCATGGATCAATCTCGATCATTGTCGGAATTCTTCCGCCGAGTATTCTATAATCCCGCGAAATATCAAACTCATGATGCAACAGTTTTTAATTACGACTGTTATGGTTTCCACAATTCCAACCATTATAAGAGATTGTTGATTCAGACCATGCTAATTACTTAATTGTAGGTCTCTAAGCTGGTCGTGGGCAGTGCCGAATTCTCCTCTCGCACACGACATCGTCTCGCTCGTGCTCCACCAGCCCGCAGTGTCACAGGCAGGAAGGTGTTTGTTTCATTGAATTTATAGATTTTGATCGTTTGTTGCATGTAGTATCATTCGAAATTCGGGGAAAAAATTATATCACTTAGGAAGCATAGTCTGCTGAATTATTTTTGAACAACTAGGACGATTATGTGGTCTCGTTCCATATTGCCTAAATTAGTTTATTACTCATTATTATATTTGCTGGATCTACTAAAGAGCGTTATCAGTAATCCTATTCCTTCGTTGATTTTTTCTACAGGTGTCTTATATTTATTTCACGGAATAATTAACTTTGTGAAACATCCTACCATAATTTAGCTCGAATAGTCCTGGTAAATCAGCGCTGCGCATTTTTACTAAAATCGCGGGAGGTGGGAAACATTCAATTATGAAGTGTTTGTCTCGGGAACAACAATTCATACTTAAACGATACGCCATAATTAACCGGCCCGTGGTTTCTAATTAGTTACTTTTATAAGTAATGTTTGAATTTTCTTAAAAACTTGCGCTGCGTGCTATCTCTCTGTCTCTCTAAGATCCCCCAGGATGCAGCTACAGGCGCGAGCATAAGTCATGGGACACTTTTGGAATGGGTTTCAACTTTTTAACCGGGAAAATTTCAATTCTGCTACTAGGATATTATGCACCAAATTCATCAGATATTGGGGTATGACGCGATCGCACAGTCGTTGCCTAGTGATGACGCAATCAAAATGTACTTTTTCAAAACGACATTATTCTTACATGGATTTTTTCCAGCTCGCCAAACTTTCTGATGTTGGAGACATGCCCGAGGCCTACCCAGAAAAAAAATTGAGGTTGCTGCGCGACCGCAAATTCGCTGCAGCCTTGCTGCAAAATCGAGGTCGAAAATTTAGATCTCGGCTCCTAGGCAAGCTAGAGACTGGGTCAATGCATAAAAATGATCATCATCATGAGTCCAGATGATCCTGAGAATATGAAAACAATATATCGAAATTTGCACACAGGGCACGAAAAAATCACTTTTTTGCATGACCATTTTGGACATTCATAACTACATGGGAGATGTAGGTAAAAATCTGGTTTTTGCGTAGGAATGTTCAAAATGTATGATAGAACAAAGTTCTCACTTTTTAGAGCGATTGGAAATCTTTCCTGCCCGCGGCGCGCGTTTTTCAGAGGTATATTACGGTCGGGAAACACCTTGTTTACGCTCTCTAGTCGTCTGCACTCTCTCGCTCATAGTGGTAAACAGTGTGTTTCCCGGCCCTAGTATACCTCTGAAAAACGCACGCCGCGGGCAGGAAATATTTCCAATCGCTCTAAAAAAGTGGGGAATTCGTTCTTCAATACATTTTGAACATTCCTACGCAAAAACCAGATTTTTACCTACATCTCCCATGGGTATTACCCCGAAATGTAAATTTCATTTCGTAAATGCAAATTTTGGAAAAAAATATTTAGAAACAAATTTACAGAAATTCATTTTTTGGAAAGGCAAGAAATGGAAAATAAATTTCAGAAAAAAAAATAAATTTCCATTTTGGAAATGCACGTTTTGGAAATTTTTCCATGGCCTGTAGTACTGTAGTCGAGCGGAAAACTACCGTAACCTATGCAGCATTTTCGTCATTTATCAGCAAATTCGAAACATAGTATTATTTTCCTTTATTATATTATTATTGTAATTAACAATACTAATAATTAAAGAAATAAAATATTTAAAAAACTCAAAATCAATGTTTAAATTTAATCGTTCTATTTCGCGGTTCTCTCGATACAGCGAAAAATACCGTAACCAGTGGACAAATTTCCAAAATGGGTCTTTCCAAAAATTTTTTTCCAATTCATTTTTTTCCACAGTTGTTTTTCCAAAAAGTACATTTCCAGATATTTTTTTCTAAATTTTGTTTTTACGAAAAATTCGTTTACAAAATGAAATTTCCAAAATAAATTTTACAAATCGGGGTAGTACCCTCCCATGTAGTTGTGAATGCCCAAAAAATGGTCATCCAAAAAAGTGATTTTTTCGTGCTCTGAGGGCAAATTTTGATATATTGTTTTCATATTCTCAGGATCATCTGGACTCATGATGGCGATCATTTTTATGCATTGACCCAGTCTCTAGCTTGCCTAGGAGCCGAGATCTGCATTTTCGAATTCGATTTTGCAGCAAGGCTGCAGCACATGTGCGGTCGCGCAGCAACCTCAAATTATTTTTCTGGGTAGGCCTCGGGCATGACTCCAGCCTCAGAAAGTTTGGAGAGCTGGAAGAAAATCCGTGTAAGAATAATGCCGCTTCGAAAAAGTACATTTTGATTGCATCATCACTACGCAACGACTGTGCGATTGCGTCATACCCCACTATCAAAAAGAAAAATCTCTGATGAATTTGGTGCGTAATGTCCTAGTAGCAGAATTGAAAGTTTCCTGGTTAAAAAGTTGAAACCCATTCCAAAAGTGTCCCATGACTTATGCTCGCGCCTGTACGTTCAGATATTCTTTGTAAGTTATTGACTGAATCAGGTTTGATTTATCTGAAAGAAAGACAAGGAATGAAGCTGGCTATCATAATCTCCGTTTGTGGATTGATTCGCTCTCAGCCACTTGCTCTGAAACCCACCACTAGCTGATCGATATCTTTTGCAGCAAGCTGCAGCCCTCGGACAATGTCGCCGTCTACTCGCCGACAAGTCAGGTGAGACAAAAATTAGGAGTAGGGAGGAAATGAGAAGGCGATTGTGTGCTGATCTTTATTGCATGAAAATCTAAAGTTGATGAACTAATTTATTTATTCACTTGATGAATCTGTCCTGCATAATTTTTACTAAAATATTGGGAGGTTGGACATACTCATTATACGGATGAGACTCAAAAATAATTTCCAATTTTGCTATTTCTTTTTACATACAGTAGCGCCGGAAAGTCTACATACGATTTGAAGTTTTGCCATAACTTTTGTTCTAGATTAGATCTGATTCTGAAATCTTTCACATATCAACCAAATTCATCGAGGATTACGATGAGCATATTTCGGTTCCGCAACATTTTTGTGATGATTGCGTAGTGATGACGCAATCGAAGACATTATTCTTACATGGATTTTTTCCTGCAATTCAAACTTTCTAAGGTTGGAGTCATGGTCGAGACCTACCCAGAAAAAAAATTGAAGGTGCTGCGCGACCGCAAATTTGCTGCAGTCTTGCTGCAAAAGCAAGGTTTGAAATTCAGATCTCGGCTCCTAGTCAAGATAGAGACTGGTTCAAGGCACCAAACTGATCGCCATCATGAGTACAGATGATCCTGAGAATATGAAAACAATATATCGAATCTGCCCTTAGGGCACCAACAAATCACTTTCTTACATGACCATTTTTTGGACACTCACAACTCTGTGGGAAATGTAGGTAAAAATCTGTTTTTTTGCTTAGAAATGTTCAAAATGTATTGAAGAAATGATTCCCAACTTTTTAGAGCGTTTGGTTATCTTTCCTGCCCGCGGCAACCGTTTATCGGAGGTATACTCGCGTCGAGAAACACCTTGTTTACCCTTATGGACGAGAGAGTACAGACGTAAACAAGGTGTTTCCCGACCCTAGTATACCTCCGAAAAACGAATCCCGCGGGCAGAAAAGGTATCCAATCGCTCTATAAAGCTGGAAATCAGATCTTCAATACATTTTGAACATTCCTACGCAAAAACCAGACTTTTTCTACATTTCCCGCAAAGTTGTGAGTGTCAAAAAGGTCATGCAAAAAAGTGATTTTTTCGTGCCCTGTGTGCAAATTTCGAGATTTTGCTTTCATAGTCTCAGGATCATCTTGACTAATGATGGCGATCATTTTGGTGCCTTGAACGAGTCTCTAGCTTGACTAGGAGCCGAGATCTGAATTTTCGACCTCGATTTTGCAGCAAGACTGCAGCAAATTTGCGGTCGCGCAGCAACCTCAAAAAGATTTTCTGGGTAGGCCTCTGCCACATCTCCTACCTCAGAAAGTTTGACGTGCAGGAAAAAAAACCATGTAAGAATAATGCCTGTTTGAAAAAGTGACATTCGATTGCGTCATCACTACGCAATCATCAAAAACATTTTTAGGGACCAAAATACGCTCACCGTAATCCTCGATGAATTTGGTTCATATTTGCAATATTTCAGAATCAGATTTATTCTAGAACAAAAGTTATGGCAAAACTTCAAATCGTAAGTAGACTTTCCGGCGCTACTGTAGTCCCTGGCTGAAATTGATTGTTTGTAGCTTATTAGTCCAAAAAATTACAACTAAAAAATAGTATTTCGAACACGGACGAACAATTCGAACAAATTCCGAACAGAATGATCGGTCAATCTTATTTCCACCCACAGCATGTCAGAAAAAAAATTTCCTTTGTTCTTCGCGGCGCATTTTTCTTCAACAGTGATTGCTGAATGTGGTCGAAACATACCCCATAATTCGCATTTGCACACAATTTCGGAACATGGATAGTTGGATATGGGTTTCAACAATCGTATTTGATACCTTGACTCTGGACCAAGCTTGGTCGCAGCTTCGAAATCTTTCTGATCTCTCCATTTGTCATACTCTCAACTCTTGAGCGGCTGGCGTAGCTTCTCCATCGACTCATGATTTGTCACGAAAATCCATTTGTCATAGTCTCATTTTTTCTCTCTTTCTCTCGCCCTCTCGCCTCGGATTCCAAGTTGGAATCAAGAAGAAACAATGCAAGAGAGTATGGAAATTAGAGTGACCCGTTTCCCAAGTGGCGAACAAACTTGGGTGCCACTTGGAAACCACTTTTGTACTTGATTCCAACTTGAGTGCGCACACAAGAGCAGCCCAGAACAGGTGAGGGAGAAAGGAGGAAATATTCTCTTAATTTCGCATGCCATTTCGCTTTTAATGATGAGCGGCAAAGCGTGCGAAAAAGATGTCGGGAGTACTGAAGAGGTTGCACTCGCAATTTATCGTTTGTTAAATAGACGAGTACCGACAGATTCATGTGGTGCTCAGCGACCAAATGTACCGAGTGCAGCAGGTGAGAGGAGTATGAATTTTTGAAAATACCGTATCTAGCGCAACCGACCTATCTACAGTAGTAGATATATTTGTACGTTAACTCCCTGAAGTTGAAAATCTTCCAGCTTCTTGCTTTAAAATAATAGAGTAACTTTATTCGAATCATTTAAATCTGTCATATCATCTAAGTATCGTAACCCTTCCCTACCGTAATCCTCTCCCTGCTGGTTGTTCCCTCTCGTACTCGCTGATGTCGCAGATGGTCGTACGCGGGTACGTGCTGGCTGCGATCAAAGTGCTCGGGGCTCCCGAGAAGAAGGACTGAGGAGTACGGTAGTCGGTTGACCATCGATTGGAGATCTCTGATTTTGTTAGACTCATGCGTTCTTATATTTTTGTATTGTTCGTATTTATTTGTTGTTTATTTATTTGTTGCTTGCAAAATGCAGAAATTGATCGAACGAATGTTTTTTTATCAGGTTGTAACATAAGTTTTGTCGCGTCCTATCTCTTAAGCATTCTAACCTCAGAAATTCTTCGAATTAATTTAATCTCAATATCGTTATTCATATTCAGTGAGGGCCTTCGTACCCTTTCTTGCGCACTTTACTTCAGTCCTGTCAAGACAGTTAGGGAGGCACAGTAGCCAGACAAAGTTGTAGTGAGATTAGGATTACAAATAATTTTCACGTATCATGTCTTCTTGAAAAGGAGGAATTATGTCGATTTAACGTGATTTGAGTAAAGTACTATATATGAGCATCATTTTGAACCACTCACGAATAATGACAAACGAAAAGCTTTCTAGAAATTTAAACAAGTTTGCATAATGTGGATGGTAGGTGACGGTCGGGAAAACTTTTGCAAGCCGAATTTTCTTCTCAATAGATATCGAGATCCAAATAGTTATGGAATATAATTCACCCAAAGTGTTTAGTATACAGTTAAAGTTTGGGGTCGATTGGGTTCTGTTCAGATAAGTGGCTCGATACAGAACGACGGTATGAAACTACTGAAATTTGCACTTTGTTAAAATTTCTACCTCACACACATGTTCAATATCTGATTTATTGTGCCCATCCGAACCATCAACCCTTCCTTTACCATTATCTATTTGGGATAATTTTGTAAGTCAATAGCTTTTGAATGACAATCTTGAATTCGAAACACCTAAACTTGTATTTCTGGCAAAATTGTGCGCGAATTGAATTAATGATCATTTCAAATTTCCCGCAAGTAGATTAGTATCTGCCGCACATGTTTAATGATAAATTAGACCCCCATGAGTGGTAATTGGAACGCACTTATGTTAGTCAATGTTGTTGTAATTTTGGCTTCAGGAGAGTTGATCAAGTTGGCAACGAATCATCGGCTAACCATAGATTCAGTGAACTATATCTTTGGTTCCGCTTAACATAGCATCATATCTGACATATCTTTTGAAAGATCATTCACACGGCATATCACCAAGCTATGGGAGTTTGGTTCATTATTCGTCTCTGCGATCTAGCACCAGGTTAAACAAATTAATAAAATTTCCACAAAATTTAAATTTGTTCTTACTAATATTTTTTTTTATAGCCGGCATGGACAGTTCAGCTATTCCCTACAGTTTGAATGTGCATGCACACCCCAAACATATACTAGGAGGCCAGGCAACGGGAATGTTTGAGAAGAATCCTTCATGGAAATATTGTGAACCTCCGAAATGCGACAAAACTTATGTTACAACCTAATATATTAATCACACGTTGGCCGTCACCATTGAAATACGCACAGCGTGTCAAACGGGGGAAAAAGGCGGCGCGGAAACCATATGAAACATATCTCAAATTGAATGACTTTGCCCAAAAATCGAAGGTTTTTCACACGTTTGCGTACATACAAAATGATAGAGATCGAAATTGAGAAATCTGGTTGGACAATGTCTCCGAAAAGGGTTTCTGCCCATTTCTAGACAATCGCCATATCTCTATCTCATTTCGCTACCAACTAGTAGTCTTTAGAGTATCGAAAACGATAGTTTTTTGCATAAAATCGAAGGATTTTCACACATTTACGTGCATAAAAAACGATAGAGGTCGAAATTGAAAAATCTGGTTGACAGATCTCTCCGAAAAGGCCTTCTGCCCATTTCTAGATAAACGCCACCTCTCTATCTCATTTCGCTACTGACTAGTAGTCTCTTTTAATTTTGTCAACATATATTCATTTGAAATATGTTTCATCGCGCAAACTTTAATCAGGCAGAAATTCTGACGAAATTCGAACGTTTGAAATATGTTTCACATCACCAGCAAATTTGCTGCAGTCTTGCTGCAAAAGCAAGGTTTGAAATTCAGATCTCGGCTCCTAGTCAAGATAGAGACTGGTTCAAGGCACCAAACTGATCGCCATCATGAGTACAGATGATCCTGAGAATATGAAAACAATATATCGAATCTGCCCTTAGGGCACCAACAAATCACTTTCTTACATGACCATTTTTTGGACACTCACAACTCTGTGGGAAATGTAGGTAAAAATCTGTTTTTTTGCTTAGAAATGTTCAAAATGTATTGAAGAAATGATTCCCAACTTTTTAGAGCGTTTGGTTATCTTTCCTGCCCGCGGCAACCGTTTATCGGAGGTATACTCGCGTCGAGAAACACCTTGTTTACCCTTATGGACGAGAGAGTACAGACGTAAACAAGGTGTTTCCCGACCCTAGTATACCTCCGAAAAACGAATCCCGCGGGCAGAAAAGGTATCCAATCGCTCTATAAAGCTGGAAATCAGATCTTCAATACATTTTGAACATTCCTACGCAAAAACCAGACTTTTTCTACATTTCCCGCAAAGTTGTGAGTGTCAAAAAGGTCATGCAAAAAAGTGATTTTTTCGTGCCCTGTGTGCAAATTTCGAGATTTTGCTTTCATAGTCTCAGGATCATCTTGACTAATGATGGCGATCATTTTGGTGCCTTGAACGAGTCTCTAGCTTGACTAGGAGCCGAGATCTGAATTTTCGACCTCGATTTTGCAGCAAGACTGCAGCAAATTTGCGGTCGCGCAGCAACCTCAAAAAGATTTTCTGGGTAGGCCTCTGCCACATCTCCTACCTCAGAAAGTTTGACGTGCAGGAAAAAAAACCATGTAAGAATAATGCCTGTTTGAAAAAGTGACATTCGATTGCGTCATCACTACGCAATCATCAAAAACATTTTTAGGGACCAAAATACGCTCACCGTAATCCTCGATGAATTTGGTTCATATTTGCAATATTTCAGAATCAGATTTATTCTAGAACAAAAGTTATGGCAAAACTTCAAATCGTAAGTAGACTTTCCGGCGCTACTGTAGTCCCTGGCTGAAATTGATTGTTTGTAGCTTATTAGTCCAAAAAATTACAACTAAAAAATAGTATTTCGAACACGGACGAACAATTCGAACAAATTCCGAACAGAATGATCGGTCAATCTTATTTCCACCCACAGCATGTCAGAAAAAAAATTTCCTTTGTTCTTCGCGGCGCATTTTTCTTCAACAGTGATTGCTGAATGTGGTCGAAACATACCCCATAATTCGCATTTGCACACAATTTCGGAACATGGATAGTTGGATATGGGTTTCAACAATCGTATTTGATACCTTGACTCTGGACCAAGCTTGGTCGCAGCTTCGAAATCTTTCTGATCTCTCCATTTGTCATACTCTCAACTCTTGAGCGGCTGGCGTAGCTTCTCCATCGACTCATGATTTGTCACGAAAATCCATTTGTCATAGTCTCATTTTTTCTCTCTTTCTCTCGCCCTCTCGCCTCGGATTCCAAGTTGGAATCAAGAAGAAACAATGCAAGAGAGTATGGAAATTAGAGTGACCCGTTTCCCAAGTGGCGAACAAACTTGGGTGCCACTTGGAAACCACTTTTGTACTTGATTCCAACTTGAGTGCGCACACAAGAGCAGCCCAGAACAGGTGAGGGAGAAAGGAGGAAATATTCTCTTAATTTCGCATGCCATTTCGCTTTTAATGATGAGCGGCAAAGCGTGCGAAAAAGATGTCGGGAGTACTGAAGAGGTTGCACTCGCAATTTATCGTTTGTTAAATAGACGAGTACCGACAGATTCATGTGGTGCTCAGCGACCAAATGTACCGAGTGCAGCAGGTGAGAGGAGTATGAATTTTTGAAAATACCGTATCTAGCGCAACCGACCTATCTACAGTAGTAGATATATTTGTACGTTAACTCCCTGAAGTTGAAAATCTTCCAGCTTCTTGCTTTAAAATAATAGAGTAACTTTATTCGAATCATTTAAATCTGTCATATCATCTAAGTATCGTAACCCTTCCCTACCGTAATCCTCTCCCTGCTGGTTGTTCCCTCTCGTACTCGCTGATGTCGCAGATGGTCGTACGCGGGTACGTGCTGGCTGCGATCAAAGTGCTCGGGGCTCCCGAGAAGAAGGACTGAGGAGTACGGTAGTCGGTTGACCATCGATTGGAGATCTCTGATTTTGTTAGACTCATGCGTTCTTATATTTTTGTATTGTTCGTATTTATTTGTTGTTTATTTATTTGTTGCTTGCAAAATGCAGAAATTGATCGAACGAATGTTTTTTTATCAGGTTGTAACATAAGTTTTGTCGCGTCCTATCTCTTAAGCATTCTAACCTCAGAAATTCTTCGAATTAATTTAATCTCAATATCGTTATTCATATTCAGTGAGGGCCTTCGTACCCTTTCTTGCGCACTTTACTTCAGTCCTGTCAAGACAGTTAGGGAGGCACAGTAGCCAGACAAAGTTGTAGTGAGATTAGGATTACAAATAATTTTCACGTATCATGTCTTCTTGAAAAGGAGGAATTATGTCGATTTAACGTGATTTGAGTAAAGTACTATATATGAGCATCATTTTGAACCACTCACGAATAATGACAAACGAAAAGCTTTCTAGAAATTTAAACAAGTTTGCATAATGTGGATGGTAGGTGACGGTCGGGAAAACTTTTGCAAGCCGAATTTTCTTCTCAATAGATATCGAGATCCAAATAGTTATGGAATATAATTCACCCAAAGTGTTTAGTATACAGT
Organism: Pristionchus mayeri; assembly: GCA_036245805.1. NCBI lineage: Eukaryota > Metazoa > Nematoda > Chromadorea > Rhabditida > Neodiplogasteridae > Pristionchus > Pristionchus mayeri. The sequence goes on from BTRK01000005.1 coordinate 41,073,398, forward strand.
TAAAGTTTGGGGTCGATTGGGTTCTGTTCACATAAGTGGCTCGATACAGAACGACGGTATGAAACTACTGAAATTTGCACTTTGTTAAAATTTCTACCTCACACACATGTTCAATATCTGATTTATTGTGCCCATCCGAACCATCAACCCTTCCTTTACCATTATCTATTTGGGATAATTTTGTAAGTCAATAGCTTTTGAATGACAATCTTGAATTCGAAACACCTAAACTTGTATTTCTGGCAAAATTGTGCGCGAATTGAATTAATGATCATTTCAAATTTCCCGCAAGTAGATTAGTATCTGCCGCACATGTTTAATGATAAATTAGACCCCCATGAGTGGTAATTGGAACGCACTTATGTTAGTCAATGTTGTTGTAATTTTGGCTTCAGGAGAGTTGATCAAGTTGGCAACGAATCATCGGCTAACCATAGATTCAGTGAACTATATCTTTGGTTCCGCTTAACATAGCATCATATCTGACATATCTTTTGAAAGATCATTCACACGGCATATCACCAAGCTATGGGAGTTTGGTTCATTATTCGTCTCTGCGATCTAGCACCAGGTTAAACAAATTAATAAAATTTCCACAAAATTTAAATTTGTTCTTACTAATATTTTTTTTTATAGCCGGCATGGACAGTTCAGCTATTCCCTACAGTTTGAATGTGCATGCACACCCCAAACATATACTAGGAGGCCAGGCAACGGGAATGTTTGAGAAGAATCCTTCATGGAAATATTGTGAACCTCCGAAATGCGACAAAACTTATGTTACAACCTAATATATTAATCACACGTTGGCCGTCACCATTGAAATACGCACAGCGTGTCAAACGGGGGAAAAAGGCGGCGCGGAAACCATATGAAACATATCTCAAATTGAATGACTTTGCCCAAAAATCGAAGGTTTTTCACACGTTTGCGTACATACAAAATGATAGAGATCGAAATTGAGAAATCTGGTTGGACAATGTCTCCGAAAAGGGTTTCTGCCCATTTCTAGACAATCGCCATATCTCTATCTCATTTCGCTACCAACTAGTAGTCTTTAGAGTATCGAAAACGATAGTTTTTTGCATAAAATCGAAGGATTTTCACACATTTACGTGCATAAAAAACGATAGAGGTCGAAATTGAAAAATCTGGTTGACAGATCTCTCCGAAAAGGCCTTCTGCCCATTTCTAGATAAACGCCACCTCTCTATCTCATTTCGCTACTGACTAGTAGTCTCTTTTAATTTTGTCAACATATATTCATTTGAAATATGTTTCATCGCGCAAACTTTAATCAGGCAGAAATTCTGACGAAATTCGAACGTTTGAAATATGTTTCACATCACCAGTGCATAGACAAAGAGAAATTGAGCACGCCGTGATAATGATCATTTTTCCCCCGTTTGACACGCTGTGATACGCTAACGAATATCGTGAGTAGATCGGCGAGGTTAAAAAGGACTCACGAAGAATGTGATATGTTACGGTAGTTATTGAATATCGAAAGGAGGTCGTTTATTGAAAGGGTAAACATAGTTTTCTTTCGTCATGGCTTGGATCGACCATTGTAGAATTTTTTTCGTCGAGTATTAGACAAAACTGTAAAACATCGAAATTCCCGTGATACAAAAAAAATGCAATTTCAGGGTTCCACCATCCAGACAGCTCTAAAATAAAAATTAATTAAATGATCTACCTAATTACTTAATGGTAGGTATGTAAGCCCGCTTGCGGTTGTGCATTGATGAAGGGGGAAATTAGCGTTTTTTTTCAAACAACAGTGAAACCTAATTCTGTTAATCAGGCAAGTAGTAGTGATGAAGCCAAGAAAAAAATCGAACATTTCATTTTTGAATGGATTTCTTGTTTTGCCCGTTAATATGTCATTCCCATTGACTGATTAAGTCAGATAAGGTATCAATTCTACGGCATTCAAAGGGATTGTAATTTTTGTGTTTTAGACCTGGTGATCAGTGCTGTATTAATGGATTGTGAATTTCTCTTAGTTCAAGTGACAGTGAAACTCTGATATGTTCTGCGGATCTCATTTCACTAACTTCATATAATTGTCATGTGGAGAACGAGACGGACGATTCACATACAGAGAATTAGCAGCAGCAGTCGGTACAGTATGGAGAGGATCGGAGAAGAAACGACCCGAAGTGGGCTGTTGTTGCAGCACTGAGGAAAGTAGGAAGGATGAGGAATATATTGAAATTTAAATGAGGAATATTTATTTCTTGTTACCCTGCACATCGGTGATGCGGTTATACCACTAATGCTGAAGTTGATTTGATACTTCGATAGGATTTATCGTACATGTAAGCGAAATCAGAACGGCCACCGAGAGGCACCGAGAAATTTTCGATTTCTGGCTCTCTGCGAATGCGAATTTTAAAATTCGTGGTTATAATCATATTTTTTATCATAGTCGATTTGCCGGAATCGACCCGGACATGCCAGAAATTGAAAATTTCTCGGTGCCTCTCGGTGGCCGTTCTGATTTCGCTGACATGTACGATACTCAATATTGGTGAAAACAATTTAACAATTCTATTCAACATTCATATTTGACATAATTTTTACAAAATTTAATTAATGCTGTAAATATATGTCGGGCTACGCCATATCACGCCTATCAAGAGATAATTGAGCCGAATAAAATGGGAATGGGAGCAAAAGTCAGAGTTGGGATTTTCATGGATTTAGGGTTCTCTAGGGGTGTACCTTCGACCCCCAAAGCAGAAAAACCACAAGTTCTTTCTGGGCTCCGTGGCACCGGGTCGGTCGTTCTGGTATCTGTCTTTGAACGCGTTTATCTCTATTCTGGTGTGTTTTAGAAAGAAATCCTCTGATGATGACCCCCACTTATTTTCATTACTCTTTCGAACTGTGCAAACCAGATCTTATAATTTTGACTCGAAACAACGCGTAGGTAAAGATTCCGTTAAGCTTTGAATAATGAATAGAGCTCGCTGTGCTCTTTAAAATGAGTGGCTTGCGGTTAAAATATCATACGACTGGGGTGAGTTGTGCCCCTCAAAGTGTTTGAGATGATTTGAAGTCCATTTCATTTCTTATTTCCACCGCCCTATTATCTGTGAGCAGCGTGGAATGAAAATGCGAGATATTTGAAATGAGTTTCACGTAATACTTAATTGAACAAGTGTGAGTTTTTATTAACACCTAATGAAACTTATTTTAATTCCGCATCATCCCTCTTTCATTTTCATTCCACACTGCACAGCGTGTCAGAAAAAAATTTTCCTTTGTCTTCGGCGGCGCTCCATTTCTCGTTGCTCGCAGAGTGAGGAGCGGTCAATGAGAGGGAGGAAATGGAATCATTTAATACTCGTAACTTATTCCAAAACTTCCAGAAAAATATGAATAAAACGCCTATCGATGAGTATCACCTGTCGCAACCTCCAATTTAAAACATACTAATATTGGTGCTTTAGGAAGTAAGTTATTTCAATTTGCAGATGTCGCTCAAGTTTCGAATGGGTTCACCTTTTAGCATGTATTGCAGCAAAAACACGGAAACTCAAAATTCTGTCTGGCAGAATTCTTACGAAGTGGTTTGATGTTATAACTATGAATTCCGTTTGTCTATATCACTGCTCACAGTGCACTGCTGCTCACAGATAGTAGGGCGGAGGAGATAAGGAATGAAATGGACTTAAAATCATATCGAAAACTTTGAGGGGCATAACTCACCCCAGGCGTAAGATATTTTAACCGCAAGTCACTCATTTGAAAGAGCACGGCGAGCTATATTTTGTTCGAAGCTTAACGGAATCTTTACCTATACTTTTTAGAAAAGTGCCTTTGAATGTAGCGTTGTTCAAAATGAAAATTGTAAGGTCTGGTTTGTGCAGTTCGATAGAGAGTGGAAAATAAGTGGGGGTCATAATCAGCGAATTTATCTGTAACATTCACCAGAAGACAGATAAACGTGTTCAAAGACGGGTACCAGAAAGACCGACCCGGTGCCATGGAGCCCAGGATGAAGTTGTGGTTTTTTTCTGCTTTGGGGGTCGAAGCTACATCCCTAGAGCACCCGAAATTCATGATAATCCCAAATCTGACCTTTGTCCCCATTCCCGCGGTCAGCTCGATTCTCTCGTGAGAGGCTCGTGATAAGATCTATCACATAATCGTAATGTCAGAAAATGAAGCGTAGTTAATGGTGTGGTGTGCGAGATTCACAACAATCAATGACCGGTCTCCCTGCGATCGAGCAGGAACTGAACACGATATTGATCGGTGAGATAAATTTCGGTAGTTTGACCATTAAAAAAATAAAATATGCATTTTTAACTGTTAAAAAGTATTTCTTGGAGTAATCTGGTAGATCTGTACTACTCATTTTCCTTAAAATATCGAGAGACACACATCAATTTGATCGGTGAGACGGCCTACAATAGCTTGGAATTAATTTTGCGTGAAATTATATTTACAGAATATCAAGTCAAGATTTGATTCGCTAAGTCACCTAATGAATTTGTGCTGCGCGTCGTAGCTGAGAGAACTGATGAGAGCACTAGCGGGGGTTGCTGATTATCCCCTTTTAAACTTTATTTTTGATAATCGACGCGTCGTTAAATGAATGCTCATCTTTGGTACGTTTATGAGCTATTAGTGAAACTTCATTTTAACAGTGTTTTCCATTTTTTCCACGCATTACTGGAACATGATTAGTATGTGGAGTTCGACTAGTTCCAGCAAATGTGAAAATTGATAGTCAGGCAGTTCAGTAGCGTAGAAACCTATGCACATTCGATATTTTTGAAATGGTATATTTTTTATTACAATCGATTTCATTGACTACTTAAAGATCCCAAACAGAATATTTTTTTTTGAATTCGCGCCAAGTTCATGAACCGCAATCCCTCGCGCGGTATTTCAAAAAAATTGAATTCGCGGTACTACTGATACTGTAATCGATTTAGGTAATCGATTTACAGTATAGTACAAAACAAATTTTGAATTGCCGCGCTTGGGCTTGCGGTTCATGCACTTGGCGCGAATTCAAAAAAAAATATTCTGTTTAGGGGATCTTTAAGGCATTTGCATTAAGTAGTCAAATGAAATACCAAGTGGGTTAAGAATCAGTGCTGTCCACGCCGCCGGCGACCTCGCGACCATGAACCCCGGGTCATGTTTTTTTTTTGGCAGGTGGTGGGTAAACTTCAGTCATGGAAGATAAACCTAAGGTACCATAACCATCGTCATATTCATCGACTCAACTGGTATTTGTCGGCTACCGTAACCCGCGCTACCGTAACCTGAGTGTTGTGGGCACACCACGATGTGGTAAAACATACCTTCGACGGATCAGGATAACTTGTCCGTCATACCGTAATCTAGTTACGGTAACCCAAGTACATTACCATATCAACCAATCGTGAACTGACTTAATTTTTTAAATGAAATTACCATGAACCCATTCATGGTTCTGCATGGTGTGCGCAACCATGAACCCCGGGTCATGGTTTTTTTGGCAGGTGGTGGGGAAACTTCAGTCATGGGGGATAAACCTAAGGTGCCATAACCTTCACAATCTACAGTAGCCCAAATTGTATTTGTCGGCTATCGTATCCCGAACTACCGTAATCTGAGTGTTGTATGCACACCACAAAGTGGAAAAATTGTTCGAAATTTCGCAGACACGGATCGTTAAACTTCAATTGAAATACCGTACCACAGCTACAGTAATCCAATTACGGTATCTTCACTGGCTATCATGAACTGACTTATTTATTTATTTATTTAATTTAAAAATCAGTTCTTTTTTCCTTCGTTATGAACATCAACTAAACATTCAAATTCAATTATTGTTGAACAACTACAGTACCAATTATACGGTAGCAACATCGAATTGTACAAATTAAGCTATGCTGATCTTTCTTGAAGCATGGAAGTGGTCGGTGAAGCTAACTAATTAGTATTATTGTGCTTTTTGTGAATACATTTTGTAAATTACCGTGGTCCTACAAATAAGAGTTAGTATACAGAAGAGTGTTAAACATTTTTTGCAGTAATTAAAATTCGAAGAAGTCGATGTGGTTGAATGCAATCTATCAATGGCGTAGTGCATTTCCAGAATTTTGTTGTGAACGAGAATATAATAAACTTGAAAATTTATATAAACAATTCAAAATAATTTCATAAAACAGGCGATATGAAATAGATCATTAAGAGATATTGCAAAGTTTGAAGGAGAATCGTTATTCATGGCATACAATGAAGAAATTTATCTGTCTCCTCATTAGCGGGTGAACATTTTTTACATGAAATATTGTATGTATTAATGTTTAATATTCCAATATGATATTCATGTGTTCTAGCCTAGATAATAACGGGATATGACATTATCGAGGACGGCTTCCGTGGAGACATCCGGATAGCTGCATCAATGGAGTTCCAAAGGAGGGTTACCGGTCACATAGCATGGTCACACATCGCTATAAGGGTAGGCGAGGACTGATATCACATCATGAGGATTATTCAACAGGGATCTCCTGTAATATTGCAGGAACCGATGTGATGCAACAATGTTTTGGGTCATGGATTTCGCTGAATTCGGAAAGAATGGCCAAAGTGAGGACGACGAACACACCTATCAACTTTTTTTTTTCACCTACCACTTTGGAAGACTGTATCTCGGTCCATTGTTGACCTACAGCGACCGCATATTTGTCAAATCGATGCGAATTTGTGTGATCTACAATAAGCTACCTAACACTGCGTCTCTATCATCAACAACCATATTGAAATTTATTCATCAAGTGTGCAATGTGGTGGGCACTTTTTGGAATTATACTGTTACTCCGGACAAATGATCATTGATTACGTTTTATGGAAGCACAGTGTCGTGCGAATCAGGTCCTCGCATTATCTAAAACCAATATTAATATTGAAACCACAATGCGCCCGATTATTTGTGAATTTATTTTTCTTTCCGCAATTACTCTTTCGTGTCCGTCTGATTCTGTACGGTGGATGATCGCTCAATGAATATACAAGAATCTTTGAGAGGACTAGAGTTCTTTTTTTATGAAATGACAAGCAAAGACTGAACTAAAAAGCGATGGAGACAGTGGCTAAATTAATCTTTTGAAACAGGAATATTACTGGCAAAATCGGTAGAGTCCAAAAAAAGATACGAAACAGGCGTAACATTACAATCCTCCATCCTGTGTTAATCTCATTACTGCAGCGTGGCGAGCGGCCCTGCAGCAGTGACAATAAGACAGCCGACTCCATCCGTCACTGGTTGCTCACGAGAAGAATGTAGAACATCATTCCTGAGTGAGAGTGTTGTTTTTCGAAGAGCAATGATCCAACAAACAGGATCAATGGAGTGACGATAAATCAACATGTTAAATCGAGGATCAAGCTGGTAATTACAGACGATTTTGTTTTTGTTTTTTAATATATTCGCTTTCTTATTAACATCTCACAACGTCTGTTTCCCTATTATCTAAATTAATTAGTTTTTACTTGCGAAAGAGCGGATATTATATATTTTTTTATTTTCTCACCTGACATGAAAATCTGGCGAAGAGCGTCACACCAAAACAATACAATCATAATTCAAAATAAATCAAAATGCGGTAATATTTGACAAAGCTAAGCATTTATCGCTCGTCTGCTCCTCCAGACACTCTTCGCGTTGAGATTCCGCCTGCATCCATATTGTAGGCGTTGCCGTTGAATCATCACTGTCTTTACCGATATGGAATTGCACAGCTATTGATATGAACATATATAACAAAAATTTGGAAAAAAATCTCCCATGCGTTTTTCCGCAATTGATAGTATAATTTTACAACTAATCAGGTCACAATCACGCCTAGGAAAATAGTAAATAATTTGTATATTTTTATAAAAGTTCCAGTGCAAGAAGAACTGCCTAAGAAAACGCACAAATGATATAAGAGAATCGTGAAACACCATCGCGCCTGCACGTAGTTTATAGATTTCTTTGCACGTGGAGCTTCGTTTGTATCTGCCCAACTCGTTGTCTCACTCTTATGAATCACCCACTTTTTGTATCAAATGGGTCTGCTGCAGGCTGCACACTTACGGAGATAGCCGCGACTGCAGCTGCTTCCAGTCTATAAAATAATCATGTCTTTGAAAAAGCCAGTCTACAAAGGGAAAATGAGGAGATGCACAGGATAATCCGTGCTGAGTAATCGGAATGCATTTCAATCTAATTAATTCGCGTTTCACGACTAGTACACCAAGTAGTGGTCAGTGTCAGACCGATATAATTCTGCCATCAATTCAATAAATTACTTTATCAGCAGGCGGTGTTGCCGATGACCGATCAAGCGAAGGATGAGCAGCCTGATTGTGAGAAGGAACAAGTGTTGTTTTAAGAAATGGCTATTCGCTCGAATTACTACAACGGTCAATGGAGTAAGACTAAGTGAATATGTAGAAACCAGAATATAACAGGCATAAACATCCGATTATTGCGTTTTCGTGTCTTCAATCACTCAATGTAATTCCGTACATCTCAATCACTTTGCAGATGACACAGGAACGATTCGAACCCCATCTTTTGTTCCGACACGAGAAACTTGGAGTCGGAATGGTTGAATTAGCTCACGACTGCATGTTGCATTGATTATATCGAAATAGTTGTGAGATTAACCACCATTACAACCATAAATAAAATTGATGAATCAAGAAGACGTTTAAAATTGTGCGAATTTGTGAAGCACAGTTTCACCTTGACAAAAATTGATCAAGAATTCGGTCTATTCAATTGTTCATCATAACAACAACACCTCGTTGACGTCAGTGCCCAGAGAGGGGAACCAGAGGGAGCAACGCACCTGCATGAAAGAATTTTTTAGAAGTCTCGATAGATCTCCCGATTCCCTTGAATTTCACCTCTGGTATATTGACCAGTAATGACTCCAACGCTTAATGATGATCAATGTTTGAGGGTGAATAAAATACAGCAAATGATACACGGCAGATTTGATTTTAACTCCGATCATTCTGGGTTTAACTCCGATCATCTTGATTTGATTATCGATTTGATCGACTTGATTTGATTATCTTGCAGAATGATCTTGAGAACCCAGATCATTCTGGGTTCTCAAGTGAGTGGCGAGCTGTCGAGTGCGATTTTGTCTCCCCGTCTCCGGTTCCACCCGCCCAGTGTCCCTCTCCCAGAAGCGTTGGCACGCGGGAGTTGTACGCTACCACGATGGTCGCCACTTCTACGTCGGAACCATCAATGTCAGGACGCTCGGCCCAAGGGAGAAGCAGAAGGAGATGGAACTCGCCCTCGACAAGACCAAGTGGGACGTGATTGTAGTGCCGCAGAGATTTCAGGTGGGACAATCACCTCTGCTACAATTGCAGAAGCCCTGATCATGAGTCCAAGCTCTGCAAAAAGCCGCCTTGTCCAAAGTGTCGCAAGAAACACGATCTCTCCTTTTGCCCTGCCGTTCACTCCTAATTTCGACCTGTCATCGATAAAACTGCATAATCCCCCTCTCCCTGACATACAGTAAGCTCTATTCATATTTCTCAATCCTTCATACAACGGCGTACTATGTCCATTCGCATGACTCAAATGTTCCATTTCCCCCTCTTCATGCACTCTGACACTCGGAAGATGAGAGATAAGATCGTTACAGCGCCCTGTTCCAAGGGACGAGCGAGGATAAATGTTTTTCGTACTCTCAAAGCCAGGGCGAGGACAAGGGACCAAAAGAGTAATAATGCCACTCCTTTTCAGGATTCACTATTCCTTATTACCTACCTAACCCCCCTTCCCCTTCCTGTCCTATACAACCCTCCCACTGTCCCGCTGCCTCACGCAACCCCCCCCCCCTTCGTCCTCACTTTATTTCAGAATCAACTCTCTCCTCCTATCCAAACCGGCTCCATCTTCGCGTTCGCAAATCGGGTGATGGTTCCATTCATTTTCTTCTTTTCTCCCACCTACTTTTCATTTTTTTTCTTTTCTTTGTTTTATAATTCTTCACTCAATTCAAGTGTCCAATTCAGTGTCACATACTTTCCAGACCACTTTCTCTATCCTCTCCTCCATTCGAACCGTGCCGACACCCAATGAACATCGAAGACACGAAGACAATTCTACGAGCCAGCGAGAGGGTCCCTTCATCAGACCGCCATCAGAACGGTATCCCGGGATGATGCCCGCCTGTCCCCCCATTCCTCCGTACCATTTTACCCCACGCATGTTCACACGTATCTTCCTAATATACGTATTATTATCTCTCGTGATTCCTAGAACTACTGGAGTGCAACGGTGCCGTTAAGAAAGCATACGGGCTCCTCCCACCGACCCCTGGGAGTTTAGGTCGAAAGCGTAGAGGATATGTTTTTATCGCTGTTATGTTTGTTTGTATATATTAGGTTGAGTAGAAAGTAATGTCGCATTTTGAGGACCCATTTCAATACTCTCGTTCTCATGTCTTTGATAACAGCAGAAGCCCTATTTTTCAAGTTAATGAAGTACTCAAGGGTGCATTTTAGATATGATTTAGATTTGGTAATCACTGCCTGTCTAAACGAGTTAAATCTATAAGTTCGTAAATGAGGGTTCATGTTTTCATAACACAATCACGTTCTTATTAATTTCTACTTTTACAACAAAGATAGGTAAACATCAAATAGGGCATCCATATCAGGGACATGTCCCTTCGCTAACGCTGTGCGAAGTTGGTTCGATACAGCCATCAATAAGCGGTTTAATCTAATTGATTAGATTCAGTCTGATGAATCTACATCTTCAGTCGTTAAGCGCCCACTTTTAGGAGCAGACAGTAGCCTCAACCCCACTATGCGCAATCTCAACATCACTATTGGGGGTAAATATTACATCATGAGCCATGGGCTTTAATTGTTCCGAAGCGTGTGAAAATATGAAATTTATTTTCACGTCTGAAACAGGGATTCTCACAATATGGGGTGATTCCTAAGTGGATTGCGCAAAAAATGAGCACAATTGATCACGTGATCTTGCAGCATGGTAGGCAGGATAACATTCCAAAGGCCATTTTCGCTATCTAAAAATTCGATTACTTTATCAAATAAGTCAAAAATCCATTGATTCAAACTATAACTTAACTTTGTGCCCATAACTTTGTGCAAGAATATAATGGTTGTTGTCTGTGTTCACAACTGACATAATTTCAAGGTCCAACTCGAAAGGACCCATCCCGGAGGTGACATTCTATACCTCTTACTCCACATGGCTTGCGAGGTCCCTGTAAACGCTTCACTTCCTGGGAAGGCCTGTTGTTGATGATACATTCTACTTTACTTATTTTATTCCTCAGTCATTGCACATTTCAATGATCACTTGATCGGAGCCCTATCTAACTTCTTAGATGAACGGCAAGTCAAAGATCACGAGTCATTGAAATGCAAATGATCAACTTATTCGAATCATAGCTCCCAACATATTGCGAGTGCGATGTCCGTAACAACTTTAATTTATAGCACTGGACTATCCACACTATTCCTTAGAATATCTAAATGGTGCACCCGTTTGAACCATAGTAGTAACCAAACGTTTAAATATCAAAAATACGAAAAAACTTTCTACTCAACCTGATATTACCAATTCTCATCACCTCAACTTGATTTTATGTTTGTTTTTATGTTATGATCTTCTCTATATAGAATCACCACTCTTTTCGTGTGCCCCCGGAGTGTGTCGGCACGGTTTAGGTGGCTCATAGGCCCGCCCCTGTCCCCCTCTCGCAGACGCCCCTCTCGCTTCTCTCTTCTCTTCGGTTGGAACATTAACGATAAACGGTTGATTCGGAAACCGTTCTGTGTTCTCATTCGGAATACTCAGTCGACATTAGGGTCCTTTGGTCGGTCTATCGGTGGACATTCGGGTCCATTCGTTGGTCTATCGGTTCCTCGGTCTCTCTATTATTTCGGTCTCTTCGGCATTCATTATCTCACTATCGGCTAAACGCATTCTACCACTCTACCCCGTAAATGTGGTGGATAGCGTGTCCATGTTTCATAAACGTTTCTCTCGTTTAGGCTGCACTGGCAGTGATGAGTCCGGGCAGCATGGAACAGGTCAAGAATGATCCCAAGTGAGTAAGATGCATGTGTTGTTTCATTGCGTGATTTTGTCTTTGCCAAAAGGAGGTGTTCCCTATTGAGGGTGATGCACGAGGGAAACCTTAGTAGATACACTGAAACACATGGTCGACTGCTAGCTGAATTCACGTTTGCAACATTTTACGAGCAGGAAGCAGTCATTCGTATGTTTATATGTAAAGTTGAATAACACTGTATCTATAACCGCAAATTATTATAAAGGATTGCTTCACCGTATTCTCCTAGAGAACTTTAAATTGATTATCATTTCCCCCTATCAACTGGCCATTTACTGCGGAATGTCTTCGAGAGAGACGTTAGTATATATATTGAAACGCCATAATCGAGTGCTACTAATCCTTCAAAATATTACATTCTATCCATTCTGTGGCCTCGTCGTGATCAATTCGATGAGGCCTTGGGAAGGGGAACGATAGAGTGATCAACGTCGTCGTTAAGATGATCGACGAGGTGAGTGAAAAATAATATTTTATCTTTAACCAATTTCGTCAAAAAATTGACATTTTTAAAATTGAATGCTAGAATAAGCTAGCGAAATATTTACGTTATTTTTTTGCCAGGGTACAATCAAGAACTACAGGTTCTGAAATACGGAGATTTATATTGAAAATGAAACATGGACACGCTATCACACCACAGCAACACCAAGGATTACTGTATGCTTACCACTTTGAACTGCCGCTGGCGTTCTTCCACTTAGGCGAGAGGGCGGAGATCGAGAGTGAACATACAGCAGAAGTTGAGGCTGCAGCAACTGCAGGAGTGGGGCCGCCTGTATTATATTGACGTATTATTGAAAAGAATTAATGAAATGTAATGCTGCCACGAAGAATTTTATAAAAGTTTTATAAAAGACGCCGTGAATTCTGGACCGTGCGCATTTTCGCTTCAGTACTCCCATTGAACTTCGAAGTACTTCTAACATTACGATTTGATGTAGGCCAGTAATGGAAAATTTACCTAAAAGATAATCATAGCTCCTTGCGCGCCGCTATACATGGTGGCGTCCTCAAAGTGTGAACTTTATTCTTTTATCATCCCGTATGGATCATAATTAATTTGTCTGCTCCGTCATTCCTACCCACTCCAAACGAATCGCTTGTTCACAATAATGTCCAGCATCATTGTAGACCAACATTTTTACAGCCCCTTCACTCACCTCTCTTTCTAGTTTGTACCCCGCCGCGCGCGTTTGCGCTTCACCATCCCTACACAGTCTACGCATTCGTATCTTCACTAATGGTTCGGAACTTCTGAAATTAAAAATAATAAATTGCGACCATTTCTTCATCTGCGACTACCACGGATTGTGGATACGACGCCGTATTTGTACGGATCGGACAATTCGGGGAGGTTCTGGAACAGCACTTTTTCGAAAATATGGTTTCCGGGGTAGTTTTTCATGCTGATGAAGATGGTCGGCTTCATTTTGCATAATTCGCTTCTAATGAAGCGCTACATCACCTTGCAAAATTGCGAAATTTCCGGTTTATTTGATCGATCTCGAGTTAATGTGGCTTAATAAGTTTTTTCTTGGGGTAGTTTTTCATTCTCTTCACGATGTGTTTAATGTCAAATGTCAACGTAGGGAATCGTCTTCATCGGTTTTGTGGCCGGATCATGCCTAAAAGTGGAAACTAGAGCGCGCCATTTGGTTTGTATGTAGATTTCCCAGTGCAGAGGCCAGAATCCAATTTTGGTGTAATTCAGAATCCAATTTTGGTGTAAGTATGGGATTTTGAGTTATCATCTTTTGAATATTTCCTCTCTTCGGTCTCCTCATTCCTCGCTAACTTGCCAACGAACAAAAGATTTCGTGTGTTCGAGCATAGCAGTCGACAGTATGGCTCAGTTGGTTAGGCGTCTGCCATGACCCATTGGGCTGCGGTTCTATTCCCGCGTGCGGCAATCCTTTGCCAAAATTTCTGCCAACTTATGGTCTGTTTGTAAAAGTATTTACACAAATATTTATAGTGCATGGTTGACGTGATGAGACGTGACGAAACTGGTATTGACGAACATACTGTTTAAATATGAAAAAGAAGTTGAAATTAATTCATGTTCATTTTCTCAGATCATTGTCTTTTTTTATTTTCTTCACGTCCAACACACATTAAACATATTTTTTAAAAAAACTTAAAAACATACCAAAATGTTGGAAGAAATCTTTGCAAAAGATTGGCGCTCGCGGGAATAGAACCGCCGTCCGATGGGTCACGCCAGACGCCTAACCAACTGCGCCATACTGTCGACTGCTGCGATTGAACACACGAAATCTTTTGTTCGTTGGCAAGTTAGCGAGGAATGAGGAGACCGAAGAGAGGAAATATTCAAAAGATCATAACTCAAAATCCCATACTTAGAATTACACCAAAATTGAATTCTGGCATGGGCACTGGGAAATCTACATACAAACTAAATGGCGCGCTCTAGTTTTCTCTTTTAGGCAGGGATCCGGCCACAAAACCGATCAAGACGATTCCCTTCGTAGACATTAAACACACCATCGTGAAGAGAATGAAAAACTACCCCAAGAAAAAAAATGTCAAACTTATTAAGCCACATTAATTCGAGATCGATCAAATAAACCGGAAATTTCGCAATTTTGCAAGGTGATGTAGCGCTTCATTAGAAGCGAATTATGCAAAATGAAGCCGACCATCGTCATCAGCATGAAAAACTACCCCGGAAACCAAATTTTTGAAAAAGTGCTGTTCCGACGTTTGTCCGAGCCTTAGGAATACGGCGTCATACACATTGGATACTTGTGCTTCAATATACCTACTCATTCCGAACGTATCGCACGGCCACTAATTGTTTATCGAATCGCTGTCTATAATAATTTCCATATCATCTCTCACCTGCGATTTAACGCTTCACCATTCCTTCACACTCTAAGATGGGTCTCATTATTATCAGGTTGATGCAAAAGTTTCTCCCTTTTTTTAGAAATTTACATTTTTGCTTCCCCTGACCTCCAAGGTAGATCAATTCTCTTACGGTCTTGTGCTATAAAAGGGTACATGAATACTCTTTATAACGAGCCGTATCCCAGTTCTCGACAATTAGCAGCGTCGATACAGCAATCCGTCAAATTTCGCAAAATTGATTTTCAAACTAATTTTTTATAATGTTATTGCAAAATGGGGAAAAGAGATAGGGGTTAATCATACATACCAGTGTAAAGTATGATAACTGGGGATGCTCATGAATGTAATTCAATATCAGTGTGCCGTCATGCCAAGTTGATATGAGCGCCTAATTAGATAATTCCGCGAGATAAATTTCTGCAGAATTACATTTCATGGCCCCGAATGTTTTGCCGTTGGCTCAGTAAACCATATTGTTGTGGACAATGAAGTGCTTTCCAGTCTTAATATTACCCTTAAACTGGAGAGGGCTACTCGTGCATATATGCTTGATACAACAAAATTACGAAATTTGAACAGGGAAATCAGCAATTTTGATAATTCTCAGCTTTCAACGCCTATTGAAGGTTTGATATTTTCTAATTTTCTTGAAGTCTCTGAATTCAACTTAATTTTCTTGAATTCAACTTGAGTAGTATCACTCTTCAGATGGGCAAAATCAATTATTAGCGTGCGTTCAAATGGTAGGGTTCAACAAAATACACGAAAAATTGCAAAATTTTGAGATTTTGGCATTTTAATTATTTATTCCCTTACTAAGCTTTCCCGTATTGAATTGATACAGCGAGTGTAATCTACCAATACGTCCACAACTACTGTTAAATGGAAATTACAGAGAGGCAAATATGGCTGGAGAAAGTTAAAAAAATAAAATAGGGAGAAACTTTTGCATCAACCTAATACTAATACATCGGCGCCGATCAATACCGAAACAAAAATCCAACTAATCTTTTCTCACCAGTGCCTGCCACTGCCTTTGATCTTGCAGCACCTGCAGCAGCCGCCACAGTTCCTTCGTTGCTGCTACGGCAGGTCAGCATGCTGCTTTGTTGCTTGCACGGACTGACCACGTGCCGCCGCCTTGATCGCATCCGCGTACGCAGTCGCCTTCATCCTACAACGAATTACGGTATTTATGACAATATTGATTAGTAATCGATTAAACATTCGTACCAAAATAGAACATGAACACAAATCGAATTAATTTGTGCACAAGGAATTATAATGTTTCAGAGTTCGCTTAACAATTATAACATTTTATCGTGCTTATGATCAACTCAACATCAGTACCATTAATCAATAAATACCGAATTCCTGCATCTCCAAAAATAGAAAATGAGGAAGATTCAAACATGAAAAATTGAGTTTCGATGCAAGTGGAGTGATAATGGTTCAGAAAGCGCTTAAGAATTCCAACATTCGCTCACAATCCTAAATCAATAGTCCAATCTGAAACAACCATGTAATCACGTTATACCTGCACATCCGATCGTCGCTCTTCGCCTTGCAAGCAAGGCCTAGTTCTCGCCCAACACGTCAATCGATAATTACAGTACACACCACTCTTCTATCATTACTTTCAACTTGCGGAGCACTAACTCTCTGCACGATGTTCCCGTTTAGTGCATATCGTAATCCTCCACGTTAATCTTCCATTCTACAGTACCCTTCTCCTTCTCCTACCATTCCTGCGGTCCATCCTCGAAGGTGGCGGTCGATGTGTTGTCTACGACGACCTTCTTAATGTAGGGACGAGGAGAGGGGATCAGCTGGATCGATATCCTGTATTCGAGAAGAAGAGTTTTGGTTTAGTTCTACAAACGAAGATCTTCCGCATTTTGATTTAGTTAATTCCATAAACAGTGTCATCACATTGCCGCGATCTTCATGAGTTCGAAACCATAAAGATCGGTTTCAGCCGTTGCTTACAAATCTCAACATTTCCTCACTTACAATTAGATTCCGGAAAGTTAGACATTGAAAAAAACATGACATCCAAAAAATGTTGCACAACGAGCATTTATGCTTGTAGTTCCCTAAATTCCCTACTAAAATCCCACTTCCGTGATCTCGCTTTGTCTATCCAAAAAAAACTTTAAATACCATACACGAGGAGTGCTAGTAGTTCACCAATGTCATAAAAACCAGCTTTCCCTCTCCATGATTTTACACTTGCTTGATTTCGAAAAACTCGATATCTCAGAACTTTACGACAAATAGATTTTCTGGTGTTTTTCACTCGTAGAATCCGAATTTCCACATCACAGTTCACAAGAAGTCCATCTAAAAAATATTTCTGCAAAAAATCGATTTTTTCGATCGAAATTGTTCAAGTTCGAGCTCTTCGGCCGACCATTTGACTGATGGCCATGACGAGTTTTTCTTTCAAATTTGGTGCGCTGGGGTACTTTTACACGAGGAATCTAATGAAATTGTTTATTTCCCCCCTATGGAATAATTTTTTTCAGGGCAACAATTGTAAAAATTAAAAAGACCATAACTTTTTTCACAGATAAGGTAGCCCAAAAAAATACTTATCTCGTCGATATCTTTCAGAATCACTATCTGTTTATGGAGTTTGGAAGCTCCAAAAAAAATCCGACCGCCCAGTTCGGCGCACCGCCGAGAATACGGGGTCACAGATACGGCTTTCTAAGGTCGAATTTCGTGATCTACATGAAAAATTGACCCTAGGCACTAATTTTCAGGGAAATTTATTTTTTGCTGTAAGTGTCATGTGTGAAATTGCTCGATTCTCTCAGATCATATCGGTATCGTTTAGCCAATCCTTCCCTTTTAAGGTAGGATTGGCTAAAAAAAAACTAAAGTATACCTGCATCTCCGACCGTCGTACTTCGCATTGTATTCCTCGGCCTTCGCGTTGAAGCGAGTCTTGCGCTTATGGAAACGATCGATCGCGACGATCAGCTGAATCTAAAATGTTGCAAACAAATTAATAAACTATTAATCAACCGCTGGTAAAACTGGCTAAAGAATTATCTTCAGTTGGATTACGCTAGAGGGTGTGCATAGAAAGTTCTCGTATTTCACACTGGGTTTGGCAATTCTGGGCGCTGTTCCTTCACGGAAGGGACGGACTGAACAAAAATGAAAGATGGCCTACCTTACCCTGTATTCTGCCACTTGTGGTAGGATTGGCGTATGTGTGATGTCCTCGTTGAGACCATCGCGATTCGAAGCTATCATTCGATCAAATCGTGAGAATTTATCATATCACGCCATTCACCTAAGAATTGATCTCAAACCCGGATTTGAAGACATTACCCAAGTCGAGCTTTCTTCGGTTTTTCACTCTTCTGGTGTCCCTTAACAAACACCCGACTTCTCTTTGCCATACCATCAATCTGAAGCTCATGATACCGGGTCGTTGATTCTGGTGCCCACCTTTAACTTTAATTGTCTTGTTAACCGTGCAATTTTGGTGAAAATTGTCATCTGAGTGACCCCCACCATTTTTTCGAGCTCTATCGATGTATACAAACTAGAACTCATGAAAATGATTTTGAACAGTGCTACATTCAATGTCGATTTTCTCGAAAACTTATCCAAAGGTTTTGCCCACATTTTCTGTTGCGAAGTACGACGGTCGGAGATGCAGGTATACTTTAGTTTTTTTTTAGCCAATCCTACCTTAAAAGGGAAGGATTGGCTAAACGATACCGATATGATCTGAGAGAATCGAGCAATTTCACACATGACACTTACAGCAAAAAATAAATTTCCCTGAAAATTAGTGCCTAGGGTCAATTTTTCATGTAGATCACGAAATTCGACCTTAGAAAGCCGTATCTGTGACCCCGTATTCTCGGCGGTGCGCCGAACTGGGCGGTCGGATTTTTTTTGGAGCTTCCAAACTCCATAAACAGATAGTGATTCTGAAAGATATCGACGAGATAAGTATTTTTTTGGGCTACCTTATCTGTGAAAAAAGTTATGGTCTTTTTAATTTTTACAATTGTTGCCCTGAAAAAAATTATTCCATAGGGGGGAAATAAACAATTTCATTAGATTCCTCGTGTAAAAGTACCCCAGCGCACCAAATTTGAAAGAAAAACTCGTCATGGCCATCAGTCAAATGGTCGGCCGAAGAGCTCGAACTTGAACAATTTCGATCGAAAAAATCGATTTTTTGCAGAAATATTTTTTAGATGGACTTCTTGTGAACTGTGATGTGGAAATTCGGATTCTACGAGTGAAAAACACCAGAAAATCTATTTGTCGTAAAGTTCTGAGATATCGAGTTTTTCGAAATCAAGCAAGTGTAAAATCATGGAGAGGGAAAGCTGGTTTTTATGACATTGGTGAACTACTAGCACTCCTCGTGTATGGTATTTAAAGTTTTTTTTGGATAGACAAAGCGAGATCACGGAAGTGGGATTTTAGTAGGGAATTTAGGGAACTACAAGCATAAATGCTCGTTGTGCAACATTTTTTGGATGTCATGTTTTTTTCAATGTCTAACTTTCCGGAATCTAATTGTAAGTGAGGAAATGTTGAGATTTGTAAGCAACGGCTGAAACCGATCTTTATGGTTTCGAACTCATGAAGATCGCGGCAATGTGATGACACTGTTTATGGAATTAACTAAATCAAAATGCGGAAGATCTTCGTTTGTAGAACTAAACCAAAACTCTTCTTCTCGAATACAGGATATCGATCCAGCTGATCCCCTCTCCTCGTCCCTACATTAAGAAGGTCGTCGTAGACAACACATCGACCGCCACCTTCGAGGATGGACCGCAGGAATGGTAGGAGAAGGAGAAGGGTACTGTAGAATGGAAGATTAACGTGGAGGATTACGATATGCACTAAACGGGAACATCGTGCAGAGAGTTAGTGCTCCGCAAGTTGAAAGTAATGATAGAAGAGTGGTGTGTACTGTAATTATCGATTGACGTGTTGGGCGAGAACTAGGCCTTGCTTGCAAGGCGAAGAGCGACGATCGGATGTGCAGGTATAACGTGATTACATGGTTGTTTCAGATTGGACTATTGATTTAGGATTGTGAGCGAATGTTGGAATTCTTAAGCGCTTTCTGAACCATTATCACTCCACTTGCATCGAAACTCAATTTTTCATGTTTGAATCTTCCTCATTTTCTATTTTTGGAGATGCAGGAATTCGGTATTTATTGATTAATGGTACTGATGTTGAGTTGATCATAAGCACGATAAAATGTTATAATTGTTAAGCGAACTCTGAAACATTATAATTCCTTGTGCACAAATTAATTCGATTTGTGTTCATGTTCTATTTTGGTACGAATGTTTAATCGATTACTAATCAATATTGTCATAAATACCGTAATTCGTTGTAGGATGAAGGCGACTGCGTACGCGGATGCGATCAAGGCGGCGGCACGTGGTCAGTCCGTGCAAGCAACAAAGCAGCATGCTGACCTGCCGTAGCAGCAACGAAGGAACTGTGGCGGCTGCTGCAGGTGCTGCAAGATCAAAGGCAGTGGCAGGCACTGGTGAGAAAAGATTAGTTGGATTTTTGTTTCGGTATTGATCGGCGCCGATGTATTAGTATTAGGTTGATGCAAAAGTTTCTCCCTATTTTATTTTTTTAACTTTCTCCAGCCATATTTGCCTCTCTGTAATTTCCATTTAACAGTAGTTGTGGACGTATTGGTAGATTACACTCGCTGTATCAATTCAATACGGGAAAGCTTAGTAAGGGAATAAATAATTAAAATGCCAAAATCTCAAAATTTTGCAATTTTTCGTGTATTTTGTTGAACCCTACCATTTGAACGCACGCTAATAATTGATTTTGCCCATCTGAAGAGTGATACTACTCAAGTTGAATTCAAGAAAATTAAGTTGAATTCAGAGACTTCAAGAAAATTAGAAAATATCAAACCTTCAATAGGCGTTGAAAGCTGAGAATTATCAAAATTGCTGATTTCCCTGTTCAAATTTCGTAATTTTGTTGTATCAAGCATATATGCACGAGTAGCCCTCTCCAGTTTAAGGGTAATATTAAGACTGGAAAGCACTTCATTGTCCACAACAATATGGTTTACTGAGCCAACGGCAAAACATTCGGGGCCATGAAATGTAATTCTGCAGAAATTTATCTCGCGGAATTATCTAATTAGGCGCTCATATCAACTTGGCATGACGGCACACTGATATTGAATTACATTCATGAGCATCCCCAGTTATCATACTTTACACTGGTATGTATGATTAACCCCTATCTCTTTTCCCCATTTTGCAATAACATTATAAAAAATTAGTTTGAAAATCAATTTTGCGAAATTTGACGGATTGCTGTATCGACGCTGCTAATTGTCGAGAACTGGGATACGGCTCGTTATAAAGAGTATTCATGTACCCTTTTATAGCACAAGACCGTAAGAGAATTGATCTACCTTGGAGGTCAGGGGAAGCAAAAATGTAAATTTCTAAAAAAAGGGAGAAACTTTTGCATCAACCTGATAATAATGAGACCCATCTTAGAGTGTGAAGGAATGGTGAAGCGTTAAATCGCAGGTGAGAGATGATATGGAAATTATTATAGACAGCGATTCGATAAACAATTAGTGGCCGTGCGATACGTTCGGAATGAGTAGGTATATTGAAGCACAAGTATCCAATGTGTATGACGCCGTATTCCTAAGGCTCGGACAAACGTCGGAACAG
This sequence comes from Pristionchus mayeri, assembly GCA_036245805.1. Taxonomy (NCBI): domain Eukaryota; kingdom Metazoa; phylum Nematoda; class Chromadorea; order Rhabditida; family Neodiplogasteridae; genus Pristionchus; species Pristionchus mayeri. The sequence goes on from BTRK01000005.1 coordinate 41,095,146, forward strand.
CACTTTTTCAAAAATTTGGTTTCCGGGGTAGTTTTTCATGCTGATGACGATGGTCGGCTTCATTTTGCATAATTCGCTTCTAATGAAGCGCTACATCACCTTGCAAAATTGCGAAATTTCCGGTTTATTTGATCGATCTCGAATTAATGTGGCTTAATAAGTTTGACATTTTTTTTCTTGGGGTAGTTTTTCATTCTCTTCACGATGGTGTGTTTAATGTCTACGAAGGGAATCGTCTTGATCGGTTTTGTGGCCGGATCCCTGCCTAAAAGAGAAAACTAGAGCGCGCCATTTAGTTTGTATGTAGATTTCCCAGTGCCCATGCCAGAATTCAATTTTGGTGTAATTCTAAGTATGGGATTTTGAGTTATGATCTTTTGAATATTTCCTCTCTTCGGTCTCCTCATTCCTCGCTAACTTGCCAACGAACAAAAGATTTCGTGTGTTCAATCGCAGCAGTCGACAGTATGGCGCAGTTGGTTAGGCGTCTGGCGTGACCCATCGGACGGCGGTTCTATTCCCGCGAGCGCCAATCTTTTGCAAAGATTTCTTCCAACATTTTGGTATGTTTTTAAGTTTTTTTAAAAAATATGTTTAATGTGTGTTGGACGTGAAGAAAATAAAAAAAGACAATGATCTGAGAAAATGAACATGAATTAATTTCAACTTCTTTTTCATATTTAAACAGTATGTTCGTCAATACCAGTTTCGTCACGTCTCATCACGTCAACCATGCACTATAAATATTTGTGTAAATACTTTTACAAACAGACCATAAGTTGGCAGAAATTTTGGCAAAGGATTGCCGCACGCGGGAATAGAACCGCAGCCCAATGGGTCATGGCAGACGCCTAACCAACTGAGCCATACTGTCGACTGCTATGCTCGAACACACGAAATCTTTTGTTCGTTGGCAAGTTAGCGAGGAATGAGGAGACCGAAGAGAGGAAATATTCAAAAGATGATAACTCAAAATCCCATACTTACACCAAAATTGGATTCTGAATTACACCAAAATTGGATTCTGGCCTCTGCACTGGGAAATCTACATACAAACCAAATGGCGCGCTCTAGTTTCCACTTTTAGGCATGATCCGGCCACAAAACCGATGAAGACGATTCCCTACGTTGACATTTGACATTAAACACATCGTGAAGAGAATGAAAAACTACCCCAAGAAAAAACTTATTAAGCCACATTAACTCGAGATCGATCAAATAAACCGGAAATTTCGCAATTTTGCAAGGTGATGTAGCGCTTCATTAGAAGCGAATTATGCAAAATGAAGCCGACCATCTTCATCAGCATGAAAAACTACCCCGGAAACCATATTTTCGAAAAAGTGCTGTTCCAGAACCTCCCCGAATTGTCCGATCCGTACAAATACGGCGTCGTATCCACAATCCGTGGTAGTCGCAGATGAAGAAATGGTCGCAATTTATTATTTTTAATTTCAGAAGTTCCGAACCATTAGTGAAGATACGAATGCGTAGACTGTGTAGGGATGGTGAAGCGCAAACGCGCGCGGCGGGGTACAAACTAGAAAGAGAGGTGAGTGAAGGGGCTGTAAAAATGTTGGTCTACAATGATGCTGGACATTATTGTGAACAAGCGATTCGTTTGGAGTGGGTAGGAATGACGGAGCAGACAAATTAATTATGATCCATACGGGATGATAAAAGAATAAAGTTCACACTTTGAGGACGCCACCATGTATAGCGGCGCGCAAGGAGCTATGATTATCTTTTAGGTAAATTTTCCATTACTGGCCTACATCAAATCGTAATGTTAGAAGTACTTCGAAGTTCAATGGGAGTACTGAAGCGAAAATGCGCACGGTCCAGAATTCACGGCGTCTTTTATAAAACTTTTATAAAATTCTTCGTGGCAGCATTACATTTCATTAATTCTTTTCAATAATACGTCAATATAATACAGGCGGCCCCACTCCTGCAGTTGCTGCAGCCTCAACTTCTGCTGTATGTTCACTCTCGATCTCCGCCCTCTCGCCTAAGTGGAAGAACGCCAGCGGCAGTTCAAAGTGGTAAGCATACAGTAATCCTTGGTGTTGCTGTGGTGTGATAGCGTGTCCATGTTTCATTTTCAATATAAATCTCCGTATTTCAGAACCTGTAGTTCTTGATTGTACCCTGGCAAAAAAATAACGTAAATATTTCGCTAGCTTATTCTAGCATTCAATTTTAAAAATGTCAATTTTTTGACGAAATTGGTTAAAGATAAAATATTATTTTTCACTCACCTCGTCGATCATCTTAACGACGACGTTGATCACTCTATCGTTCCCCTTCCCAAGGCCTCATCGAATTGATCACGACGAGGCCACAGAATGGATAGAATGTAATATTTTGAAGGATTAGTAGCACTCGATTATGGCGTTTCAATATATATACTAACGTCTCTCTCGAAGACATTCCGCAGTAAATGGCCAGTTGATAGGGGGAAATGATAATCAATTTAAAGTTCTCTAGGAGAATACGGTGAAGCAATCCTTTATAATAATTTGCGGTTATAGATACAGTGTTATTCAACTTTACATATAAACATACGAATGACTGCTTCCTGCTCGTAAAATGTTGCAAACGTGAATTCAGCTAGCAGTCGACCATGTGTTTCAGTGTATCTACTAAGGTTTCCCTCGTGCATCACCCTCAATAGGGAACACCTCCTTTTGGCAAAGACAAAATCACGCAATGAAACAACACATGCATCTTACTCACTTGGGATCATTCTTGACCTGTTCCATGCTGCCCGGACTCATCACTGCCAGTGCAGCCTAAACGAGAGAAACGTTTATGAAACATGGACACGCTATCCACCACATTTACGGGGTAGAGTGGTAGAATGCGTTTAGCCGATAGTGAGATAATGAATGCCGAAGAGACCGAAATAATAGAGAGACCGAGGAACCGATAGACCAACGAATGGACCCGAATGTCCACCGATAGACCGACCAAAGGACCCTAATGTCGACTGAGTATTCCGAATGAGAACACAGAACGGTTTCCGAATCAACCGTTTATCGTTAATGTTCCAACCGAAGAGAAGAGAGAAGCGAGAGGGGCGTCTGCGAGAGGGGGACAGGGGCGGGCCTATGAGCCACCTAAACCGTGCCGACACACTCCGGGGGCACACGAAAAGAGTGGTGATTCTATATAGAGAAGATCATAACATAAAAACAAACATAAAATCAAGTTGAGGTGATGAGAATTGGTAATATCAGGTTGAGTAGAAAGTTTTTTCGTATTTTTGATATTTAAACGTTTGGTTACTACTATGGTTCAAACGGGTGCACCATTTAGATATTCTAAGGAATAGTGTGGATAGTCCAGTGCTATAAATTAAAGTTGTTACGGACATCGCACTCGCAATATGTTGGGAGCTATGATTCGAATAAGTTGATCATTTGCATTTCAATGACTCGTGATCTTTGACTTGCCGTTCATCTAAGAAGTTAGATAGGGCTCCGATCAAGTGATCATTGAAATGTGCAATGACTGAGGAATAAAATAAGTAAAGTAGAATGTATCATCAACAACAGGCCTTCCCAGGAAGTGAAGCGTTTACAGGGACCTCGCAAGCCATGTGGAGTAAGAGGTATAGAATGTCACCTCCGGGATGGGTCCTTTCGAGTTGGACCTTGAAATTATGTCAGTTGTGAACACAAACAACAACCATTATATTCTTGCACAAAGTTATGGGCACAAAGTTAAGTTATAGTTTGAATCAATGGATTTTTGACTTATTTGGTAAAGTAATCGAATTTTTAGATAGCGAAAATGGCCTTTGGAATGTTATCCTGCCTACCATGCTGCAAGATCACGTGATCAATTGTGCTCATTTTTTGCGCAATCCACTTAGGAATCACCCCATATAGTAACATTGCCTAGGCAAATAGAACAGCCTTGGAGAAGGGACAAAGTCAGAGAGACGTCCATCATTGTGATATTGTGAGAATCCCTGTTTCAGACGTGAAAATAAATTTCATATTTTCACACGCTTCGGAACAATTAAAGCCCATGGCTCATGATGTAATATTTACCCCCAATAGTGATGTTGAGATTGCGCATAGTGGGGTTGAGGCTACTGTCTGCTCCTAAAAGTGGGCGCTTAACGACTGAAGATGTAGATTCATCAGACTGAATCTAATCAATTAGATTAAACCGCTTATTGATGGCTGTATCGAACCAACTTCGCACAGCGTTAGCGAAGGGACATGTCCCTGATATGGATGCCCTATTTGATGTTTACCTATCTTTGTTGTAAAAGTAGAAATTAATAAGAACGTGATTGTGTTATGAAAACATGAACCCTCATTTACGAACTTATAGATTTAACTCGTTTAGACAGGCAGTGATTACCAAATCTAAATCATATCTAAAATGCACCCTTGAGTACTTCATTAACTTGAAAAATAGGGCTTCTGCTGTTATCAAAGACATGAGAACGAGAGTATTGAAATGGGTCCTCAAAATGCGACATTACTTTCTACTCAACCTAATATATACAAACAAACATAACAGCGATAAAAACATATCCTCTACGCTTTCGACCTAAACTCCCAGGGGTCGGTGGGAGGAGCCCGTATGCTTTCTTAACGGCACCGTTGCACTCCAGTAGTTCTAGGAATCACGAGAGATAATAATACGTATATTAGGAAGATACGTGTGAACATGCGTGGGGTAAAATGGTACGGAGGAATGGGGGGACAGGCGGGCATCATCCCGGGATACCGTTCTGATGGCGGTCTGATGAAGGGACCCTCTCGCTGGCTCGTAGAATTGTCTTCGTGTCTTCGATGTTCATTGGGTGTCGGCACGGTTCGAATGGAGGAGAGGATAGAGAAAGTGGTCTGGAAAGTATGTGACACTGAATTGGACACTTGAATTGAGTGAAGAATTATAAAACAAAGAAAAGAAAAAAAATGAAAAGTAGGTGGGAGAAAAGAAGAAAATGAATGGAACCATCACCCGATTTGCGAACGCGAAGATGGAGCCGGTTTGGATAGGAGGAGAGAGTTGATTCTGAAATAAAGTGAGGACGAAGGGGGGGGGGGTTGCGTGAGGCAGCGGGACAGTGGGAGGGTTGTATAGGACAGGAAGGGGAAGGGGGGTTAGGTAGGTAATAAGGAATAGTGAATCCTGAAAAGGAGTGGCATTATTACTCTTTTGGTCCCTTGTCCTCGCCCTGGCTTTGAGAGTACGAAAAACATTTATCCTCGCTCGTCCCTTGGAACAGGGCGCTGTAACGATCTTATCTCTCATCTTCCGAGTGTCAGAGTGCATGAAGAGGGGGAAATGGAACATTTGAGTCATGCGAATGGACATAGTACGCCGTTGTATGAAGGATTGAGAAATATGAATAGAGCTTACTGTATGTCAGGGAGAGGGGGATTATGCAGTTTTATCGATGACAGGTCGAAATTAGGAGTGAACGGCAGGGCAAAAGGAGAGATCGTGTTTCTTGCGACACTTTGGACAAGGCGGCTTTTTGCAGAGCTTGGACTCATGATCAGGGCTTCTGCAATTGTAGCAGAGGTGATTGTCCCACCTGAAATCTCTGCGGCACTACAATCACGTCCCACTTGGTCTTGTCGAGGGCGAGTTCCATCTCCTTCTGCTTCTCCCTTGGGCCGAGCGTCCTGACATTGATGGTTCCGACGTAGAAGTGGCGACCATCGTGGTAGCGTACAACTCCCGCGTGCCAACGCTTCTGGGAGAGGGACACTGGGCGGGTGGAACCGGAGACGGGGAGACAAAATCGCACTCGACAGCTCGCCACTCACTTGAGCACCCAGAATGATCTGGGTTCTCAAGATCATTCTGCAAGATAATCAAATCAAGTCGATCAAATCGATAATCAAATCAAGATGATCGGAGTTAAACCCAGAATGATCGGAGTTAAAATCAAATCTGCCGTGTATCATTTGCTGTATTTTATTCACCCTCAAACATTGATCATCATTAAGCGTTGGAGTCATTACTGGTCAATATACCAGAGGTGAAATTCAAGGGAATCGGGAGATCTATCGAGACTTCTAAAAAATTCTTTCATGCAGGTGCGTTGCTCCCTCTGGTTCCCCTCTCTGGGCACTGACGTCAACGAGGTGTTGTTGTTATGATGAACAATTGAATAGACCGAATTCTTGATCAATTTTTGTCAAGGTGAAACTGTGCTTCACAAATTCGCACAATTTTAAACGTCTTCTTGATTCATCAATTTTATTTATGGTTGTAATGGTGGTTAATCTCACAACTATTTCGATAGAATCAATGCAACATGCAGTCGTGAGCTAATTCAACCATTCCGACTCCAAGTTTCTCGTGTCGGAACAAAAGATGGGGTTCGAATCGTTCCTGTGTCATCTGCAAAGTGATTGAGATGTACGGAATTACATTGAGTGATTGAAGACACGAAAACGCAATAATCGGATGTTTATGCCTGTTATATTCTGGTTTCTACATATTCACTTAGTCTTACTCCATTGACCGTTGTAGTAATTCGAGCGAATAGCCATTTCTTAAAACAACGCTTGTTCCTTCTCACAATCAGGCTGCTCATCCTTCGCTTGATCGGTCATCGGCAACACCGCCTGCTGATAAAGTAATTTATTGAATTGATGGCAGAATTATATCGGTCTGACACTGACCACTACTTGGTGTACTAGTCGTGAAACGCGAATTAATTAGATTGAAATGCATTCCGATTACTCAGCACGGATTATCCTGTGCATCTCCTCATTTTCCCTTTGTAGACTGGCTTTTTCAAAGACATGATTATTTTATAGACTGGAAGCAGCTGCAGTCGCGGCTATCTCCGTAAGTGTGCAGCCTGCAGCAGACCCATTTGATACAAAAAGTGGGTGATTCATAAGAGTGAGACAACGAGTTGGGCAGATACAAACGAAGCTCCACGTGCAAAGAAATCTATAAACTACGTGCAGGCGCGATGGTGTTTCACGATTCTCTTATATCATTTGTGCGTTTTCTTAGGCAGTTCTTCTTGCACTGGAACTTTTATAAAAATATACAAATTATTTACTATTTTCCTAGGCGTGATTGTGACCTGATTAGTTGTAAAATTATACTATCAATTGCGGAAAAACGCATGGGAGATTTTTTTCCAAATTTTTGTTATATATGTTCATATCAATAGCTGTGCAATTCCATATCGGTAAAGACAGTGATGATTCAACGGCAACGCCTACAATATGGATGCAGGCGGAATCTCAACGCGAAGAGTGTCTGGAGGAGCAGACGAGCGATAAATGCTGATAAAGTAATTTATTGAATTGATGGCAGAATTATATCGGTCTGACACTGACCACTACTTGGTGTACTAGTCGTGAAACGCGAATTAATTAGATTGAAATGCATTCCGATTACTCAGCACGGATTATCCTGTGCATCTCCTCATTTTCCCTTTGTAGACTGGCTTTTTCAAAGACATGATTATTTTATAGACTGGAAGCAGCTGCAGTCGCGGCTATCTCCGTAAGTGTGCAGCCTGCAGCAGACCCATTTGATACAAAAAGTGGGTGATTCATTTTCGTATGCTATGTGTAGAGATCGGAGCATACTATTTTTTGCTACGATCAGTTTTAGTCAGAATTTTTCATTTCCTCGTCCAGCCTCACAGCGCTCCAGCGAGGCAAGAATGACGAATGGGAGAATTTAACACGTGTATCACGAGTCACTGGATGAAAAATTATCCTCTCGGAACATTTTCAAAAAAGTTGTGCCAGATTTGACTCATATGATAGTAGTATATTACCCTAGACTAAAGATTTCGGAAAATATGGGTCATTGCTCCCAGAGCCGGCTTTTAGGAATCTACCGGATTTGCACCCGGCTATGCTGTATTTCAGCTCCCAGATGAGCTAGAGAAAAACCACATTTGGTTTTATACAAAAATTCTCCCTCCTTTCTGAAATTACCATATACAAAATGTTATTGCTTATTAATATAAAAGAAGTCGATATGTGTCCAGGAAAAATATTACCGACGTGATCAGTCTACGGCCTTTTTGGGTATTTTTGATCAAACACAGCATAGTGCAGAATGACATTGATATTTCCATAAAAATCACCATTCATTAGCATCTTAGAACATGCCCTTTGCAATTTAAGAACATTAGAAGCAATATAAGTAGGATGGCACACGACAACTAGAATTTTCGCGAATTCGAAAAAATCAGTTTTCTTGACCTCGATTTTTTCGATATTTTCTCATATCATACTTACCAATAATAATAACTGAACTGCCAGATTCATATTAATCGGAAAGTATGTATCTGTATAAGTAAGGAAATTGCAAAATTGTTTGTTCATTCACCTTGAAATGTCAAAATTTCATGGCTCCAAAATGCAAAATTGAATGATGCAAAAAATTTGTAATTCGATTTTGAGCGAAATGTTACAAATAGCTGCCGGATTTGAACATGCAAAATCATAATTAAAAGGGATGTATAAGATGACACAGTGAAAAATAAGATATCTCGATAATTCAGATTTTACATTTTGAACTATTTCAACAATTTTAGGTTTCTTGAGCACTTCTTTTTTATTTTTCAAATGAATTACCATTCCATTTATTACATTATGATTTTACATGTTCAAATCCGGCAGCTATTTGCAACATTTCGCTCAAAATCGAATTACAAATTTTTTGCATCATTCAATTTTGCATTTTGGAGCCACGAAATTTTGACATTTCAAGGTGAATGAATAAACAATTTTGCAATTTCCTTACTTATACCGGTACATACTTTCCGATTAATATGAATCTGGCAGTTCAGTTATTATTATTTGTAAGTAGGTATGAGAAAATATCGAAAAAAAAATCGAGGTCAAGAAAACTGATTTTATCGAATGCGGGAAAATTCTAGTTTTCGTCTGCCATCCTACTTATATTGCTTCTAATGTTCTTAAATTGCAAAGGGTATGTTCTAAGATTCTAATGGATGGTGATTTTTATGGAAATATCAATGTCATTCTGCACAATGCTGTGTTTGATCAAAAATACCCAAAAAGGCCGTAGGCTGATCAAGTCGGTAATATTTTTCCTGGAGACATATTGACTTCTTTTATATTAATAAGCAATAACATTTTGTATATGGTAATTTCAGAAAGGAGGGAGAATGTTTGTATAAAACCAAATGTGGTTTTTCGTTGGTAGCATAGTTATTTCTTTCCTTACGCTAAAGTCCTCAACATAAACGTTTCTGGAAATAATTTTCCGCACATTTTTAGCCCAATGCCATCTCTCTAGCTCATCTGGGAGCTGAAATACAGCATAGCCGGGTGCAAATCCGGTAGATTCCTAAAAGCCGGCTCTGTTAGCAATGACCCTTATTTTCCGAAATCTTTAGTCTAGGGTAATATGCTACTATCATATGAGTCAAATCTGGAAGAACTTTTTTGAAAATGTTCCCGCATACATCCGCTGGCTCGTGATACCCGTGTTAAATACGTTTCATGTCGAGCAGAAGAAAAGCGGAAACTCGATTCTTCAGCACGAAATGAAACATAAAAATGAATTTGAGTGAAAGTTCATTACTCCATTTCATTGGTTTTCAAATATGTTTCAAATGACCACCATTATGCTCGGCCCACTGGGCAAACAAAGGATTCGGCCCAACTGGGCGTCGTTCACTTTTGTGCCCAATTGGGCCAGTTGACCGCTCAGAGAAACCCTGATTGGGCGGAATCGCCCAATCTGGGGAACTCTAGTCTATTTCCACCCCTTTCTTCAACGTCTCCAAATCCAACTCACCAGGTCTTCTAGATCGACCTGATCATCGAGGGAAAATTCGTCTTCTTCTAAGAGATGGATCTAATTCCTTATGGTGTTGTAGAGGGGACATGTGTGCCATAAGATTCTTCTGTAGGTTCTCCGAATCCTTCATAGTGGTGTAGAATAGACAGATGTAAAGTATAACATGGCGGATGTGGATGGTACTACGAACATACATCTTTACTCTACTAGAGCATGACTGAAGCGAAGGGAATGGGGAGTTGTTAACTATAAAGACCCTTCACTGATTGTTGTTTACTAGGAGCGAGGGAACGCCACAGTGTACTTGCGACGAGCCGTGTTAAGACAAATCCAGTGACAAAGACTTTCCGACCAACCTGATACGATGCGCATCGGCGCGCGCGAGAGCGCTGATGTTGAATACTATCAATAGATTACGGTAGTTTTATAACATCAGCGCGCTGGCGAGCGCGGATGCGCGTCGTACATATTTTGAGTCAGGCGAATTTCACTCATCGAGAACTCCGTGTAGAGTGACTCTAGAACACCAGTCCTCCACTTCTGTTTTAGTTACGGTAGGCCAGGTCCTTATCACGAACTGGCTTTATTTCAAGTTGCCGGCCGTTATTTGCCGGTTTCTCCAACCTTTATTTATTGATTTTAATTTAAAATTTTCAAATGTTAGTTAGTATCCATGGCTACAAATGCATCGAATAAAAATGGTCCATCCCTAATCATCTAAAGGAGCTAACATTAAACAAAGGTACAATATTTCGAATTTTTAGTTTTTTCACAAGTCCTTTTATCGAAATCGTAGGAAATTTGGTAGCAATGATCTCTTGAATATTGTGCATTTTTAGAGATATAACTCGTTATGATCGATAGCGAAATGAGAAATTTCGAAAATTGACGTTTTCGGACTAAAGTGCAGCGCATTTCTTTATAAGTGATTTAGAACACTAAATAAGCAACACCTGATGTATACTCACTGAGTACTACATGCATGTCAATTATGGAGTAATTCGATTTTTCACTAGTGTCAAGCGTCTACACAAAAATTTTCGCCCACTCAGATAGTCTCTCTTAATGAGAGTGTTATTGGTGATTTTTAATCCGAAGAAGCAGAGGGAGAAATTGTTCCTCATCGTTGCTTTAGAAGATGGTTCTTGTCAGAAACTATGACCCGCCTAGTACATCCGAGATAATATTTATCCGTACTTGTATTTGTATATCACGGATCTCATGTAATAATGTAAGAATGTGTCCGACAAAAAAATATTTTGGGTCATGGATTTCGCTGAAAACGGAAGGATTGACCAAACTGAGGATGGGGAACAAAACATCAAAATTTGCATATTTTGACCTACCACTTTGGAAGGATGTATCTCTGTCAATTTTTGACCTACAGCGACCGCATTTTTTCCAATAGATGCGAATTCAGGTCCTCTACAAATAAGTTTCCTTGTGCGATGTGCAGAAATTACGTCTTCGCATTGTTTTGCTCAAACAACATATCACGCCTCTCACCTAAGAATCGAGCTCAACGCCGGATTAAACGAAATCGACAAAATCGAATTTTCTTCAGTTTTATTCTTCTCTGGCATCACTAAACAAACTACCAACTTCTTATTTGCAGACACTCATTCTGAAGGTCCTGGCACCGGGTCGTTGGTTCGGGTTCGTTTTCTCTGGAGCGGCGTTGAATGAGAGAATGACTTTAATTTTAACTAAGTTTCAGAGATAAAACAAATACATTTCGCTATGTTTCATACAAAATCACTTTATCATATTTCTGAAACACAGTTGAAATCGAAATAAATATCTCATTATTGGTCGCGCCTGAGAAAAGGAGCGTTTCACGTCGAGTAAAATTCCTTCAAATCAACTCAGGAATTCAACATGGACAAACGCTATCAGAGGTTCCTCGCACAGAAACCGCTAGCACCTTATTTAAAAGCTCTTGTCAAGTTCTTTACACTCACAAAGTTTGATCGATACCTGTCCATCCGCTTTTGAGAAAAGGTGCCTTGAATGTAACACTGTTCATGATCATTTTCATAAGTTCTAGTTTTTATATATCGGTAGAGCTCTCGAAATTACTGGGGGTCCATCAGGCGAACATTTCAACTAAAAGTCAAGTTGAACAGAGAAAAACGATAGCAAAGAGTGGAACCCGAACCAACGACCCGGTGCCAGGACCTTCAGAATGGGTGTATGCAAATGAGCCTTTCAGGGTCTTTCTAATTGAGCTGGACCTATTGATTCCCCAAAAAATCTCAAATACGCCTTTTTACCTAATCCGAGAAATGAGCAATTCAGCTCGATTCTTAGGTGAGAGGCGTGATATTGTTTTACTTGAAACTACCCTTTATGACGCGAACTGTACGAGTTTTATGTTTGATTCGGATTCTCCACCCCAGAATTGGGGTACGTACATATTTCATTTGTCATAAGAGGGGGATGATCATATCGCCGCTCATCAGGTAGAATTAGAACTGAGAATATTAGAATTAGAACTCTATTTTTTGGATGAAACAATTTTCGGCGCTAATCTCGCGTATGACTTGCGAATTCACAAAGTAAGACTACTGTGCGATAGCTCCGGAGAAGGTCTACAAGAATGACTAGGGGGACCAAGACGCCAAAGTTGTCCGTTTTCGAGATATGTCGTGAAAACTAATTCAGTAGAACTCTTTGGAAGATTAGAGGAATCTCTCCACAGTAAATCTGTGAAGGTGCTTTTCGCGCCATATCTCGAAAACGGCCAAGTTTGGCGTCTTGGTCCCCTTAGTCATTCTTGTAGACCTTATCCAGAGCTATCGCACAGTAGTCTTGACCATAATACCAAAACTCATTTTAACCAATAAAAAGCCCAGGATCGATTTATGAATATTTCGCACTCCTTAATTTCACATTTTCGAGCAGTATAATATTGTACTTATAAGAGGTGGCTGGGGTATCTTCCGCACTTTTCTGAACATTGTCAGAGCATACTGTAAATTGTGCCTTGCAAGGACCGGTGTATTTCCGAAATTGCTAAGTTCTGAGGCCACAATCTTGGAAAATTTCGGGGTCCAGAAAATCTGAAATAATTCTAGCCTTTCATCATAATCTAAGTATATTAGTCTTAAAACCTCACAAATCACAAATATTGATTATGCATATCCGTAATGAAGGGGTACCTGAGGGGTTTAACTATTGACAGTCAGCAGTTTGCCACATTAGGGGAGAACAAAAAAAGGAGAAAAATGGAAACTACAACCTCAACTAAAGTTTAATTTAATTTTTTTTCTAAGACACATGACTACTTCTTCTTCAATTATACGCTTTAAAATTCTGCTTTAGTCGCTGTTGTAAGTACGGAAATAATTTGTATTCACCGTGAAATTCAGTTTTGCGATTACAACTTTTTTAGAGTGCATCTTGCTGTTTTATTTGTAACGGCAAAGTTGTTTCTCATATTTTTCCGCGTATTTTAAGCCCAATGTCATATTTGTAGCTAGTCTGGGAGCTGTGATACGTCATAGCCGCATTGAAAACCGGAAAATACCTAAAACCAGGCTCTCGGACTAATTACCTAGTTTAATCGATTTCTTGTCTCCAGGGTACCTTCCTACTATAATATGGTCGAAATCGAACAACTTTGAAAAAAATGTTCGTGGCTTCCTCCGCTGACTCGTGATACCTGTGGTAAATGCATGCGTTTTTTTAATCAACCGGTGGAGAAATATTGGTTAGTACGCGGCAGTGCGCAATGAATAGGAATTGTAGAGTACAATTATTCGCAATGTGACACTTTTTTAAGTGAGAGTAGGCAAGGCTGGAAAATATTGTTCAAGAGCCACGGAGATTATATTGAGATCGTTATGTGAATCATTAAATTGTAGAGAGGCTGAAGCACAAGAGTTTTTGGTTGGGTGAAATCTGAGAGAAAAGGTAAACATTTTTTTGAATATTAGCGTCCTTCTCATTAAAACATCGACTGCGCTTTTTCATTGATTTTGAGTAAATCAAACTGTTATTCGTTATTTTTAGGTTTTGAACAAATACGATCACTATTCTGATTTGTTTCAATGGGAGGCTGGCGACCATCAGCGCACGTGACTACGAAGAACGATCTAGAGCGTATGAAGCACAAGAACCCATGGTGTTTTTTTGCAAAAATAATTACGTGTTGATCAAATATTGAATTCATTATTGTTTAGAATAAATACACTCAGCGGTGCCTCTCCTGCAGCAACTGCAGCCTCCTCCTCTGCTGCAGCCAATAAAAAAAATAAAAAGAAGAAACGTCAGAAACGCGTTAAGTAACTTTATCACTCGCATTTTCGCTCGTTTGAACGACGCGACGCGGCTGCTGAGCCTCGTGCAACGCGTGTTTCAGATATGTTACTCCTCTTTTTTAACGAGCCGTGTGGATAAGTTTTATTGCGATATTTCATGAGATTGGATCGTATTTTTATTTCATTTGATCACAAGCGCATCGTGTGTTTCAAATAGGCAATTATTAGGTTGATGCAAAAGTTTCTTTACAAGACATTTTTAAATTTTCTCGCGAATGCTTCACTTCTATAAAAGACCACGCTGGGGATATTTGAGGTACGATTGGGCCACTACAATCATTGGTATATGGTGAATCGATCAAATGTACTTCGGTATAAAAAAACATTGATAATCGAAAATGTGCAAAATTTCCGTTTTTTGGTCCTCTGCAATAGTCATCTGAAAATTAAAACCAATAAATTCCCACTTCCGTTCTTTTGAAAAGTTAACTAGTAAAGGTTGTTACTTCCTCTGATCAATTGAAAGGATAGTTTCGGAACCTCTCCGAAAACTTGCGATTCGAAATATACCGTTTTCGTCATCAGAAATTCGAAATTTGTATAGTGCCAAATACAGCTCTGGAGAGGAACAAAGAATCTTCATCATCTTTCTATGGTAGATGCATTGCGAGAAGTTCGTCTGATTTCAAACCGTTTCAGGCCATTTGGTTTAACATCAGAAATGCCGAGCATGAATAAACCAATCCTTCAAGTTGGGCGAACTAGAGAATCCGAAATTCGTGCCTCTTTGGAACAGCGATTTCATGAATGATCCGGCGCGTTTCTCATACTAAGATGCCTAGTCAGCATGCTTTACACGAATTGTGTTATTGTTGCGCTATCATTACTGCGAAAAGTATACTGATCCATTAAATAATCCGACGAAAATTTTAATTTTGTGATTTTGGAAGCTTATCATGTCTGTATACTTGATTGATCAGGAATGAAAAACCCATATGAGTACAGTTCAAGAGCGAAGGAAGAGGTAACCGGAAAACGGAAAATGAAAATTTGTAAAGAAACTTTTGCATCAACCTGATAATATAGTACATAATGTCGACTATCAATTTCAGTGGGAGACCTATTCCTTCACAGCTTGTCTGGATGGATGAAATTGTTTATTTTCGTGGCGGACTAGATTTGTCTTTGTTCGCTCTCTTAATCATTTCCGAGTCGTTTCTTACCACCAATTCCCCCCCCCCCCGAACCCCTGTACTTTACATTATTCGAATGAGTCACGAGAAGAATAAATAACTTTTATCTTTTTTTCCATATTGTGGATTATGTGTAATCGAATCGAGTTAGTCGTTCTCTTCCATTAGTTGATTGTTTATCAAATATTTTATAACCCACGAACACTTTTTTCACACATATATAGCATAAATATTGCGTTAATTCGGGTACTATTTAGCTCATCCAAAGCTCAACCCTCATTTTTTGGAATCTTTATTATTATAGTTTTCCATAGCTGGCTTCGCCGTATCGACATTTCCTATTTTTCAATAATATTCAGGATAGTCGTGAAACAGGCGAGTCCCTTGAATATACTTGTTCCTAGTTTAAATTTTTTCCTAGTTTATAATTTTTACTTCTGGATTATACGCCTATCAACAGCGGTGCATACATATACTTGAATCACGATTCCTTGATGTTTATTTTTTTATCGATATTGATCGACGCGTCTGGTTCCGTATGCTCAACAAGTACGGCAAGAGTACAGGAAGAAGCTAGATGTAAGTTGAGCAGTGCATTCTATGGCAAATTCCAGACAAGATTCGCTTGGAGATCAATCGCGAGAGAGCATGTAAATTCGAGAGAGATTTATCTCTTTCTCTGCGCTCTGTCATATCTCGCCCACCCCCTGTAAAACGCCGTGTTGCGTACACTGATCGAGTATGGATACATTGTATTAGGTTGGCAGGAAAGTCTTTGTCCATGGTTTTGTTTTTACGCTGCTCGTCGCAAGTGCACTTTGGTGTTCCCTCGTCCCTAGCGAATACAAATCAGTAAGAGGCCCTTGTAGTAAACAACTCCCCATCCCCTTCCCTTCAGTCAGGTCCTAGTAGAGCAACGATGTGTATTCCTGGTACCACCCACTTCCGGCATGTTCTACTTTACCTCTATCTATCCTACACCACGATGAAGGATTCGGAGGTTCTACTGAAGAATGTTTATCACACACCTGTCCCCTCTACAACACCTTCAGGAATTGGATCCATCGCTTCGAAGAATAGGACTTTTCCCTCAATGGATAGATCGATCTGAGAGACCGCGTTTTTTTGCACTTGGAGACTTTGAAGAAAGCTGTTGAAACGGACCCATTTCACAATGCCCGTGAAATGACTATTGCACTTGGAGACTTTGAAGAAAGCTGTTGAAACGGACCCATTTCACAATGCCCGTGAAATGACTATTGCACTTAGAGTCCACCATAGCACTGTTGAAGAAGACTTGAGATTGCTTGGAATGAGGCAATATGTCGGTCGATTCATACCCCATGATCTGGTGCAAGCCAGCAATTATCGTCGAGTCGATGATTTCATTACTCTCCTCATTCTCCGAGGCGGGGATCGATGACTGGATCGGCTCATAACGGGGAATGAGAAGTGGGTCATCTACGATAACAATCACTAGACAGCCCATTTGGTTGGAGAAGGAGAGACTCCACACGGTGTCTCCAAACTTGATCTGCACCCCAAGAAAAACAAGCTGTCAATGTGAATTGGAGTGGATGGCGTGATACACTAGGAACTATTCTTTGATGCAATGACAATCACCGGGGCCAAGTACGCCATACACCTACAGAATTTGAAGTTGGAATTCGATCGTTCAAAGCTAAATGACAAGAAAGTGTATAATCGGCAAAATCACTCCTGTCCCAGGTCTCCAATCAAGTCAAGTTGGAACTCACCGGATATGGATGGATGGTTCTCCCTCACCCCCCAAATTCTCCTGACTTGGCCCCGTCCGAATACATGCTTTCCGGAGACCTGATCCATTTTCTTAGAGATATGGCGTTCAATTCCCGTGGAAGTATCTAGTCTTCTCTCAAGCAATACTTTGATTTGCGCCCAGGCGGGTTCAAAGGGAGGGGATCCATACAATGCAAGTGCGTTGGGCACGTATTGTCAATAATGATGACAAGTATATTTGAACTCAAGCTATTGTGTCTTCAAAGAAATAAAGCTTTTAAAAATGGACAAAGACTTTCCTGCCAACCTAATATTAGGCTGGAAAGAAAGTAATTGTAGATTTGGACCACGATGTTTGACGCCTCCTAAAATCCGTTTCGGTAACGACTTCAAGCTAGCTCAAGGGTTCATATTAGGGATTGACTTGGCCAATATAATCATATGTTCAAATCGCTTCATGCTTTTTTGGGTATACGAAAAAATTAAGTTTACCCATTTCTGACATTTTCACTATTTTCGAAAAATATGTTTCGCTTCTCGTATTTTGTGGGGAAAAGTGACTTTTCATTCTCATGTAGCGCAGTGAGAACCCCATTTACAGTTGTTTCGAAAAATAGGTCACAGGTCGTTCCTGCCTGAACATAACACGATTTACACATAATTGAATTCAACTATTTCCGAGTTAACACTTCTCAAGCGATAATGTTTCCAGCATCGAAGATCATTAATACTGTCTTCTAAATAAGTGCGCTTAAATGTTACACTATGGAGCTACATATTATTGAGAAACATTTGAACTTACCAATTTTCTGCTTTTAGAAACAATTGATTTTCAGTGTTGTTGAATAAGGGCAATATAGCCAAAATTTCGATTTTTGGTGTTCGGTGAATGAATACATTTCCTCAAAAGGGAGCTATCCCCTGACTTAGCCCAGCCGAATACTAATAGATAAAGAGTTGCTTTAACAAATAACCACAAAAGTTAGGGCTTTGCGCCAATGCTGGAAACATGAAGATGTGCAATATTCGAATTTCGATTGTCAAATTTGATTGTCATGATGATGAATGCTACATGTTTTGATAGAATAATAGCATGCTCACACAAATATGATTTTAAGTAAATAGTATAAAGTACTTTTCGTTTTACTACATTTGAGATCGGCACATCTGGTGATATGGATACACGGCCAAGACAAATATTTCTGTTGAAGTTCAGATTCGGTCAAGTTCAAAAATGAGAATTTTTCTGACGGGTCATTCGAAGCGGACCAGATTCACATGTTGTATTGTGATATATGTATCTAGTGCTTTTCACATATGACATAATATTTACCATGCCATAACTGATGCATTGATGGGCCAAAATGTAATGAGTTCAATTCTGCTTTGACCCATTTTTGACTTCAACCTGTGTCTTCAATACCAAATGGAAAGGCTTGAACCAATGTACGATTGAAAGAGTATCCAAGCACTCAACGAGTATAAACATCAATATGATAATTAAGAGGTGACAAAGGACGGGGTTTCTCAGAATCGAAAAATCGAAAAACTACAATTACTTTCTTTCCAACCTGATAAATAATGATGCAGTTCAAAATGAGTAGTGGAATGATTCCACTGGAATCGATCGAACATTGTTCGATAACAGTAAAGCCTTGGAAAATATTCTCATTTTTGTTTCACTGTGTATATAAACCAATGAATAAATTCTACGGCTGATTTGTTTCGTGCCACTAATTATTTTACAATACTATTAGAGACCGCTGGCTCCGCCCACTTAGGAGGAGAAAGAGGCGCGTCGAAATCTGGTTCTCGAAATGACGCCGCGAATACTTATTCAAAATATATGGAAATAAATATTTTTGGGTACGTCTGACTAGTGTCTGACAAACGAAAGGGCGCCGATCATGCATTATCTAATCAGAAATATCTAAAAAAGACCGATTTAGGGTTCATGAGAGGGAAATGGAAATTTTCCGACGACAATTCTTAGCACGGACTTGGTGTGATGACTATTTCCAGATTTTAGGCGTCGATTGACACCGATAACGTATTTTTAGGATTTTTTCCCATTAATCATTTCATTTCAAAGGTTCAAGGGCGTGCGCTAATGAAACTGCAAAGGGGCGGTGCTTCCTCTCTACTTTCTCGCTTGTCTCTCACCCGACATGTGCAGAGAGCGTGCGCTCTTGAGGACCTCTGCCTTTCCTCTCCTCCTCGAGCAAAGCTAGATGCGAAGCTATGCTCACTCGTTTTTGGAGAAACCAGGCAAAGCGGGCTCCGCCCACTTCGCTCTTGTCCCGATTTCGACTCCCTTTCTCTTTCGAGGTGCTGTTGGGCCATAACTAGAGTCAAAGATACGATATCGCCAAACGGCAACAAGTATGACCTTATTTAGCCTCAAAGGGATACATTAGACCCTCAAATGACCCTGCCAAAGCAATTCGGTCACCCACATTGCGGTCTCTAAATACTATTTCACACACACTAATTATTTAACGTGACTTCTCGCAAGTTCTCACATTATAATATCTGTTTATTTTATAGTTACCTCGTTTCAGTTGCAACATTCCGTGATTTTAATGCAGATGGGGTGATGATCTAGATAAGGGTATTACCCCGAAATGTAAATTTCATTTCGTAAATGCAAATTTTGGAAAAAATATTTAGAAAAAAATTACGGAAATTCATTTTTTGGAAAGACAAGAAATGGAAAATAAATTTCAGAATTTCCATTTTGGAAATGCACGTTTAGGGAGTGCAGGCGGGTTTCTTCAAAATGCTTCTAAAATAAAATGCGCATAGAATCCGATGAAATATGAGCTGCCGACACGATTTCAACAACAAAAAATTAAAAATTTTGCGAAATAACTTAATTAAGCGAATTTAAAAAATGAACGCCAAGGCTAAGGTACCGTACCCCTTTATTTCAGCTCCGAACGGGCGCGGCTGCTCGAGGTTAGCATTACTAGGCTCTAGGAGGCCTGTAGAATGTATTTCTGAGGAGCGCTAACGTATGCCTCTCAAGAAAAACAAAATATCGATCTCAAAACCAGAAAATCGCGAGTTTTCGGCAAACAAAACGGTTTATCTCAGCTCCGAACGGACACGGCTACCCGCGGCTAGCATTACTAGGTTCTAGGAGGTCTACCGAATTCATGTCTGAGGAGCGCTACCGTGTGCTTCTCAAGAAAATCGAAATATCGATCGCGAAACAGGGGTCGAATGTAAAAATTTTAAACAAGCCAATATGTGAAATATCTGCGCCTTCATAGCAGCATTCTTCAAGGGGAATACTGGAGGACCTTTGTCAAACTCAGAAAACCAAAAAATACAAGGTTTATTTTAGCAAAAACACTAGAAAATCGAGGGATGATAAGCCTCAATCGAAAACTGATGCGAGTTGTGGTGTGCCCACAACTGTAGCTGGGTACTGTCATCTTGGAATGTGAAAATGACATAGTCTGCTCTCCCTATGCAAGTTTTGAAAATTTTTCCATGGAAGGAAGTATTGTATTGGGGTGTCCGGAAAGTTCGTATAATTTTTTGTTTTTATTTTTTATTCAATACTTTACAATTCTCAGTGACCAATGTATGCCCCCTTCTTTCTCACTACCTCCCTCCAGCGATTGGGCAGGGTCTTGATTCCTCTCTTCCAGAATGCGGGTTTCTTCGAGACCGCCCAGTTCACGAAAGCCCTCACAACTTCATCTCGATTCTTGAACTTCTTTCCTTTGCAGAAGTCAGAGAGAGAGCGGAAGCAGTGGTAGTCGCATGGGGAGAGATCCGGGGAATACGGCGGATGGGGAATCCTCTCGATCTTCAGCTCGTCCATTTTCTTCTGGGTCATCTTCACTCGATGTGGGCGAGCATTGTCCATCAGAAGAAGAATTTTGCCCTGGTTCAGGAGTCTGGGAGGGACTCTGATCGCGACATCTTCCAGTTGTTCAGAGAAGAGGTCGGCATTGATGGCGGTTCCAGTAGGAAGGATATCTTATTAGATCGGAACAAGTAATGATATAAAGAATCAGTGAATTTCCTCATTTTCTTCAAGGGAACGGGTTTGTGCTTCGCATCGGTGTCGAAACACTGTTGTCTCTTCGCTGGGTTATTATACATGATTCACTACTCGCACATGTCTATTATGGAATCTGTCCATCGAAGATCCGATCTACGATGGAGCGATTTCCGACAGTAATTCAACACAACTATATCAAAATATCGGCTATACTTCACCACTTCAACAAGTGTAGAAACTACGAGACTGATCCAACCCACATCCCACTTAACGTCAGAGTGACGCAATACATTGTTGACAAACAGATTGCGCAATCACTGCATTTTATCGCGAACTGACTTTTTTCCGAAGCATTATACGAACTTTCCGGACACCCCAATAGCTGAACGGAAAACTACCGTAACCTATGGAACATTTTCGTCATTTTATCAGCAAATTTGAAACAAAGTATTATTTTCCTTTATTACATTATTATTGTAATTAACAATACTAATAATTAAAGAAAGAAAATATATAAAATAATGCAAAATTAATGTTTGAATTTAATCGTTCTATTTCGCGGTTCTCTCGATGCAGCGAAAAATACCGTAACCAGCGGAACAATTTCCAAAACGGGCATTTCTAAAAATTTATTTCCAATTTATTTTTTCCACAATTGTTTTTCCAAAAATCAAATTTCCAGATATTTTTTTCTAAATTTTATTTTTTTCGAAAAATACGTTTACAAAATGAAATTTCCAAAATTAATTTTACAAAACGGGGTAGTACCGAGATGAGGTCAGAGGTCAAGATCATAATAAGAGCTCGAGCTCACCGGACAGGTGGAGAAAAATTCGGTGCGGTAGACAATTTGTTTATTGGATCATGTCACTGGAAAAGAGGCTGTAAGAGGCTATTGTATTGTTTGCTTTGAATAAGCTGTCTTAGAACAATCAGTTCTCAGAAAATTGGACCGTTATATGATGCTCGTGAAACCTAAATTTATAATCGGATTATATGTTTTATTTCCAGTTCTCCCAGATGACTCGTGGACACAATGCACTTCTTTGATATTTGTTTGTCTTTTTTCCACTATTGAATCTGCCCCTCAGAAGAGTAAACTACTGAATTATTTTTTTTTGTTTTGTTGTGATGGCGGCGTCAATGAAATCGATGATTGGAATTGTTATATCTTTCAATTGAGTAATTGAAACACACGATGGGCCAGTGTAAAAAATGAAAGATTCTTTAGATCAATTTATATCAAACAATTCTTGGCAATTGTTCAGCTACTGAGAACATGAGTGAAAAACTGAAGGCATCCTGTAAAATCACCACAAGTTCTTCCCTGATTCAGGGTCGGATATCGTCACGATCTCGACTTCTTCGTTCAGTTTTCCGTTTCTCGCGAAAAGCACGCACACGTAAAACAGAGAGGAGAGCGGCAGAGCAGCGCTGCAGCATTGTAAGAGTGGCTCCCTCTACTGAAGCTGCTGCAAGGATAATTGGAGTGGAATAAGACATGTAAGTGTACAAAGCATTTTAACATTTTTAAAAGAATTTAAAAATTTTTTCGATCTAATCAAGAAGATCCAGAATTTGAAATTACACACAAAGATTGGTGTTTTATAGATCAGCTATATTTTTGTTGGGTTGCTTAGTTTCGATAGGCGATGATTAGGGCTTTGTAAAATTATAATTATTTGAGTCTGCGGAACGATTTACCGTTGATAATTGTTCGCAATTCTGCGCCGCACGACGCGTGTGACAAGACAGATTATCGCCCCATCTCATTAGCTAGCAATGTTTCCAAATTATTTGAGCGTGTAGTCAAACACACACTCGTTTCATTTCTCGATTCGCATAATCTTCTCACTTCCTGCCAATATGGCTTTCGTAAAGGTCGAAGTTCCATTCACCAATTAGTATTATTCCTTTCAAAGCTTACCACCAATCACTGCTTAAAATTATCCTCTGATATTGCTTATATAGACTTCCGGAAGGCATTCGACACGGTATCCAATTCAAAATTACTCATTAAATTATCTTCCTATGGTATTTGTGGTAATCTGCACCGATGGATTGAGACGTGGTTATGCACGCGTTCACAAAAAGTACGCGTTGATTCCACTCTCTCTCAACCCTCTCGAGTATCCTGCGGTGTCCCTCAAGGCAGCGTTTTAGGCCCTCTGTTGTTTCTTATTTTTATCAATGATATTGTCGATTCCTGCCCGGTAGATTCCTACCTATTTGCTGATGACCTTAAGCTTATGTTCTCCTTTCGCCATCAATCTCCCTCCCTCTCCTTCCCCTCTCCAATCTGCCCTAGATGCCCTTTCCAGTTGGTGTAGAACCTGGCAAATGTCAGTTAACCCAACTAAATCACACATTCTCCATATAGGGAACAGAAATCCCAAAATTCAATATTATTTCAATTCTGCTCAAATTTCTCCCATCGACTCTGTTAGAAATCTTGGTATTCTCATATCAAGTAATCTATCCTTCCGTCCGCATATTATCGATATTGTTAAGAAAGCTTCCAAACGCCTTAATTTTCTTTTCATTGCAATTAAATCTGCTAATCCCTTAGTTCTCATTCATGCATACAAAGTTTATGTACGCTCAATTTTAGAATATGGCGCCATTGTATATTCCCCTTACACTCTCAAGGATCGGAAGCTCCTTGAGAGAGTGCAATATAACTTCATACGTAGGCTGCATTTTCGTTGTAAAATTACGTTTAACTGTTACACTTCGTCTTGTAAGCAGTTCGAGCTAGAGCCTCTTAATTATCGTATTATAATATTCTCATATAAATTCATACATTCACTTTTCTCCCCACAAGCAACAGTTACGCCCTCCCTTCTATTTAATTATAGGCTCTCTCGTACGCGAGGTGCAGCTCGTAAAATGTATCCCCTTTTCCGCGCTTGCGATAATTATTCCAAAAACTTCATTTCACATCGCACTCATTCTCTTATTAGTTTCGTTGCCAAATGACGTATTTACCAAATCATATCTGATATTCATCAAACATATTTCTTCGGTTGTTCCCGTATCGTATCTTCTCTAAAAATTCAATCAACGTCACAATGTCTACTCGATTCATGGATCGTCGGATGCGGCGGTCACTCAACACCTATCAATCCGACATTTATCATTATCCGTACCAGCTCCTAGCTGCTGGTTTTCTGTTTTCTGTTTTTTGTACTCGCGCAAGTTAATCGTGTGCGATAAAGATATATAAGACAATGAGACGGCTCGAATGATCGCGTCTTCCAGCGGATATCACGCCTCTCACGAGATAATCGACTCAAAATGGCTTATCTTGGGACAGCGGGCATTTTTTGGTTTCGGGTTTTCGATGGTTTTGAGCTTCCCTAGACTCATCTAAGACCCCTGTAACCGGATTAGTCAGCATGACCCTTCCTCTTCGAGTTGCTGCACCGGTCGCTCGCTCAAGTCATATTTTGCCGATCACTCAGAACCGTTCAAAATTTAGTTTGGACGCTCATTTTCCGTTTCCCCGGCTAACTTTTCGAGCTCTATCGACCAGTGTAGTTCAATTAGCCATGTTTTAATTTTTTAATGCACCACATTCAACCATGCGTAATTTGAAAACTGATCGAATGCGGGCTTAGCTTTTTATACAATAGATGAGATCCGTCTTCTCAGGACGATTCGATTAAGGGGTTTATGCTCCCATATCTCGGAGTATAACTTAGTTTCGCATGCAAAAAACTTTTCCAATTGATTTGAACTCGATTTGAACTCTATTTCATCTCTATTGTTCCGTCGCGTCGCGCTATTTGAAGTGAAACATAATTCATTTACTTGCATTTTCCTACTATTTTTGGTCTTTGTAGGCGTTAAATGAGTTATGTTTCACGTCAAATAGCGCGACGCGACGGAACAATAAGGATGAAATAACAAAAAAAGTGAAAATCGAGTTCAAATCAATTGGAAAATTTTTTGCGTGCGAAACTAAGTTATACTCCGAGATATGGGGGCATAAACCCCTTAATCGAATCGTCCTGAGAAGACGGATCTCCTTTATAAAAAGCTAAGCCCGCATTCGAGCAGTTTTCTAATTACGCATGGTTGAATGTGGTGCCTTCAAAAATTTAAAAAAAAACATGGCTAAATGAACTATACTGGTCGATAGAGCTCGGGAAGGTAGCCGGGGAAACGGAAAATGAGCGTCCAAACTATATTTTAAACGGTGCTCAGTGATCGGCAAAGTATGAGCTGAGCGAGCGACCGGCGCAGTGAGTCTAGGGAAGCTCAAAACCATCGAAAACCAGAAACCAAAAAATGCCCGTTGTCCCAAGTTTAGTTCGAATCTCTCGTGAATGGCGTTATATAAGAACGCAGAGACAGAGAGAAGCCGAGTGAGAGCGAGAGTAGAGCGGTTGATCAACGAGTGGGTTTGGGCATTCAGTTTAATTATATATAATGCATATAATTCGATTAACTAGTACTGTGTTACAATGCTGACAGCTTTGTAAATTTAGATACTTTAACTTTTCACCTGGTGAATAGTTGTTTCAGCAGTTCTATATTTCGATTGATTTTACAGTTATGCAATAATACACGGGGTCTGGTGTTATAAATAAAATACTAATCTTTCAATAGATCTGCAGATGCATAAATGAGGAATCGAGCAGTGTCATATGTTCGGATCGCATTTAAGATTGATCGTGCGCGAACTGCGTCGGCAACGTGCGATATTAATTAGTTATCTTTTGCAATCGACAAAAACTATATTAGCTACTTTTTATTGTAGTATTGTACCGTGTGAATGCAAGCACTGACACCACTCACGTTCGGGTAGTGAAATGGACTTTGTGAAACGTAAGATGTGCAAGTGTTGAAATATTGAAAACAACTATTTAGAACGGTAATCAAACTGCTCAGCGGTGTTATTTATCGATAAGCTGATGATAGAGATATACGACCAGTCTGCCCGAAATCGTATTCAACACTATCGATTACCATGGAGATGTTAAAAACTCAAATTCGATTTTTATGATTGTACCTTGACATGACCGATTTGTCCTGATTATCTCGTGAGAGGCGCGATATATAATTTTAGGCCTTCAAGGGATCAAACAATCGAAGCTAAGCAACTCAACATTCATACATCTCATCGATGAAACATCAATGGTTCTAGAAAAAAAATTATTCTCTTCAAAAGAAAAGAGTGAACATGATTGTACTCATGCAGGGCATTTAGCACAATCTCGCATCTGCAGCGGAGGAGACCCCGTACCCGTTCATGCACTAGTAAAATTATTGTTGGCGACACAATATATATTTTATCTTCAACGACGGGACGCGCTCTGCAGGAGGGAGAGATAATTTCGTGTACTGATTAAGTTTTACTTAAAATCCTTTTGTACCTATCCAGTGCGCCCACCAGCTCTCTCGACGAAGTGGAAATGCGAGAGGATGCGGGCAGAACTTGCTGTGAATGTATAATTTTGTTGGAAGGTATTCTCATTGATTAGAGCCGAATTTCCAATGTTTTCATGCGTATGTGGAACCGCAATAGGCAAAGGGGATCACAAATCATATATGATGAAAATTATAATTAGATTCATTGATCGTATTTACAATATTAAGCGCTAAAATCTCTCAAACGATTAACGGATGCGAAATTGGCCGATTGCCCGTATACAGCGTGTCAGAGAGATCAAGTTCCTTTGTTCGCCGCGGCGCTCGAGCAATCTCTTTTTTTGACCACTTTTTAGAGTGGAGTGGTGAGACTATGAACAAGATGCTTTATAATATCGGTTTAAAATATCGGTACCCACTAAAAATCGAACTCCTCAGAGGGGAATAAGTATTCGAGTTGTCATGAAAAACGCACTTTTTGTAGCACGTTCACGCCCGTTTTTCGAATACTAAAAACAAAATCAAAAATCTCTCTGCTCTGTTGCAATTGTAGAACTACTCATGAGGATTCAGAAAACACCCCACATGTGGAGTCTCCCGTTAATCCCCTCTGAGGAGTTCGATTTTTAGTGGGTAAATTTTTAGAATTACTCAAAATTCACTCAAAAAATTCAAAAAAAATCTACATGATTGAGAACGGTGGGCATAACTCTTTACTCGTAGCATAAGATATAAAGGTAAAGGTAAAAAGGTGCAACCACGTCAAGCGATTTTACAGTCGTGAACGACTACGCTAGGTGGTGTAGTGCGGTGAGGCCGACTACTGCTAGGACTACGTAACCCTGCTGTCCAAAGTGCTTCTAGGGAACGTTACCTTTCGCGACCGAGGTCACTACCAATTTACCGACCCCGGAGGGATAGAGGGCTTGGTCTGCCCAGGCGGGGGATCGAACTCAGGACCCTTGTATGACGAGCGGCGCCTCACACCACTGCGCCACCCACGCCACTATATATATGTATATATATATATAGTGGATATATATATAAGATATAAGATATGTATATATATATAAGATATATATGTATTTAAATTGATATTATAAGAAATAAGATATTATTGAGATATAATTAAGATATAATTGATATTATAAGAAATAAGATTAAATTGATATATAAGATATATATATATATATAAGATATATATGTATTTAAATTGATATTTTCTACAATGTTATGTCATGTTTTTTCTCCGATATTATACATCAAACTTTTTCATAGTCTCACCCCTCCACTTTAACAAGTCGTCAGAAATGAGATTGTTCGAGCGCCGCGACGAACAAGGGAACTCGATCATTCTGACACGCTGTGCTGTAGTTGCTCGCTGCTGATTGCGTTGACGTTCGACAGAGGAGATCCTGCAGAACAAGCGACTGACTAGTATGTTATTTTTATTGCATGCAATAAATGAAATGAACAGTAAAAATTGGCGAGATATTAGGTCGTTGAAACAACAAAGCTGCAAGTGCATGATCCAACTATGAGATAATGTTCCACCCTATTTGAGCATGACGATAATACTAAAAGCGCGGTCCGAAGCCCCATTCCTACTTTTTCGGACGGCCTCATGAGCCTTTTACAACGTTTGTTTTTAAATTTTTTAAAAGTTGTAAACGTTTGTCTTAAAAGCACGCTCTCACCAGTCGTGGACAACATTTATCCTTATCACACAAATCCCGCGAACCACGTAGCGACCGAAGGTCGCTAGTTCTAGAAACATTATAACATGAAAATGCCAAGGAATGAATTTTTGAATGTTTATCATGGTCAATTGCTTAATATCGAAACAGCGGAAAATTCGTTCCTTTGAGTAACCATTGAATGTTGAGTGCTTCAAGTGATCTGATCTGTCTATGAATTATCCAATTCAGGCGATCCGCTCAGTAGTCAACGGCAGCAAGCACAGATTGAAAATTACAAAATCACTGAATTAAAATTACCCTTTTTCTAATCTATCGCTATGCCGATTAGAGACAATGTCGACATAAGATAATCGTTCACCCCTTCTCTCATGTACAACATACTCTCCCTCTTACTGGTGATCGATTCGCAGTATATTCCCACCTGGTGCAGCGCTGATCTCATCTAAAAGAGGTTACATTGGGATAAGGTAGGAATTGGATAGGAATTGGATATAATTCTCAAGAGAGAGAATTCTAAAATCACATTCATGTTTCATAATTATTTCATTAGTCGGTGAACCGGGATAGGTCAATACTTCACAGCGTGTCAAAATGAAAAAAAAAATCCTTTGTCCTTCGCGGCGCTCCATTTCTCATTGATCGCGACTCGAAGAGCGGTCAATGAGAGGGGAAAATAAGAGTGAATTATTGCTCATAACTTATGCTAGGGAAACAATAAAAATATAAATGAACAACCGATCGATTGGGATCGATGATGCTCATCGTACGTACGCTAATGGATAAGATTGCGAATTAATCAAGTGAGTTATTATTGGTATTACATAATGGTTTTAATTTGAATGTGCCCACGGTTTTGAACGCTAGGCCGTTCAAAATCAAAAATTCAAAATTCTGTCTGACAGTTATTTTCGAAAAGGCTTTACGTAGATACCTTCGGATCACTTCTCATCCCCCCAATGGACAGACTCACCACAAACCAGATCAAGACATTCTGAAGACATCATTAATGACATTCTGAAGAAGGAGTACGAGGATAAGAATAAGATTGTGAGCAAGAAGAATAATGAAAAAGAGGCATACGAGGATAATGATATGATGAAACTGACGATGAAGAAGAACTAATTGACCTAGTCAAGAAATCGACAATCTTCGCAGATGATGCGACTAAGAAAACTAGGAAGGACCATGAATCCGATAGTGAACACCTTGCTAAACAGAGAAGAAGAAAATAGTCGCAATTGTAAAATGTGTGTTATTCATGACCAATTTGTATATTTCCTTGCTTCGATAAAATGTTGACTGAATTTTTGAAAACAGGCTAATCGCCCACTCATGCCTAGATGGCCAACTTACCCTCATGTTGACCATCCTTTCGATGGAGATCAGAATAAGCGATATTATAACGAATTGCATTCAATCACATGACGCAAGAAAGCATAGTGATCAATAAAAAAATGCAGCAAAAGAAGGCTGCAGAGTGGGGTAAATCGGAAAGGGAGATTAAAACATATTGAATAATATGCACTTTTATGCAATAATGATCCATTTCCACGTGTTTATGATTCCCATACGGATAATTTGATTGAATTATTGAATTCTAAAATTATCTGGTAAAAAAATGCAGCAAAAGATAGCAAAGCGAGGGTATCGTACTGGGCATTTTCGAAAATTGTGAAAATATGCGTTTTTGAGCCAATATTTGCATATTTTATCGTGTTTTTTCGCGACAATCGGAGTAATTCCGCTTAAGTTATTAATTTAATGCATTGGTAACATTAAAAACACATACAGAAACTTGATTGCCCTATGCCTGTACGATATAGAGCTGACATAAGGCATACATTTATTCGAAATATAATGAGTGAAATTTGAGAAAATAAAAATTTAAAACAAATGTGTAGGCTTTATTTAACGGCATGAAAAGTTTACAGGGAACTTTTGGAAACATGTAAAACCGAAAAATGCTTAAATATCATAACGCGCCATGCATACGAAGAATATAATACTAAAAAATGAGCAAAATTCGAAAAATTGAAAAAAATCGATATTTTAGATATAGATGACGGCATATTAAGTGGAACTGTTAAAAAAATAACTATTTTGAGTATTTCTGTACGTTTTTCTTTGGAATTGTGCCAAGGGTAAGCTCAAAAATCGGAAATATTAATGACCCACCTGTGGGCCATACCACCAAAACCAGCGCGCTTTTTCGACGCAAAGAATAAAAAATATGAGCTTTGGCGATTAATTACTACTCGGTAGGTGCAACAACTTTACCACAAAACCGGAGATACGTTTTTCCGAAAATCAAGAAAAATCGGTATTTTTGCAAAACCGACCACCCTGATTCAGGGACATGGCTGAGAATTAAACTGTTGCCAGGAAAGTTGTAGAGCATACATTCAGCTATCGTTCTAAAAAAAGAAAAAGTTTCTAGCTCAATTTTAAAGCAAGTTATGATCATTTTCCCGAGACGTACTTCACTAATTTTAGGGTAAGGTGTCAACTTCGAGACGCCCGTACTCAAAAAATAAAATTTTCAAAAATATTTGGCCGACGTAGTTTGAAAGAGCATTGTTTAGAGTACTTTCATTATTTTTTTCGGAATTTTTAAAATTATTGATTTTCCATTTCCTCCTACCCCCAATGGTGGTCGATTCTCTCGCGATTCCTCTCATATATGGTAAGTAAATACACTTGGGAAAAGATTTTGATTAGTATGGGCCATTAGTCCCAGAGCCGGCTTTTAGGAAATTCCCGGTTTTGTATTTCGCTATGCTGTATATCAGCTCCCAGATGAGCTACAGAGATGTCATTGTGCTAAAAAATGATCGGGGACTTGTTCTGAACAACTTTTATGTTTTGACCAAAGGTCAACGATCAAAGATCAAAAAAACTATATTAGAAAAACCGTTTTTCGGAGCTAAAAAATAATTCTTGCTGCTCTTGCGAGATATGTTTCCCCGGAATTTTATTGCTGATTATGCAAGTATAAGTCCATATCTGTATAATAAAAATATAAAATTGCAATTTTGGGATAGGGTGTTTTTTGCTATTTGGCTCTGAAGGTGGGAAATATCACTTTTTTAGAAAATTCACATTTTCTAAATGTTCTTTAAAAATTCAGTAAATTGTCAGAACTGGTCCATGTTATGGTGGAATAATATGTATGAGAGGATATTTTGTAAAATGTACGTCATTGGTCTCAGAGCAGGCTTTTAGGAAATTTCCGGTTTTGTACCTGGCTCTACTGTATCTAAGCTCGCAGATGAGCTACAGAGATGGTATTGGGCTTAAATTGTTCGGAAAAAAAATTTCAAGACACTTTTACCTTTTGACCAAGGCCCAAAGATCTAAGATCAAAAAATATGCTGGAAAAAACATTTTTGGAGCTAAAAAATAAATCTTGCTACTCTTGCGATATATGCTTCCCTGGAATTGTATTGCTGATTATGTAAGCTCAAGTCCATATCTGCATAATAAAAATATAAAATTGAAATTACCTATCGTGGATCGATAAACATCGATTAACTTTATTAGTAATCGAAAATCAATCAATATGCCGTACCTGAAGATGATGCCTGCGCTGCCGACTGCGAGCTGTATCCACGAGAGGCACCCAGGGGATGAGATCGACATTGAAGAGAATACGATATCAGCCACTTTATGAAATCAATATTTCAATAATCGCTGCAGCCAGAAACAATCTCTCAGAAAAAAGCACGATATTTTCGTTTCATGATTGTCATTACATCTTATCACGCATCTTCTGAGAGATTGCATGAAACCGAACCACCCGCGGAACTAGGAGCCCCAACTTTCAGCAGTATCCTAGCCAAATTTATTCCAGAGTGTATTGGGGACGAGAAAATTTTTGGCGTTGGCCATTTTTCTCAGAACCGGCTTTTAGGGAATTTCCGGTTCTGCTACAGGCTCAGTCATATTATAGCTACCAGGTGAGCTACAAAGCTGGCAAAGAGCTGAAAATGCGCGGAAAACTATTTTGAACAACTTTTATGTGGACAACTAAGCGCTATCTCCGAATCTTCGCTACGCAGAAATTGAAAAACTGAAATTCAAAGAGAAAAATAAATCGTACCGGCTCGGGAACCCCCCACTTAACCACTTTTTGAGATCAGATTCGAGTTCTACGATATCGATTTAGACTAGCACTACTCAGAGCTAAGGTCCAAACCCGTGGTGGTTTGAGTTATATGGCCGGAAATCTCCAAAAGTACCAAAACCATGACATAGATATCGATAAATATACCACGGGTATCACCAGTCACAAGGAACCACATTTCTAGGGGGAAGTCAAACGTAAATTTGATGTTGCCACTGGATACTGACCCCTAATGGAAGACCAACCAATATCTAACATCAGTGGATAGTTGTTTCCTAAGACCCGGAAATCGATTGTAAAATGTATGTGCAAATGTACACGAAAGTTTCGTTCCTCTTCCCCATACTAGTGTGCTATTCTTGGATGATCACTCCCATAAGTACGGATGGCGCAGGTGGTTGTGCGGTAGCTTGTTTTGCTGAAAGTCGGGGGTTCAACCCCCGATACCTGTGGCAAGTTTTTCTTGTTTTTTTCTTGACTATCAGACTTGTACTATGAATGCGTTCCCCCGATTAAAGCATGTTTTCACAATTTTTTTACATGTTCTATGCTATATAAGAATAATGAATCATTTGAAGACGACGATTCTGCAGTATACGGTTGTCAAAAATGGTGAGCAGCATTTCAATGAGTGAAAACATGCTTCAACGCATTCATGTGAAAAGTCAGGTAGTGAAGGAAAAAAAGCAAAACATGCTACAGATGTGGGAGGTTGAACCCCCGACTTTCAGCAAAATGAGCAAGCGCACAACCACCTGCGCCATTCGAACTGATACAAACGGATCTCCAAGAATGGCACACTACTCTGGGCAAGAAGGACGAGAATTTCGTGCACATTTGCCCACACATTTTCACATTCGATTTCCGGGTCTTAGGAAACAACTATCCAATGATGTTAGATATTGTTTGGTCTTCCATTAGGGGTCAGTATTCCGATATCGATTTAGACTAGCGCTACTCAGAGCTAAGGTCTAAACCCGTGGTGGTTTGAGTTATATGGCCGGAAATCTCGAAATGTACCGAAACCACGACATAGATATCGATAAATATACATGTTTACAACCTCTATTTCCCACTATTCTGTGATTTTATAATGTTTAGAACTCATTTTCATACAATGGTGAAGAAATAACCAGCAAAACCCTCAATTCTGAAATTTCGATTTTTCATTACTCGAAAAATCGAAATATTTCGATTTTTCAATATTTCATATTTTTGCACTAATTTGACTCTTATTGGGTCACTTGAGTGTATCCGAAGGTATTTCGATTATAAATGAGGCTTATATTTTGCAATAAAATTGCTTGAAGCGCATACTCTCGAAAAAGCTACGATTTTTTATCTCGATCAAAATCTGCTTTATCGAGCATAACTTGGCGAGCGTTGGTTATACCGCTTAGTTCATAACATGAAAGTTTATTATTATATTTTCCGATCATTTTGAGCACCTTGCCATATCTCTAGCTCGTTTGGGAGCCGAGATACAGTATAGCCGGGAGCAAAATCGGAAAATTCCTGAAAGCCGGATCTGGGACCTGTGACCTAGATTTTTCGAGAAGTTGGCTCTAGTGTATGCTACCACTATAATATGAAGGCAAACAAAAAATAAAAGTTGCAAATTGTTCCCGAAGGGTCGTTTTTTCCTCCACTGACTCATGATACACGTGATACATGTTTACAACCTCCATTTCCCACTCTTCTGTGATTTTACAATGTTTAGAACTCATTTTCATACAATGGTGAAGAAATAATCTGCAAAAACCTCAATTCTGAAATTTCGATTTTTCATGACTCGAAAAATCGAAAAATTTCGAATTTTCAATATGTCATATTTTTGCACTAATTTGACCTTTATTGGGTCACTTGAGTGTATTTGGTGATATTTGGATTAATTCCAGTCAAAATTCAGCTTTAGCGTTGACCTAAACGGATACTCACCTTCTAAATTCGACAATTTGTTATTCTGACCTGCAACTACTGTAGTTAGCTATATCGAAATGTAATGGAAAGAGCTTCCGAATCCTTTTTTGAGCGAGTGATTTGGTTGAGTAATAGTAATTTGGTCAAGGAATGGGTAAGTTGCGCGGAGTGCTCGCGAAGCAACGATGGGAAAATATGGTGATGAAATACAACGGCAACATCAAATTTACGTTTGACTTTCCCCTAGAAATGCGGTTCCCTTGTCAGTATGTGGGAACAATTTCCAACTTTTATTTTTTGTTTGCCTTCGTATTATAGTGGTAGCATACACTAGAGCCAACTTCTCGAGAAATCTAGGCCACAGGCCCCAGAGCCGGCTTTTAGGAATTTTCCGGTTTTGCTCAAGGCTATAGCGTATCTCAGCTCCCAGACGAGCTAGAGACATGGCAAGGTGCTCAAAATGATCGGAAAAAATATAATAAGAAACTTTCATGTTATGAACTAAGCGGTATAACCAACGCTCGCCAAGTTATGCTCGATAAAGCAGATTTTGATCG
Organism: Pristionchus mayeri; assembly: GCA_036245805.1. Classification (NCBI taxonomy): domain Eukaryota; kingdom Metazoa; phylum Nematoda; class Chromadorea; order Rhabditida; family Neodiplogasteridae; genus Pristionchus; species Pristionchus mayeri. The sequence goes on from BTRK01000005.1 coordinate 41,129,848, forward strand.
AGATAAAAAATCATAGCTTTTTCGAGAGTATACGTTTCAAGTAATTTTACTGCAAAATATAGTAGGTCGAATTCATACACGAATATAAAAAATACACAAATCGATTTCTGTGATAGGCCTTTTTGGCAATATGCATTTGAATGCGCCAAAGTGACGTTGGCCGTAAAAAGATGTTCGTTACCCTGCTTTGTTTTTCCCATTATTTAATAACTGTTATTACATTTCAACATTTCTGTAATAGGAGACTTCGATAACGTTGAAAAATAAGAGATTTCACAACTTCTGAAAATTCGATTTTGAGACCTCAGTTTTCATCAAAATTACGGCTAAGTCAGAAATTTAACAACAGCTACCATCAACGCTGGGTGGAACATACATCAGGCTTCGACGTGAATTGATTGCTATGCAAAGAACTTCTATATACGCTCTAAAAGTTATCATATTTTGCTTCGAAGATGCTCGTTCGAAAGGGAATTTTCAGAAGAATTATTTTTTTGATGTTCAGAATATGATATTTAGTACGGTTCAAGTATATTTCTGAATTGTTGGTAACAATGTATGGTTAAATCAACATTAGAACTTACTAGCTTTGAGATACGTAAATTTGGTAAAAAATGGGGTATCAAAATCGAATTTTCAGAAGTTGTGAAATCTCTTATTTTTCGACGTTATCGAAGTCTCCTATTACAGAAATGTTGAAATGTAGTAACAGGTATTAAATAATGGGCAAAACAAAGCAGGGTAACGAACAACGTCACTTTGGAGCATTCAAATGCATATTGCCAAAAAGGCCTATCTGTATTTTGACGCGTAGAAACCGAATTTCCATATCAGAACGCGAAAAAATGAGAATGAAAAATGGTACGGTCGAAAAACCGAAAATTTCGATCCGAATTGGCACATAAATATCATAACTATGTTTAAAAAATAACATTTTGGGTGAATGGTATTTTTGGAATCTGCTAGTGCTAATATGTCTCCGGTATTTTTTACAGAATTTTAAATGTGTATATATTACGACTTTTTTTAGCTCCACAGTGGATGATTTCGGCTTGTGGTTTGGGGAGGAATCAGAATTGTGAGATGCGCTGGTTGAATTCTGGTGGCGTTCAGAAATGGCGCGAGTGATCGTCACATCTTCCAGTTCAGTTCTGATCGTTTCCTCCGTGTACTCGTGCGCCAAGCAGCGTGTCCGACTTGCGTCTCCAAATGGGAGAAATGAATCGCGAGTGGACGCGGTCTGCTATTTGCTGTTGGACTACGAGACCATTCAACCCACAACTATCATCAATTGTGTGCTCTATGTTAATCATTGACCGAACTGCGTCGAGTTGGTCTTCTAATCGAATGGACTTGGAGAGAATCCTAAGCAGGGATTGGAGAAGAGTGGCCTGAGTCAAGTCTTGTCGGCCGTACTCTTTCTCTAGTCCATCCAATGGCAAGTCAACCCAAGGACCAACGTGTGTTTTCTGTGGGGAACATGCCTACAGTGGCGAATGCGCACTAGTTACATCACTCAAGGACAGAATCGATATTCTCAAGCAGAAACCACTTTGCTTCTGTTGTTTCTCCAGCAAACATACTACTCACTCTTGCGTTAGGAAAAGTAGTCCATGTGCTGGCAAGCACAACAAAGACATCTGTGAGAAAGTTCTCGATGCTTCAGCCAATACGGCAACCACTCTCGACCCACACCCCGATAGACTCTACACCACTAGGACTATCCTTACGAATCCTGATCCAGATTCCGCAGAGGCTTTCAACGCCAACATCCATCTCGATCACGGATCACAAGTCACTCTCATCACTAGAGACGCAGTCAAAAGACTCTCTCTAGCCCCAATTGATAGACGCGCGATGACCATACAAGGAATTGACAACAACCCCCCCCCCCCCCCAGTAGTTGATACATTCGATGTTGTTAGAGTAGGACTACTTACCAATCGAGGAGTAGTTGAACTCGAAGCTGTTGTCCGAGAAGCATCCTCGATCAATACAGTTCATACTTATGCTCTCCCTGACGATGACATCAGTGTACTTCAATCAGCTATTGGATCAGTTCCAAGCCGTTTCTCCAAGGAGTCCATTACATCAACTGACTTGCTGCTGAGCATTGGACACACTCTCAAACTACTCGAGGGTGCTGTAGAGACCAGTCTCCCTTGTGGCTACCGACTTATTCAGTCTTCAGTCGGTCCACTCGTAGTCGGTTCCATTCAACCTCCATCCACATCCCCTCACTCATGTATGAGCTCACCCCTCAACGAGCCCAAGCCACACCACACTACGGGTCGCACACTCATGCACGTGCCAACGAGCAATAACGCGATCCTCACATCGTCTCCCCTTCAAACGCGTACTGTCCATTGCGACCCTCCCAGCCCTGCGCATTCATCCAATAATCTCACTGACCTCGTTTCCTCTGCTTGCACGCTTACACCCCACCCATCCCTAGTTGGTATGGCGACAAGTACCAGATCACTTTCTGAGTACGGCACTGCCAACCCAACGACCAACACTGAGTGTCAGCCCCGAGCGGTTGCCTCATCTCGATCTCCTCTAACCACTGTCACTACGACGACACCTGAGAGATCCCATCCTCACGCGTTCCCAGATGAACACGCACACAATACATCATCGATGGCCACTTCCGAACAGTCGCTCGTCGCGCATCATTCCCCATCACCCTCCATGTGCAGTAGTGAAACACCCAGCCATCCAGAGACTTCCACTTCTACGATGATGACTCCCGAACGGTCACTCATCACCCATCCACTTCCGTCTACTGTCACTGCGGCATGCAGCGCAGTGTCTCAACCTCGCATCGAGGGCTTAGTACAGCCAGAGGCAACCACTCAGTCACTCGTTGCACATCCCCACACCCATCCTCCGATTACCACCCACCAAATTACTACCACCGCGCACTCTCTTGCGCCTTCTCATGAACATCCAGCCTCCTCCCATTCTACTGCGCACCCTCATGAGGTCTCTGCGGAGCCCCCCACATCCATCACGCTCCTTCCGCGCAGTCTCACGAGGTCTCTGTGGAGCCCTCTCCCTCCTCTTTGCATTCTACCGCGCATTCTACCACACCCTCTGATGACATTTCTATGCAGCCTCCCATGTTCATCGCGCATCCATCGGTGCAATCTCACGAGGTTTCATCGGAACTATCTGCCACTAGTTAACACCACCCTCCGATCACTCCTGAGCCCATTTCTCCTTCATCAATGAACAACCATCTCATACTCACTACTTGTGGCTCACTTGTGACGAATCCATCAACTCCCAGTGTCCACCCATCATGCCCAGATTCCATACGATCGACACTAGGGTAGTTAATGCACACTCAGGAGACCCCTACTATCCATCATACAGCTCCAGAGATCCCAATCATCGATCGGTGCACAATCATTCCCCTAGCCGTGTCACTAGTTCGTACAATTACGATCAGGAGTTTCCCATTTCCCATGAAAGTATCACTTCAGCCAGAGTAGAGAGAAAGGCACATGCGCACAATAGGCGTTTCGCTTATCAGCACAAGCCCATCTATCGTAGTGACCACACAGTAGGCACCCGGGCCCTGCCTCTCTCTTCCCTCTCCCCAGGATTCCAGAGTGACCACACACTGAAATTCTCCAATCATCATCAATCCAGTCACTCGACCAATTCCAGGCTGTCAACGGGTCATAGCCCTCACTCAACACTACGAGGCCACGCCAGTCACCAGCCAGCCCAACGACCGAAGATGAACGAAGAATATGCGAGAAGAAGTTCGTCCTCCCCAAATGGAGCCAAGAGAATTCCCCACTTAGAATTCGGCCAGATTGGCACTTTGTAAAATTGTTTTGTCCCCCAATCATATTTTTCTTGCAATTCTAGGTACATCGTTAATTGTCTTTCTTAATTTACATTGTTCTTTCAACCCTTCACCACTCAATCCCCCATCCACCAACCATTCACTCCACTCTCCACCAGCATCCTCTCGAATGGTCCAGTCCATTCTCTCCATTTTCCAATTCCAAATCCAATTCCACCGTGCACTTTCCGCCGCCGGGAGTGTTCCGATTTCCTCTTAATCTATACCCAAATTCCATTCATACAAGAAAAAATCAACTTTCGCAATCCCAAACCCATTTTGGCACCATGCCAAGAAGAATTCAATTCGAATTGCGCGCGCATTGCGTATCAAAATCCATTCTTTCGCAATTCTTTCGAAATCATTGCAATTCCCACAAAAATCGATTCCAACGTGTTTACCACGTTTATCAACGTGTTTATACTTCAAATTATTCTCATTTCAATCATTACTATCCCCGTTAGCCTGTGCTTGCGGGTTTTTCCCCTGTCCCCTCACGTTTTTACAGCCCTTTCACTCACCGGGCGTCGGTCTGTGCCGGCGTCTCGGCAATTCGCTTCTCTTCCTCGGCCTTCAGCCGTTGTATTTCATCACCATATTTTCCCATCGTTGCTTCGCGAGCACTCCGCGCAACTTACCCATTCCTTGAGCGCCGCATCAACGGTGCGATGGCCAGTAATCGACGAGAATCCGTGAGAGCGCGCGTTCTAACCGTCTGACGCTCTCGCCGCCTGACCTCCCTCTCCCTCCCCTCTATTTAGCGCTCTCCGTCTCGCGCGTCTCGCGTCGTTTTTGGCAAACTTCTAGGCTCTGTAGCTTGCTTATACGAAAAGATAGAGACACACTTTCAACATACGAAATGTTCAGCTTATCGTACTCTACAATTCTAGCTATGAGTCGGAACCATGCGGCTATGTTGTCCTGATTTACAGTTTAGCGCTGTTCCTTGGCTCCCACAGATGAAATTTCGCATTTTTAAGTGCCCCCTGTCCTTGACTAGTTTAGAAGGACATTCCTACGTTATTTGAAAGTGATTTAATGCATATGGTCAAAGCTATGAAGGTGAGAAGGGTCCGAAAATCGATTTTTATTTTCAGGCCCGGTCGTGATTTTGGTCAAATAAAAGTACTGCAATGAGCCCAGCAACAATCCGAAACATTGTTTTCGATGATTTTGGACATATTTGGAACCAATAACTGTCAATTGGATCTTCTACTGATCTTCGGTCTGGTACCCATTCTGAGGCCGCCTTACGAAAGTGAGCCCCCATTTTTTTACCCATTCAGATTTGGCTAATTTTTGGCGTCAAGTTAGTCACATATAGTTAGACTCCCCAAGCTCCGCCCACTTTCCTCTGACACATTTCCCCTCGAAAGCGAGATTTAGGAATCACAAGCTCCATTCTCAACCAAATCACTCGCTCAAAAAAGGATTCGGAAGCTCTTTCCATTACCTTTCGATATAGCCCTGGCCCGCCGGTAAAAGTGTTCTCTGAATAGGTCAGCATACGATAATTAAGTTGCGAAAACGCTGGTTTGGCGCGCTCAGCGAACATAGACATACGGGACAAGGCTTGCCTGATAGCATATCGGTATTCTAGTACCTCTATCAAGAAAACTCGATAAAATAATATTGTTTCGTTGATTTGTGATTCAAAAGAAACCAGTCCGCGATACACTGATTAGGCGGAGAGAGCGGAGTGCATTCTCTCTCTCCTCTCCTCCCTCTTTTGCACCAGTTTCTGCCCCGGCGAGTGTAGAGAGCGCCTGGGACTGCAAAAGAGCGCGCTTGCATCCCTTCCTCGTCTTACCTATTGGGGGTGAGGCGCATCCGGGAAAGGGCGAAGTCCTGCCCAAATTTTTGGCTATTTGGCTGGAGACTCCTCCATTCTCCATTCTCCATTCTCCATTCTCCATTCTCCATTCTCCATTCTCCATTCTCCATTCTCCATTCTCCATTCTCCATTCTCCATTCTAGCGCTCGTGATGGGCGGTCGTCCCTGAACCCGCTCTTTTCCGACCTAGTTTGGGGAATCCTCTCCCGTCAGCTTGGGCAACCCGGAGAGTATCGCCTACTTGGTACACTTCAAGGAGGAGCACGGACGGATTCCCATCGTCTCGAGTGATCTACCGTCCAGAAAGCCCCGCTGTCTGCGTTGTGAGTTCCTAACCGGCGCAAGTCAGGTGTTCGGCGGCAGGATGATCTACTTCGATGCTCAACGGAGATCCGTCACGATCGTCCCTACAGTTGACCAGAGAAGCCAAAGAAGATCCCATCCCTTGACCTAACGACGCTCTGAGACCGAAGATCCCCATTCCCTCCACACTGAAGTCACCCTCCTGCAGGACCATTGTGCCTGACGTCAGGATAAATATGATGATGAGAAAATATGATGATGACTGGAGAGGAGGCGGAATTGGCTCCGCCCACAGCGTGTCAAACGGGGGAAAAAGGCGGCGCGGAAACCATATGAAACATATCTCAAATTGAATGATTTTGCCCAAAAATCGAAGGTTTTTCACACATTTGCGTACATAAAAAATGATAGAGATCGAAATTGAGAAATCTGGTTGGACAATGTCTCCGAAAAGGGTTTCTGCCCATTTCTAGACAATCGCCATATCTCTATCTCATTTCGCTACCAACTAGTAGTCTCTAGAGTATCGAAAACGATAGTTTTCTGCATAAAATCGAAGGTTTTTCACACATCTGCTTACATAAAAAATGATAGAGATCGAAATTGAGAAATCTGGTTGGGCAATGTCTCCGAAAAGGGTTTCTGCCCATTTCTAGACAATCGCCATATCTCTATCTCATTTCGCTACCAACTAGTAGTCTTTAGAGTATCGAAAACGATAGTTTTTTGCATAAAATCGAAGGATTTTCACACATTTACGTGCATACAAAACGATAGAGGTCGAAATTGAAAAATCTGGCTGACAGATCTCTCCGAAAAGGCCTTCTGCCCATTTATAAACGATAAACGCCATCTCTCTATGTCATTTCGCTACTGACTAGTAGTCTCTTTTAGTTTTGTCAACATATATTCATTTGAAATATGTTTCATCGCGCAAACTTTAATCAGGCAGAAATTCTGACGAAATTCGAACGTTTGAAATATGTTTCACATCACCAGTGCATAGACAAAGAGAAATTGAGCGCGCCGTGATAATGATCATTTTTCCCCCGTTTGACACGCTGTGCCGCCCCTTTCTTCCTCGTCTCGTTTTTCTGCCGCGTTCCGTTGACACCTTTTCACGTACTTTTTGAACTCTAGCGCGATTCAGAGATGAGATATCGACAAACGGCCAAAAGCATGATCTTATTTGGATCCCTGCGGGCATTTTTAGCATAGTTAGGGTGGCATAGGTTCATTTCGACCATACCCCTTGTGGTCCCTACACATAGTGTCTTTAAAACGCGCATAATTATTCAGGGGGGTTTTTCCGATTTCCATATTTCGGTCATTTTTAGTCCACACGACCACCCCGCACTGGCAAGTGAACAGGGAATGACGTGTTCAACATAACAGTTGTAGAGAATGTTTTCAGCTTTCTTTCTAAGCAAATAATGAGTTTCTATCGTTATTTTAAACGAACTTATGGCCATTTAGGTGGACTCGATTTGAAGTGAGTGTCCCAAATTTGGCCTTCTGAATCTCGAAGATGACGACAGTTATCAAAATTCTGACAACGCAGTTTGAAAGAGCATCATTTGAAATACCTTACGTCGCATTTATATTGGGATAGAGCGATTTTGGTTCTACCGCCGCGGATGGGTGATTCTCTCGTGATTCCTCTCCTATAGTTAGACGGTGAAATACGCTATGTTTTAGTATGTTTCGCTGACAGGAAAAGAAGTTGACTTAGTTGACTACTTAGTTTACTTAGTTTATCTATGAACTAGTTAATTGTTCGAAGTGAACTGCGAAAAGGAGATCCAACAGGCGAAAGGACCGAACGGACATTGACAGAAAGTGAGAGTGGACGATAATTGCCCCTCCTTTTATGGACAGACGGTTAGAGAAAAATCTCTCAGATAATTGCCCTTCAGGCGGAAGTATAAAGGGAAAGGACAGTAAAAGCAGTTGAAAATGTTTGGGATTCACGCCAATGATCCCTAGTAAAACTACTATAAACCGGAAAGCTTTGATGTGAGTCATGAGGAAAAACCGGAAAGCTTTGATGTGAGTCATGAGGGAAATCCGGAAAGCTTTGAGTCAAAACAGTTGAAAAATTTTGGGGGTTTATTGGCGTGAATCACGCCAATGATCCCTAATAATACTACTCACTGTTGAAACACAAATGAGATTGCTCAAATTCTGGATATCTTTCATGAAATAAATAGAAATATCAAATTGATTTATAAATTTTATAAAAATGTTTGACAATGTGAACGTAGCCTGTATACAATCAAAAAGCAACATGAAATATTCACAACTCCAGTTTTGTCTCTCGGCTTCACCCTATCTTCTCAGCGTGTAGATCTTCTATATGAGGCCGGTTGTCGAAGAGTCGGCAAACACTGTGTGGAGGCTGGAACACCAAAATTTCGAAAACTTTTGTAGATGGGTTTTCGAGGGTGCTAATCATCGGGGTCTACTTCATTTTGCACCAAACCGACCGGTGCAGCCGGGCTGCATGCAGGTCGGATTTCGTTTTTCCTAAATAACTCAAAAACTACCTGACCGATTGACCTGAAATTTGTACAGGCGGTCATTCTGGTCACGCATATTTCGAAGAACATTTAAGATAAAAAAATATTGTATGCAAATTTGGCGAACATTATGTTCTCGAATACAAGGGAGAAGTGGAAGCTGAATTTGGGATAGAAAGATGCGGTCTGACGAGAGGATCATTTTTCGAATGGTATGCCAGAGGTTTCTGATATCCGCTTTTTTGTTACGATCAATTTTGTGCGTGATTCGTCCGCCGAAATCGCGAACAACGAGGAATTGACATGAGTTTCACGTAAAATGAGATAGAATGACGTTGATTAGTGCGAAAAACGTGCAAAAAGATCGACTGAGTCAAAAAGATCGAACAAAGTTCTCTACTTTTCTGAAGTGAAACTCATTTAAATTCCTCGTTTTTTGCGATTTCGGCGGAAGAATCACGCACAAAATTGATCATAACAAAAAAGCGGATACCAGAAACCTCTGACATACCATTCGAAAAATGATCCTCTCGTCAGAGCGCATCTCTCTATCCCAAATTCAGCTTCCCTTGTATTCGAAAATATAATTTTCGCCAAATTTGCATAAAATATGTTTGTATCTTAAAATTTCTTCGGCATATGCGTGCCCAGATTGACCGCCTGTACTTTTCAGGTCAATCGGTCAGGTAGTTTTTGAATTATTGAGGAAAAACAAAATCCGACCTGCTTGCAGCCCGGCTGCACCGGTCGGTTTGGTGCAAAATGAAGTAAACCACGATGATCAGCACCCTCGAAAACCCATTTCCCCAAATTTTCGAGATTTTGATGTGCCAGCCCTTGCTTGGCTTTTCGGCAACCGGCCTCATATTCACTTTCGCCCCCCCCCCCCCCCCCCCGTTCCTAATAGAGGAAAACTTCTATTCTCTCGACGTCAACAATACACGTTATACGCAACGTAAGTTTTCGAAACGGCAGGCAATTAGTCTATAACTTATGTGATATAATAAAATATGAAAAGAGTAGCATTATTGCAGTTGTAAATGTTATGAAAATGAGAATTTTCAGTAATCGTCCTCGTCTATGGTGTATCATAGGGTTAAAGGATCGAATTCGAACTCGAACTTCGCATTCCCTCTGGCACCTCTTCCTCCCTCTCTCCCCGAAGTTCGATCGAGCTAGCTCGATCTTCCAGAGGGTACGAATCTCGCACTCCCATCGAACTTCGCACTCACCCCTCTTCCCCGGTCGAGCGTGGGGAAAAGAGGGAGAGAGGGGAGTGCGAAGTTCGATGGGAGTGCGAGATTCGTGCCCTCTGGCATAGGGAGTGCGAGATTCGATTAGAGAGAGAGGGTTGGTCTCTCGCCAGTGCGAACTTCGAGGGAGGAAGGGAAGACCCCCAGAGGGTACGAATCTCGCAAATTCGATCCTGCAACCCTAGTGTAACACACTCACGGCGCTGCGCCGTTGTGCCGTTGCGGCTGGGCCCGGTCCCCGCCGGAGAAGTGACTGCGAAAATGATAATTTATTAGCTACTCAATTAGCATTAGACCGAAACTCATTATACAATTTTGTATAGCTGAAGTGCAACTCTACTCGAGAGAAGCTATATTTTTATTTGAACCGCCAACGTAACTGACACTGTGGACGAATGAAACCCAATACTTTATCTCGTAGTTGAAGCATCCAATTACCGGGTATTCCGTGTCTCACCCACAGAGGAGCCCGAGTAATAACATCCTTTGTGACTCGTCTCTCTAATTTCAACCATCGCCCAATACAGCATTCCGATGGTGGTCTTAAAATAGTGATCATCCTCGGAGAATTTCTCAAATTTTGTACTTATTTTATGTGATTACCCTAACAGCAAAGCAAGAATCGAGCATACCCTACGCTTAGAAGCTTTTGCTGACCAATGAAACACAAACATCACCTAAGCGCGGATCGGATTATTTACCTGTTAATCAAGATTTAGCTGTATTTTCAAGAGAGCGACGCTTACAAGCAATCGTCACGTTGTGCACTTCGCTCACCGCTCTGCGCCGCTGCGCAGTCGATGCACGCCGGTGTTGAATTTATTTTTTTCATTGTAAAGATCGCAAAGATCTCGCATTATCGTAACCTCGCAACCAAATCTTGATATACCTCATTAGTGAAACACAAATGAAAATTCTCCAAATTCTAGTTCGCTCCCACAAAACAAAAAAATCCATCAATTGTACTTACTTTTCACACTCCTCTCCGCACATTCTCGCAGTTGTACCGATTGAATACATCTAGTAACCGAACGAGAGAAAAAAGGGTAAGGAACTCATTAGTCAAATATTAACAGAAACAATGTACCAACCAGATTCTTGTTCTATACTCCTCATATACATACGTGACCAGCCCACTACTGCTGCCTCTGTGGAAGACAATGTTCACAAAAACCTATCAATTTCAGTAATTCTCTAAGTTTGCCCGTCATTTTGCATCTTCTCATCCTTTTTTCGTGAGGAGAATCAGGATCGAATATTGAGGCATCACAGTTAAATCTTTTAAAAGCTCACAATTTATCATTTGCTAGCTTTTGTACTCACTATTCACTTTCCATTCTCAATTCCACATATTATGCCAGTTTAATCGGATGAGACCACGCCCCCATTGCTGTTCCGCTGCTTTTCACCAATCCCCTCGCTACATCGGCCGAGTCGAGAACGTGATGGCCCATCCTGAATCAGGGAGATTCGTTACGGTATCCACTAATAAGTTCAAGGATAGATCAAACATTTACCAACATTGAACTGCCACTGCATAAAAAAGTAACATCTCTGGGGGGGGGGGGGGGGGGGGGGGGTTAAAGGAGGAGTAAATGCAAACGCGCGCCAATTGGAATATGTTTCATCTAGAGACGCACTCTCTTAAAGTCGCGTGATATCTCGCCCTCTTCCCTGAGCTTTCCCTGATCTGGCTCCCAGCCAAATAGTTATAACTCTGTTCGGAATAGAGATATCAAAGTAAAAATTTCGGAGATTCTTATCGTTGTGGAACTCTAGGCAGTGCATGTGATAGCTTCAAAAATTGAATTTTGAGTTTACTCCTCCTTTAAGCTGATCAAATCTGCAGCAACTAGCGCTCCGACCCACCCCAGTTCATTATTGTGCCTGCTTCTTCGTAAAAACGCTGTTCCAGACCCTTTGCCATGTTGTTCGACTCTTACAAGGGAAGGTCGCCTGGTGTCCATCGCCTTTTCGAAAATACTCAAAGCGCGATCGCGCTCGTTCGGACACAAATGAGTCGGAATGAGGAATGGCCTTTGTCACTTCGGACACAATTGTGTCCGAACGATCAAAACAATCAATCTTTGGGACACAATTGTGTCCGAAACATATTCACAGCGTGTCAAAGCGATTGTTTCCTTTGCTTGTCGCGGCGCCCGGTCGATCTTGAAGCATAACATTTTGACTGAATTAAACGAAGAAAATTTGAACCAAAATAGGTGAAAAATATATCATAGCTCAGCTAAAAAAAATAAAATATATATTTCTAATGTAATAGAGCTCTCAGGAATGTGACCAAGGTGTCTCCAGATTATTTTTGATAATTTTCTTAAAATTTAAAATTTCTTACATGAATTTTTCAAATTTTTAAGTATAAATCGAAAAAGTTGAGAATGCACAGCAATAGGGAACCCCACATATGCTGAACTTTTTCATATCTGCGTGAAGAGCTCTACAATTTGTAGAACTTCGAATTTTTCGAAAATGTTGAAATATTTTGAGAAACTTCCAATTTAAGCCTTATTTTCAAAATTTCTCAAAATATTTCAACATTTTCGAAAAAATCGAAGTTCTACAAATTGTAGAGCTTTTCACGTAGATATGAAAAGGTTCTACATATGTGGGGTTCCCTATTGCTGTGCATTCTCAACTATTTCGATTTATACGTAAAAATTTGGAAAATTCATGTATCAAATTTTAAATTTTATGAGAATTATCAAAAATGATATGGAGGCACCTTGGTTAGATTCCTGAGAGGTATGTTACATTATAAATATGTATTTACTTTTTGTTGCTGAGCTATGATATATTTTCACCAATTTGGGTTCAATTATTCTTCGTTCATTTCAGCCCAAATTGTTATGTTTCAAGATCGACTGGGCGCCGCGACAAACAAGCTTTGACACGCTGTGATATTAAAGACAATCAAAATGAGGCAAAATATAGAGGATTTGAAATATGTTTCAGACATGGTTCGGACACAGTTGTGTCTCAGACACAACTGTGTCTGAACTTTTCAGACACAGATGTGTCTGAGACACATCTGTGTCTGAAAATTTGGGACACACAATTGTCTGAGACACACGTTTGGACACAAATTGCCAACCCTAGCCTGTAGGTGCTGTCCATTTTTGCCGAGGACCCCTCAGGGCAGAAAAAAAATCAATAATTGTATTTTCAATGGGTGCACATATACGCTTTCGACCGTCCCTGCTCCATATCCCTTGTGGTTGAGTGGTAAGGCGTCCGACTAGTAATCCGATGGACAGGTGTTCGGTGTCGCTACGATGTTTTAGATTTTTGCTACCTTTGAGTGCAAGTTTTTAACATCAAGAACTGCACGAGTGGACTTTTAGCCTATTACAATATGGCACCAAACTAGAAGCTAGTGAGCAACACACAGGGCGATGAGTGATCGAGTGGAAGTCCGAAGACTTTATCCAAGAAACAGATGCATGTCAGTAGCTCCTGTAATTGTGTCCTACAAGGCTAAAAGTCCCATCGTGCAGTTCTTTATGCATTCGAATGTAGCAAAAATCTAAAACATCAGGGGAACCCGAACCATTGTTCATCGGATTACTAGTCGGACGCCTTACCACTCAACCACAAGGGATATGGAAGAGGGACGGTCGAAAGTGTATATGTGCACCCCGTGAAAATACAATTATTGATTTTTCTCTGCTCTGAGGGGTCCTCGGCAAAAATGGACAGCACGTACAGGCTTCCCAGACGATACCCTAGTTAGGCGCTTTGAGCATTTTCGAAAAGGCGATGGACACCATGCGACCTTCCCTTGTTAGAGAATGGGTCTCTTTTTAGAAAAGGAATTTTAGCCGACTTTACCTATTCTCAAACACATATCCTTGCAAAATATGATTCTAATCCGCATTCTTTTAATCCACACATGGGGGCGCAACGCATTCGGACGGCGACATCAGATTCTATTTTAGAACTTAGTTTATGTATTTATTACAACTGCATTACTAGTTGGCACTGGCCTAGCAGTGCTCTCCCGCAAGCTCAGTCTCGAAGACGGGATGTGTATTTACCTTTACCTTTTTTTTAGTAATGCAGATCTATCCAGATTTTATGCGACGAGCGTTTGGTGGAACTGGAATGAAAAAAAATCAAATATACCTTCTATTGATTTAGGTTTCACGAGCAAGTAAAAACAAACGAGAAATATTTAAGATCGTGAGTACGAACTAGCGAACATCAAAACTAAAACTACAATGAATCTAAAAAGCCAAAAATTGGCATAAAGATGGGAATCCAATTAGTGATTATTTTCAAAAAAATATGCGAGATTCTAATTCAAAATAAAATCTCACTTTTCACTGAGATCAAGCGCACCCACAGACACGATATTTCTCCGGACCCCGTCTCGATCAGCGTCCCATCTGAAAACAACTGGAACATCAGATAGTCCAATTTGCAATGGTATATCTACGTGAAGGGCAATTGTCGTGAAATTGGTCTCTTACAGACTCAAAGAAGAATAGTATTGATTTTTAATCACTGAAAGTCCTGTCATCATCACATGGGTTCACAATTCACGCCTTTGAAATGCTCGTGAAACACCAAATCAGCCAGAGTGGCACAAAGTGCACTGAGCCTTCCCTCTCAATGACTCTGCATTTTCTTCGTGAAGATTCTCGCCTGCCAGATGAAAACCGGGGTTCAGAGAAGAAAGAAATATGTGTCCACGTGATTTCTCGATATTTAATACGATAGCGGTGCACTAGATGTTGTCATTGAAAGCAACAGTTCCGAAATTCGACCATTGAGATCTATGCTTCCCGAATTCTAAATACTCGCGATTCACATGTGGCTACAGTTCCTCTTCCGTGGTGGTGAAATATACAACGAATATTAATAGTTTGATTGCGCTTACACAAAAAAGCGTAATCCTGCTACTTTGGTCGCTCTTTGAAACCTCAATTCATCGTGTTTGTTTCCGAAATGAGCAATTGGCACTCACTGCTTGCTTCCTCCTACGAATGCCTGTTCCGTAGCGCAGCTCCTTGTCGCATAAGAGGTCGGCTTCATAGTACCCCACACCAGCGCCCATCACAGATTGTGGAGTTATTATAACGGTTAAAAACTTTCCTAGCTCTCATTACAGAAATTGAATTCCAATTATCTTGGCATCTTTCGGTAGCACAACTTCACCTGCTACTCATTCTTGAAACCCGGGTTGTCGAGGCCGGAAGATTCGCACATTTTAAATAAAAATATAGCAATATTGAGATAAAAATATATCTAACAAGGAAAAATTGAACTAAAACGAACAATTGCTTCCCGGAGATCGGGGCGGTGAAGATAGGGGCAGATCACGATGTCTTTTCACCAC
Source organism: Pristionchus mayeri (assembly GCA_036245805.1). Taxonomy (NCBI): domain Eukaryota; kingdom Metazoa; phylum Nematoda; class Chromadorea; order Rhabditida; family Neodiplogasteridae; genus Pristionchus; species Pristionchus mayeri. The sequence goes on from BTRK01000005.1 coordinate 41,144,972, forward strand.
AGCGCGCCAACCTGATTCATGTTCCACTCTGGTCACCTGTGAGTAGGCCACTATCAATAATTCTCTGGAATTCGACCCACCCAGTCCATTGTTGTGTATGTGGCTGCCTCCGTGTCGGCTGCTGCTAACGATGGCTGCTGAGTAGGGTTCTCTCATTGGAAAATTGTTGCTGCCTGTGTTTCAGGAGCTTTTTATAGCTGATGAGCTTTTGTTTATTTAGAACACCTGAAACTTAACCGAACATTCCGCTAAAATTTTCTAATAAGAGAACCCTGCTGCTGTGCATTTGGCTGCGTGATCTGTGATTGATAAATCGCTGAATTTACGAACTGTGAACTTTCACGTCTCAGTAGTTTCACTAAAGCCAGAGTTGTGCGACATTGTTCGTAATAGCTCGAGTATTAGTGTACAATTTCTAAATATCATTTCTCGATGTTTGCTAATTGCAACGGCGTTACAATAAACCCATCATTGGTTGGTGATCGATACACACGTTGACGTGCGTTACAAATCCTCTCACCATTAGCCACTCTCATCCTTCCTCCCATCTCCATCACTTCATTCTCCCTTCCTGACGTTTTTCGAGAGAGAGAGGAGTCGAGTGCTTCATCAAATGGGAAATTGAGTATACATACAATAATTGCGAATTTATTAAAAATATACTAAACTAATTGTTAGCAGAAACTATCCCTCAGGAAAATTGTATGTACAAGCAACGCTTTTGCTTCACATCTATCATATATTCATTCGACTTTTGGGATTGATGATATCATTTCCCCATGCATTTCACAAAATATACTACGCAAATCACAAATACGCTGATTATTGAAATACTAATAAGATTATTGAAATTACTAATATTTTGATAAATCCACGGCGATTTGTGGGAATTATCATAATTCAATTATGCCAGCAACCTTCGAGAGGGCAGGCAAATATAAGAGAGTTTCATCTAATTCTCCGCATGATACCCCCTCTTTCCCTTAAGAATACCGAGTACTCGCGGATTACGCAGAATTAGAGAGATGCGAAAAAATACAAGACCACGCAAAATTAGAACAGGCCAGTCGCACCTGTGCTTCAGATATTCTTTAAATAAGATGTTCACTCTATAACATCGATGTGAGAGACGAGAGGCTGGTTTTCAAAAATGAAATAACATTTCAACATTCAGGTAAGAGCTGCGTTTCAATCATATCCTACATTCTCTCTAATAAGTATAGCATCGTTACACCGGTGATGTATTTATTAAAAATAACAATAATTTTAAAAAAACAGTTGGAATCGTCCTATGCAATTCAAGAACATGCAAGTATTTATTGAAGAAATACTCATTTGTTCAGTACCGATTTTTTTTTCTATAACATCACTCTTGGTATTACTAAAGATCTAGGCAATTAAAAAAATGGCAACGTAAAACCGAAAACCCACTTGTGGATCAGCTGTTCGATCCTCGTCCTCAATTCATTCTCAGGTTCTGGGGTCGGCGTTTTTCTCTCCATTTGCACAGTTGGTCGCACGCAGCAGGGCTGTGTAATTTATCACAAATTTTAAGGATTTCAGCCTGAGAAAAAATATGGTTTTGCATTAAACGGCTCTGTCTATTGAGCGACAAGGCATGCCAAATGAAAATAGTTACTACACTCCAAGAAATTCATTATTATTGAAGAGCCAGACAATTTTTAAAAAATCGGGGATTAATACGAAATTGAATTAATAGGCGAAATTAAGGTGCGAATTATAATTAAAATTTTTAGTTTTCGATAAGTTGCTGAACCTCAGATACAAATATACGAAAGTTTATGTGGCGAGAGGGTGTGTCAAATCGAGAAATACACTCAGACTCACTTCCATCTTCATCTCCGACGCCAATTTACAAAAAAATATTACTCTTCAAGAAAATTTGATATTTTAAAATTGCTCATAGCTCAGCGGCGATTATCGAATCCAAGCATCCACATCTTGGAATATCATATTTGTGAAACACAAATCATCATTACTCCAAATTCTAGATCTCACTCACAAAACCAAAACAGCAACTATTAAAATCACTTTCAATACTCCGCTCCTCACATTTTTCCACACAAGTTGCAGGAAGATCCTCGCCGACGAGAGGGAAATCGAGATTCTGGGATGATGATAAATATTGATTTTACTCATACACAATTACAAATTGAGATTACAAATAAATTACAAATACACAAATTGAGAAACGTTAGCAGTGGCGTTCACTTTGAATCGAAAATCCGCAATTCGTGTAACCACGAATTCGTAGTTTCAAGATTTCGATATGATCGCGCTGATCACTCTGACTGCAGTTTATAGTCACTTTCTCGGTGAAAAATACAACACACTAAATGTACTGATTGTTCTAGAATTGTCGAGGTTGTACATGTGGGGGTTTCCTATTGTAATATGCGTGATATCGACATCGAAGGCATACTGTAATATAGAGCAAAGGCATTATTTTGCAAGAAATTATCTTGACGATTCGCAGATACAGCTCCAGTAGAATATAACATCGTTCGTTTACCAACTTTTTCATACTCAAAGTCCAGAAATCGCTCATTTAGAAAAATTGGTTAACGAACGGTGATATATTCTACTAGCCACAATGATCCTCACAAATTCAGCACAACGCGAATAATTCTCGCATAAAGCCATGCACCTTCTCATTTCAGCATGTCATAAAGATCTGTCAAAAAACCCTACGCAATTTCTGGATTACCACATATTCGATTATACTACCAATCAATGGCTGTGTAAAATAGCACCATACGTTTCCAATTTTTTCCCACAACAATATAATAGGAAGAAGGCAAAGTTCAAATACTACCGTACACAGCGTGCCAGGACGGATCGCTTCCTTTGGCGCATAACTCTTTTGAAATTCATCGTAATGACTTGCACTAAAAGCAAAAATATACCTACCTTCCGGGTTGGTGAGGAGCCGAAGCTCAAACATTTCTGACATATGTTGGTTCGTACTACTAGATTTTCCCAGAAAATTGGGAATTCGGAATATCGTAAAGGAAAAGCAGCATGTGCCCAAACATGAGAAAATAATCGATCGCCAGAAGGAGAGAGAACGATATGCATGAAAATTGTTTTCCTCTTACTATCTGGTGATATGAGGCCGGTTGCCTTAGAATCGAACAACACCTGGGACAGCGATTTTTTGAAAACTTGCTGTAAGGGGTTATCGAGGGTGCTGATCATCATGGTCAACTTCATTTTGCTACAACTTGATCGGTAGAGGCAGGCTGCATGTAGAGGTAAAATTAGTACGTGGCGAAATGGTTGAACCTAAAATAACATCGACTATTCCAGGAGAAAAACACTAAAATTCGTTTCTCGATTATATCTAACTGCCTAAAACCACAATCTTGATAGGAAGACGCGCCTTATTCTCCCGATCAATAAACATATGCACAGTGTGGTATTTGGTTGAATCATATTTTTCTTACATGCCGTTGTACAATGTCCTTCGGGCTTTTCGCATATCAATAAGTGAAAAATTAAAATGAGTTTCACTATGACGTCACTCATCTTCAGGCCGCTTTCATATGTTCAGTGAAACTCATTCTCATTTTTCACACGCGGGTCAGCGTGCGCCGGTCATAGCACAGAATTAGCTAAATATTGCTATGTAGCAAAAATATGATTCAACCAAATACCACACTATGCATATGTTTATTGATCGGGAGAATAAGGCGCGTCTTCCTATCAAGATTGTGGTTTTAGGCAGTTAGATATAATCGAGAAACGAATTTTAATGTTTTTGTCCTGGAATAATCGATGTTATTTTTGGTTCAGTCACTTCGCCACATACTAATTTTACCTTTGCGCAAGTTTGAAGTTATTTCGTTAATCGGCTGTTGAGCTATGAACGTAAATGTAGGTGCAGCCTACATGCAGCCTGCCTCTACCGATCAAGTTGGAGCAAAATGAAGTTTACCATGATTAGAGACCGCAAGGTGGGTGACCGAATTGCTTTGGCAGGGTCATTTGTGGATCTAATGTATCCCTTTGATGCTAAATAAGGTCATACTTTTTGCCGTTTGGCGATATCGCATCTTTGACTCGACTTATGGCCCAACAACACCTCGAAAGAGTCACAACCATAGCTGTCCACGCCGGCGGCGTCGGCAGGGGGGTGGGCAAAAAATCCATGACCCCCGGTTCATGGTAGGACGGGGGGTGGGCACGAATCTTGCCCACCCCCCGTCCTTCCATGAACCCCGGGTCATGGTCAAGAAATCGATGGTAGGTCATGGGCAGGTCAAGATTAAGTACTGCACCAATCAATAGTACAGTACTTCCTTATACCGTATATAGCTACCGTAACCCTGATTACCGCGAACTGATTTTTTTCAAAATAATGAAAATACCGTACCCTAATTTAAAAATCAAAGTACCGTAACCAATCGATAGTACAGTGCCACCAGATACCGTATCCCACTACCGTAACCACGACGATCGCGAACTAATTTTATTTTTAAGATGTCCTGGTGACGTGCACAATCGGTCTGGTGTCGTGAACGATCGATTGTACAGTACCCAACTGACTACCGTAACCCAGTTCCGTGGGTCAGATCTAGTTCCTTGGGTCAAACATTTTTCTAAAAATCCAAAATCATTTTCTAAAAATCCTATATCGATCATAAATTGGTTCTACACTAATTAGAGTTACGGTGGGATACTTAAAAATAATTTTATTTTAGATTTAGAATTTTTAGAAAAATGTTTGACCCAAGGAACTAGATCTGACCCAAGGAACTGGGTTACGGTAGTCAGTTGGGTACTGTACAATTGATCGTTCACGACACCAGACCGATTGTGCACGTCACCAGGACATCTTAAAAATAAAATTAATTCGCGATCGGCGGGGTTACGGTAGGGGGATACGGTATCCGGTGGTACTGTACTATCGATTGGTTACGGTACTTTGATTTTTAAATTAGGGTACGGTATTTTCAATTTTAAAAAAAAAATCAGTTCGCGGTTATCAGGGTTACGGTAGCTATATACGGTATCAGGAAGTACTGTACTATTGATTGGTGCAGTACTTAATCTTACCTACCCATTACCTATCATCGATTTTTTGACCGTGACCCGGGGTTCATGGGTGGACGGGGGGTGGGCAAGCGCCGCCAGCTCTGGACAGGTATGGTCAGGTATACTCACAACGGAAAGGGAGTCGAAATCGGGACGAGAGCGAAGTGGGCGGAGCCCTCTCTGCCTGGTTTCTCCAAAAGTTTGAGCATAGCTTCGCATCGAGCTTGCTCGAGGAAGAGAGGAAAGGCATAGGTCCTCAAGAGCGCACGCTCTCTGCACATGTCGGGTGAGAGACAAGCGAGAAAGTAGAGAGGAAGCACCGCCCCTTTGCAGTTTCATTAGTGCTCGCTCTTCAACCTTGAAGTGAAATGATTAATCGGAAAAAAATCATAAAAATACGTTCTCGGTGTCAATCGACGCCTAAAATCAGGAACTATCCATCACACCATGCCCGTGTTAAGAATTGTCGTCGGAACCTTTCCATTCCCCTATCATGAACCCTAAATCGGTCTTTTTTAGATATTTCTGATTAGATAATGCATGGCGGCACCCTGTCGTTTATAGACACTAGTCAGACGTACCCAAAAATTTTTTTCCATATTTTTTGGATAAGTATTCGCTGCGTCATTTTTGAGAACCAGATTTCGACGCGCCTCTTTCTCCTCCTGTGGGCGGAGCCTGCAGTCTCTTACAGCAAGTTTTCAAAAAATCGCTGTCCCAGACCCTTTGGAAGATTGTTCGATTCTTATGTAACCGGCCTCATATTGATCAAGATAATACGAAAAAACAAGGCTCACTGCATAATTCACTGAATATCTTGCTTTATGTTTCACCGTCTCCTGATATTCTAAGCTGAATGCTCGACACTAATGCTGCATTGGGATGATGCGAAAATAAAAACAAATATGAGGCCGGTTGTCGAAGAGTCGGCAAACACTGTGTGGAGGCTGGAACACCAAAATTTCGAAAACTTTTGTAGATGGGTTTTCGAGGGTGCTGATCATCGGGGTCTACTTCATTTTGCACCAAACCGTCCGGTGCAGCCGGGCTGCATGCAGGTCGGATTTCGTTTTTCCTAAATAACTCAAAAACTACCTGACCGATTGGCCTGAAATTTGTACAGGCGGTCATTCTGGTCACGCATATTTCGAAGAACATTTAAGATAAAAAAATATTGTATGCAAATTTGGCGAAAATTATGTTCTCGAATACAAGGGAGAAGTGGAAGCTGAATTTGGGATAGAAAGATGCGGTCTGACGAGAGGATCATTTTTCGAATGGTATGCCAGAGGTTTCTGATATCCGCTTTTTTGTTACGATCAATTTTGTGCGTGATTCGTCCGCCGAAATCGCGAACAACGAGGAATTGACATGAGTTTCACGTAAAATGAGATTCTCTACTTTTCTGAAGTGAAACTCATTTAAATTCCTCGTTTTTTGCGATTTCGGCGGAAGAATCACGCACAAAATTGATCATAACAAAAAAGCGGATACCAGAAACTTCTGACATACCATTCGAAAAATGGTCCTCTCGTCAGAGCGCATCTCTCTATCCCAAACTCAGCTTCCCTTGTATTCGAAAATATAATTTTCGCCAAATTTGCATAAAATATTTTTGGCTGCACCGGTCGGTTTGGTGCAATGAAGTAAACCACGATGATCAGCACCCTGGAAAACCCATTTCCCCAAATTTTCGAGATTTTGATGTGCCAGCCCTTGCTTGGCTTTTCGGCAACCGGCCTCACTAGGGTTCTCTTATTAGAAAATTTTTGTATCATTTTCAGATATGTTTCATGTGCACTATATACATGACCTATATAGCGTACATGAAACAGAAAAAAAATGGTACAAAAATTTTCCAATAAGAGAACTCTAGTCCTCACCGATATGCAGCTGGACTGTGCACACGGATAGACTGATCAAGACAATATGAAAGACGATGAGATGCAGAGAGCGTTTAAAATAATGGATTACTAACCTTATCCTGCTTCAAAGTACAATGAGGGAACGAGACCCGGAGGAGTGAACTCAAAGTTAAATTGTTGAAGCTATCATATGCACTGCCTAGAGCTCCACAACGATAAGAAGCTCCGAAATTTTCACTTTGATATCTCCATTCCGAACAGAGTTATAGCTAGTTGGCTGGGAGCCACATCAGAGAAAGCTCAGGGAAGGGGGCGAGATAGCACGCGACTTGAAGAGAGTGCTCCCTAGGTGAAACATATTCCAACCGGGCGCGCGTTTGCATTTGCTCCTCCTTTAATGGCAATATGACGCCGTATTCCTAAGGCTCGGACAAACGTCGGAACAGCATTTTTTCAAAAATTTGGTTTCCGGGGTAGTTTTTCATGCTGATGACGATGGTCGGCTTCATTTTGCATAATTCGCTTCTAATGAAGCGCTACATCACCTTGCAAAATTGCGAAATTTCCGGTTTATTTGATCGATCTCGAATTAATGTGGCTTAATAAGTTTGAAATTTTTTTTCTTGGGGTAGTTTTTCATTCTCTTCACGATGGTGTGTTTAATGTCTACGAAGGGAATCGTCTTGATCGGTTTTGTGGCCGGATCCCTGCCTAAAAGAGAAAACTAGAGCGCGCCATTTGGTTTGTATGTAGATTTCCCAGTGCCCATGCCAGAATTCAATTTTGGTGTAATTCTAAGTATGGGATTTTGAGTTATGATCTTTTGAATATTTCCTCTCTTCGGTCTCCTCATTCCTCGCTAACTTGCCAACGAACAAAAGATTTCGTGTGTTCAATCGCAGCAGTCGACAGTATGGCGCAGTTGGTTAGGCGTCTGGCGTGATCGGACGGCGGTTCTATTCCCGCGAGCGCCAATCTTTTGCAAAGATTTCTTCCAACATTTTGGTATGTTTTTAAGTTTTTTTAAAAAATATGTTTAATGTGTGTTGGACGTGAAGAAAATAAAAAAAGACAATGATCTGAGAAAATGAACATGAATTAATTTCAACTTCTTTTTCATATTTAAACAGTATGTTCGTCAATACCAGTTTCGTCACGTCTCATCACGTCAACCATGCACTATAAATATTTGTGTAAATACTTTTACAAACAGACCATATGTTGGCAGAAATTTTGGCAAAAGATTGCCGCACGCGGGAATAGAACCGCAGCCTAATGGGGGTTCACTTTTAGGCATGATCCGGCCACAAAACCGATGAAGACGATTCCCTACGTTGACATTTGACATTAAACACATCGTGAAGAGAATGAAAAACTACCCCAAGTAGAAAAATTTTAAACTTATTAAGCCACATTAACTCGAGATCGATCAAATAAACCGGAAATTTCGCAATTTTGCAAGGTGATGTAGCGCTTCATTAGAAGCGAATTATGCAAAATGAAGCCGACCATCTTCATCAGCATGAAAAACTACCCCGGAAACCATATTTTCGAAAAAGTGCTGTTCCAGAACCTCCCCGAATTGTCCGATCCGTACAAATACGGCGTCATATTTATTCTCTGAATTTCCGTTTTATGTTTCATAGAGCCCACATACTTTCAGTTCGATGTTTTACACTAATGAGTCCTTGTTGGATTTTTGAAAACAAATCAAATATTACTCCTCACCGACATGCAGCTGGGATGTGACGAGTGCACGGTGAATGTGCTGGAGACCTTCATCGAAGGCATACTGAAAGAGATACCGAAGTCACATATCAATAATTTTGTTAAAACTCATTTTGCAGCCATCACTCGAGTCAGTGAGAGAGACTCACAAAGGTTCAGAAAAATGAACCATGGCTACTCATTTTGCAGCCATTACTCGAGTCGGAGAGAGAGACTCACAAAGGTTCAGAAAAATGAACCATTCGGAGTGGCTACTCATTTTCAGCCATCACTCGAGTCAGTGAGAGAGACTCACAAAGGTTCAGAAAAATGAACCATGACTTCTCATTTTGCAGCCATCACTCGAGTCAGTGAGAGAGACTCACAAAGGTTCAGAAAAATGAACCATTCGGAGTGGCTACTCATTTTGCAGTCATCACTCGAGTCAGTGAGAGAGACTCACAAAGGTTCAGAAATATGAACCATGACTACTCATTTTGCAGCCATCACTCGAGTCAGTGAGAGAGACTCACAAAGGTTCAGAAAAATGAACCATTCGGAGTGGCTACTCATTTTGCAGCCATCACTCGAGTCAGAGAGAGACTCACAAAGGTTCAGAAAAATGAACCATGGCTACTCATTTTGCAGCCATTACTCGAGTCGGAGAGAGAGACTCACAAAGGTTCAGAAAAATGAACCATTCGGAGTGGCTACTCATTTTCAGCCATCACTCGAGTCAGTGAGAGAGACTCACAAAGGTTCAGAAAAATGAACCATGACTTCTCATTTTGCAGCCATCACTCGAGTCAGTGAGAGAGACTCACAAAGGTTCAGAAAAATGAACCATTCGGAGTGGCTACTCATTTTGCAGTCATCACTCGAGTCAGTGAGAGAGACTCACAAAGGTTCAGAAATATGAACCATGACTACTCATTTTGCAGCCATCACTCGAGTCAGTGAGAGAGACTCACAAAGGTTCAGAAAAATGAACCATTCGGAGTGGCTACTCATTTTGCAGCCATCACTCGAGTCAGAGAGAGACTCACAAAGGTTCAGAAAAATGAACCATTCGGAGTGGCTACTCATTTTGCAGCCATCACTCGAGTCAGTGAGAGAGACTCACAAAGGTTCAGAAAAATGAACCATGGCTACTCATTTTGCAGCCATCACTCCAGTCAGTGAGAGAGACTCACAAAGGTTCAGAAAAAAGAACCATGGCTACTCATTTTGCAGCCATCACTCGAGTCAGAGAGAGAGAGACTCACAAAGGTTCAGAAAAAAGAACCATTCTTAGTGGCTACTCATTTTGCAGCCATCACTCGAGTCAGTGAGAGAGACTCACAAAGGTTCAGAAAAAAGAACCATTCGGAGTGGCTACTCATTTTGCAGCCATCACTCGAGTCAGTGAGAGAGACTCACAAAGGTTCAGAAAAATGAACCATTCGGAGTGGCTACTCATTTTGCAGCCATCACTCGAGTCAGTGAGAGAGACTCACAAAGGTTCAGAAAAATGAACTATGGCTACTCATTTTGCAGCCATCACTCGAGTCAGTGAGAGAGACTCACAAAGGTTCAGAAAAATGAACCATGGCTACTCATTTTGCAGCCATCACTCGAGTCAGTGAGAGAGACTCACAAAGGTTCAGAAAAAAGAACCATTCGGAGTGGCTACTCATTTTGCAGCCATCACTCGAGTCAGTGAGAGAGACTCACAAAGGTTCAGAAAAATGAACCATTCGGAGTGGCTACTCATTTTGCAGCCATCACTCGAGTCAGTGAGAGAGACTCACAAAGGTTCAGAAAAATGAACTATGGCTACTCATTTTGCAGCCATCACTCGAGTCAGTGAGAGAGACTCACAAAGGTTCAGAAAAATGAACCATGGCTACTCATTTTGCAGCCATCACTCGAGTCAGTGAGAGAGACTCACAAAGGTTCAGAAAAAAGAACCATGGCTACTCATTTTGCAGCCATCACTCGAGTCAGAGAGAGAGAGACTCACAAAGGTTCAGAAAAAAGAACCATTCTTAGTGGCTACTCATTTTGCAGCCATCACTCGAGTCAGTGAGAGAGACTCACAAAGGTTCAGAAAAATGAACCATGGCTACTCATTTTGCAGCCATCACTCGAGTCAGTGAGAGAGACTCACAAAGGTTCAGAAAAATGAACCATTCGGAGTGGCTACTCATTTTGCAGCCATCACTCGGGTCAGTGAGAGAGACTCACAAAGGTTCAGAAAAATGAACTATGGCTACTCATTTTGCAGCCATCACTCGAGTCAGTGAGAGAGACTCACAAAGGTTCAGAAAAATGAACCATTCGGAGTGGCTACTCATTTTGCAGCCATCACTCGAGTCAGTGAGAGAGACTCACAAAGGTTCAGAAAAATGAACCATTCGGAGTGGCTACTCATTTTGCAGCCATCACTCGAGTCAGTGAGAGAGACTCACAAAGGTTCAGAAAAATGAACCATTCGGAGTGGCTACTCATTTTGCAGCCATCACTCGAGTCAGTGAGAGAGACTCACAAAGGTTCAGAAAAATGAACCATTCGGAGTGGCTACTCATTTTGCAGCCATCTCTCGAGTCAGTGAGAGAGACTCACAAAGGTTCAGAAAAATGAACCATTCGGAGTGGCTACTCATTTTGCAGCCATCACTCGTCTGGGGGTACTGTAGAGTCGATTGGGTACTGTACTTAGTCTTGACCTACCATGATTATTTCTACAATTTGTATAGACAGATTTTTTATATTGTTCCTAGTATTCAAAAAAAGTGAGAAAATTCGAAAATTTAGCACATTTTACGCTGTTTCTCGAATACTAGGAAAAATATAAAAAATCTGTCTATACAAATTGTAGAGCTGATCATGAGGATTCAGAAAATACCCCACAAGTGGGGTCTTCCGATATTGTGCGCAGACTAGTTCCCATTTGAATTTGAAAATTTGTAGATACAAGTAATTGTGTCAAAGGGGAGCCAGCAAGCGAGATAAAAATTCCAAAATTTTACAGTAGGTCCCTGCCTTATTGTTACTAACAATTTCTTAATCGCGTTATTAAAGTTTAATTTCTTAATTAAATTATGGCGTACGTTTCAATCAGTTTCCCTTTCACTTCACCGCTCATCCGAAGTGAACGGAGAGGAATGGTCCGCCGCGAGAACAAAGGGAATTGTCTGATCTGACGGGCTGTGTAGGAGAGTTAATAGCCTGCTGCAGTTGGTGTGCGCCCTCTTTAATCAGCGAGAGAGTGTATGTAATTAAGATAGGCAATTTCCAACTAACTTTCCACTAACCGATTTCCTTGAAATTTAACTCTATTAGGCCCTTTACAATTTCTATTTCCTGCAGACGCGCGATCTCTCAAAGGCGGTGCTCAATGAGTTCATGATCGGCGCCTCTGAAAAGCATCTGATCATCGCTATGATGAGTGAAAAGGTCGGCATACTCGGACGTAAGGGGATCGCAAAAACTCGGCCTTTTATGGAAACCGCTGAAAAACGAGTACACATTTCCATATTTTTCAATTCAGGCGACCACGTGACACAGTCTAATGAGACAGCAGTCAACGGTCGCAGATGACGATACGGCCATGTAGGAAGCAGGTAATCGATTTCCTCTAGGTGTATGCCATTCTCTCCCCAGTATTATTTCTGAATTGAGGGAGATTTCAGCATTCTCACTTTCACCCATAACAGTTTTTTTAAAACTCTGTCATTCACCAATGACTTCAAAAAAAAGTGCACCGAAAAATCGGTAATTCATATCTTTCCACACCTTCGGCTTCATTGAAAGAGAGATATGAACGCATTCTTGAAACAATTAATGACTGATCTGCGAACACTTGGTTCATTGGAGTTTCACAGGCCATTTAATTCATACAGAGATGAGGAAAATCCAATTTTGTATTGTTCTTACGACAATTTAATCAATATCAAATTCGGCCTGCTGCAGCTGCAGTCGATCACTCACAGCGGATTGCGGTAGCCCCGCCCCTGCTACAAGACCTCCAACCATTCTCCTTCCTCCTGAGAATTCCATACTTGGTCTTACTCCTCCACACCTCTACTCTCCTTCCACCGTGCTGCTATTGATTGAGGAAAGATTCTCACGAATCACATCCATGCAGACTGCTCACTCCTCCTCGTGTTCAACCGCCGACTCGAAAGTGCAGCTGAACGGAAGGAGCTCCGACCTATCGTCGTCAGGACAGCAAAACGTGTTCATGAACGGTGTATTAGTGTATGATTAAATGTTTTTAAAACGAGAAATCTTGGAGGCAACATTTCGGAATTCCTCCTTCTCGAGACTTAGTGAAGATTGGATTTGCATGATACTGGATATTGTAAAATTATGAATTGTTTCAGCTGACGAACGTTAAGGATGCGGCGCCGCAAGCCGCGCCATTTTCTCAAGGGAATTTATATGAAGGTGCAATAAAAAATAATATTATTTTATCGTTTTTCTCAGGCGATGAGTGCGAATTGTCGTATCGTGTGAAGCTTGAGTATTTAGATGTCGAGAAGCATAGATCTCATGGGTCGAAGTTCGTTTTTTTGCTTTCGAGAAAGCTAGTTTAACGTTAGCGTTCCAAATATCCAGTTAGAAATCACAAGGAGTATTTTTTCCTCAGAAGCATGGCTTTCCTTCTGGTAGACGAGTATTTTCACTGCGAGAATGCATAGCCATGGAGTGGAAAGGTGCAAAGTAAATTATGTCATCAATTTCAATTTCACACTGTTTCATTTGATGTTTCACGAGCATTCCGAATCGTGAACACCCTATATTATTACGAGACTGGGCAGTTTTTATACGAATGTAATCTATTCTTGTGGAAGCCTGTCAATAACCAATTGCACTTTATTCTCATCCTTACCTTGATGTCAAAAAATATGGGATGGTGTAACTTTTTTTTCTCACACTATTTTAAGGGAAAAAATACTTTATTTCTAGCACTCCTAACGCCTCGCACATTACTCTGGCAAATGTATGCAAATAACGACAAATATATGTGCGAGAACGTACTCGAGAAGTACTCGAGAAAACTCTTTTCGGATTCATTTTCAAAATATTTTCAATGACTACATAGTAATTATAATTGTTATGCTAGGAATGAGTTAATGCGAAACTGCTGAGGTACGCTAGTTATTGTCTAGATGTGTTCATGATTATTGATTAGATGCTCTTCTACAGTGGGGGATCTCGATCGAATTCAGCGACGAGATGTCTCTCGAGCCTCGTTAGTAGACTTGTTGATGCTTGGATTTGTGTGGTGCCAGAAATGTATAATTAAATAGTGTTTCAAGTCTCGAACTGGAAAGTGCGGTCCTACAAGCCTCGCCCCATTCGCAGCTTGACTCAGCTATTATTTATTTTGAACAGCGGAAATTCACTCAAAGCGATGTTCTAGAGATTCGCAAATATTTAGAGAAAGTGTGAAGCACAGGTGTGCCGCGTCCCTTCTCATTTTCGCGCTTTTGACATGTCGATGTTCTTTGAATATATTTGACCAACGATAACACGGGATTCTGACGGGGAATTTTGAAGAAAAAAATGCGGAGAAAGAGAGAAAGCTGTTGTATTTTCTCTAGCCATCAGTCGGGCAATCGAGATACTGCGAGATTTTTTGATTATGAATAGGCAAACTTTTTCATCACCACATGTCGCCTGGCATCCTCCACACTCTGATCTCTGATTGCATCGGTTTGACCGTCCAGATAAGGTATACGGACTCGATGAAACAGAACACGATTTTCAGTTACTTTAACTTTTTCGGATATCTCGTTCTGTAAGGATTATGAGAGATCACGTCTCATAATGCTTGGAAATGTATCCTTTGTTTCATACAAATTTGAAATACTTATACTCGAATTGGTTGTTAGATAGGCCACATTTTTTCCTACCGCCGCGGCGTGGTCGATTCTCTCGCGATTCCTCTCATATGAAAATTATGCAATTCATTCCAATAAGATTCCAAAAAGAGAACTGAAGAGAGGCGGGTGAGCCCGACTGTCTATTTTCTTGCCACATTCTCGCAAGGCGATCACAAAATATTTTTCCTGCCGGATTTGGATTGCAAGTAAAAACTCTCTTCGACCCACTCCCCGTATCACCATGGACTGGATGAATGTATACGATTAGCTTGGTAGCAAGAGTGCATGAAATGAGCGGGAATTTGTAATTAGGATAATTATCACAATTGAAACGATATATTTAGAGTGATGTCAGCGACTGAATATTGGAGGTGCTTTTAAAAATCTTTTATGTGATGTCGTACTACGACTTCATAGTTAATTATGTGAAAATCAATAATGTAAGAATATTAATTATATTTTATTGCCAAGAGTCCTTTGTCCTTCTTACTGATGCAGGTGAGATAAGTGTATTGATACAGGCATCGTGAAGCATAAATGTTCATGGGAGTAATTTTCAGAATCATCTCTTTCACTGAAAACTTTTTTATCTTCCTTTGCCGGTTTCATTGTATCATATATGTATTTATGTATTTCATTTATGTATTTTTGGATTGAGGCGTGGTTAAGCACGCGCTCTCAAAAAGTACGTGTTGATACAGTTCTCTCTCAACCCTCACATGTATCGTCCGGTGTCCCACAAGTAAGCGTTTTAGGTCCACTACTATTCCTTATTTTCATTAACGATATTGTCGATTCATGCCCAATAGATTCCTACTTATTTGCCGATGACCTTAAGCTTATGTTCTCTTTCCGTCACGAATCTCCCCCCTCTCCTGCCCCTCTCCAATCCGCCCTAGATGCCCTTTCCAGTTGGTGCGCTACTTGGCAAATGACAGTTCATCCACCTAAGTCTCACATTCTTCATGTCGGGAAGAGAAATCCCAAAATTGCATACTATTTCTATTCTGCTCATATTTCTCCCATCGATTGTTTTAGGGATCTTGGTATTCTAATATCAAGTAATCTATCCTTCCGCCCTCATATTGTCGACATTGTTACTTTTTATTGCAATTAAATCAGCCAATCCCGTAGTTCTCATTCATGCTTACAGAGTATATGTACGCTCTATAATATTTTAGAATATGGTGCCATTGTATATTCCCCCATACACTCTCAAGGATCGAAAACTACTTGAGAGAGTGCAGTATAATTTTGTACGTAGGTTGCATTTTCGTTGTAAAATTCCATTTAACTGATACACGTCGTCTTGCAAAATGTTCGAACTCGAACCTCTTGATTATCGTAGAACTGTATTTACATATAAATTTATACATTCTCTTTTCTCCCCACAGGCATCAGTAACCCCTTCCCTTCTATTCACGTATAGGCTCTCTCGAACTCGACGAGCAACTCGTAAAATGTATCAACATTTCCGAGCTCGTGATAACTTTTCCAAAAACTTAATTTCCCATCGCACCCATTCACTTATTAATTCGTTGCCAAGTGACTTATTCACTAAATCATCTCCGCTATTCGTAAAGCATATTTCATCTATTGTTCCTGTATCTTATCTTCTCTAATGACAAATCCACATCTCCAAGTCTACTCAATTCTCGGGTCGTCGAATGCGACGGCTACTCTATTCGACAATTACCATTTCACCTACCAGCTCCGAGCTGCTGGTTTTCCTGTTGTTTTCTATGTACTCGCGCAGATTAATCTTGTGCGATAAAGATATAAGAGAGGAATCGCGATAGAATCGAGCACTCAGCGGCGGTGAATTCAAATTTGTCCTATCTGGCTGAAATTTTCGTGAGAAGTATTTTGGATGATGCTCTTTCACACTGCGTCGTCAGAATTTTGATATCTGTCGTCATCTTCGAGATTCAGATGGTCAAACTTGGCACTATCACTTTTCAAAATTCAAATCGCGCTCACTTAAATGATTATAAATCCGTTTAAAAATTAGATAGAAGGTCGTTCTTTGTTTCGTAAGCTACCATCATGCTCTATAACTTTTATGTTGACGATGTCATTCGTTGTGCTCGTCCTGGTTCGGGGTGGTTGGGTTCATTAAAAATGGCTGTTCTCAAAAAATCGGGAAAACGTCTTGAGATCGGGTGCTTTTTTGATAGACCCTATGGTGAACTATTAGGTTGGTGCAAAAGTTTCTTTCTTTTTCATGCACCAACATTCTGACATCCCCAGGTAGTCGTAAGGAGCCAATCAAATAATTGTTTTTGCAGTTGATACGGACATGGGTAAACACTATAGCGAATACAGTACGTGCTAATCGCCTTGACCATGTGCGTGCGCCGCGCTGCGCGGCGGCGTGCGGCTTACGCGGATTGATTTTGCGGGATGAATATTATTTTTCACGATTCGAACCTATTACTTTCGAATTCTCCGTAAAATTTCCCATCGAAAGGAGTATTCATTCATATTTTTAAAGATATATTTATATTTATAAATCAATATTTTGAATGCGGAATTTCTGCACCCTACCGTAATCTCACTTTACAATAGCGACAGTATCGCAAACTGGGATTACGGTAGGTTGCAGCATTACAGAATTCAAAATATTGATTTCTTTTTCTAAAAATATGAATGAATAGTCCTTCCGATGCGAAATTTTACGGAGAATTCGAAAATAATAGGTTCGAATCGTGAAAAGCAATATTCTTTACGCAAAATCAATCCGCGCAAGCAGCGCTCCGCCGCGCAGCGCCGCACACGCACATGACCAAGGCGATTAGCACGTACTGTACTATATTAGGTTGATTCAATCAAATAGAATAGAGCATATTAGTTCGGAAGTAATCGGACCAGGTCGAGCAATCCGACTTTTCAATTACTCTAAGCTCCGAGGGGAATAGCGCTGCATTAAGCACATTATTACAAAGTACTTTGGCTGGGTATGTCATACGACATAGCCCACCAAACCTGCAATGAAAACGCACTAGAAGTGTTGGCCCAGAACAACCGTCTTTGAAAATCATAGATCACAAATTGCTGAGCGCAACTTCCTAACACAGCATCGATGAATGCTCAATTTCGATGGGTTGTGAAGTACTTCCCCTGTAAGTATGCTAACAATTTTAGGAAAGGATATGACTTCCCGTTGAAGAACTGCAGTTTTCGAAATAGTCGTGTTCTGATTCATCCGCTAAAATCGACAATTTTTGGATTCCCCCGTCTCCCACACACGGTCGAATCCGGATTTTGTGTGCTTAGTAGAACAAAGAACTCCTGCCCAAGTGGTCCTCAATTGGTTAGAATCAGAATCCCACAAGTATTCGATATCCTGAATTTATCCCATAATGCTCAAAATTGTCGTTTTCCAATGTTAATTTTCTAAGACTTATCAACTTCTCACGATGATGCGTATATCCAAATCAAATGTATGGTAGTAATCTATCGCCATGGCCATAACACATGGTATACAGAAAATCATGAGTCTAGGCACGCCAACAGAAATTTGAAAAATAAAAAAGAAAGAAACTTATGCACCAACCTAATATCTTGTGCCCAAAAAAGCAGGCAAATCGAGATGGGGAAAAAAAGTGGGCTCACTTTTTGTACGGTGACCCAGAAATCGGTCCCTGACAGCAATACTTCCAAAGCTCTAATTGGCCGCTATTGGGTGCAAATATATTCAAAAACATCAAAAACAACATTCTAAGTTGTTTCCCCAATAGCTGTACCACTTTCATAAGTCAAAATTACGGTAGGACCTCAAATTCAAAAATCGAGATTTTGATCCTCAACAACCTATAGGGTGGGTGCTACTGCTCTAAATAGGTTCAAAGCCATGTAGGAAAAATCCCTTGAAACTATCAAACAAAGTGGGCACGTATAAATACGCTATTTCATCGGCTGGATTCAAGGAAATGCACAAAAGTGTATATCCGTTCAAAATTGACATTCAGACCTGTCCCTAGGCTAGAAATGTAGAGAACAACGATCTAAACATTTTATCTGTTGAAAGTTTGCTTCTATCTTTTCGTTTACTTGAGCTACAGAGCCTAGAAGTTGGCAGAAATGGGCGGTCGAGGCGCGCAAGGGAGAGCAAAATGGAGGGGAGAGAGAGGGAGGTCAGGCGGCGAGAGCGCCAGACGGTTAGAGCACGCGCTCTCGGGGGATTCTAGCCCATTTCTTCCCAACTTCTAGGCTCTATAGCTTTCTTCAACAAACAGATAAATGCTCACTTTCAACAGATAAAATGTTTGGCTCGTTGTTCTCTACATTTCTAGCCTAGGTGCAGGTCCGAATCTCAATTTTTAACCGATTTACACTTTTGCGCATTTCCTTGAATCCTGCCGATGAAATAGCGTCTTTATTCATGCCCACTTTGCTTGATACGTTTCAAGGGATGTTCCTTTGAACCTATTTAGAACAGTAGCACCCATCCCATAGGTTGTTGAGGATCAAAATCTCGATTTTTGAATTTGAGGTCCTACCGTAATTTCGACTGATGAAAGTGGTACAGCTATTGGGGGAACAACTTAGAATGTTGTTTTTGATGTTTTTGAATGTATTTACACCCAATAGCGGCCAATTAGAGCTTTGGAAGTATTGCTGTCAGGGACCGATTTCTGGGTCACCGTACAAAAAGTGAGCCCACTTTTTTTTCCTCGATTTGCCTGATTTTTGGGCACAAGATAGCTCACCATAGGGTCAATCAAACAAGCACCCGATCTCAAGACGTTTTTCCGATTTTTTGAGAACAGCCATTTTTAGTGAACCCAACCACCCCAAACCAGGACGAGCACATCGAATGACATCGTCAACATAAAAGTTATAGAGCATGATGGTAGCTTTATTACGAAACAAAGAACGACCTTCTATCTTATTTTTAAACGGATTTATGATCATTTAAGTGAGCGCGATTTGAATGTCGAAAAGTGATAGTTCCAAGTTTGACCATCTGAATCTCGAAGATGACGACAGATATCAAAATTCTGACGACGCTGTGTGAAAGAACATCATCCAAAATACTTCTCACGAAAATGTCAGCCAGATAGCACAAATTTGAAATTCTCCGCCGCTAGCCGCCCTAAAATGCTCGATTCTCTCGCGATTCCTCTCATAAGAAAAATCAAATATATTATGAGTGTACTTATGTTTTTGTAGTAGTCTAATGACCTTCATAATAATACCAATACTTAATTCATTTTCATTCCGGAGAAAGACACAATGCAATGGAGATTTCGAAATATATCGGAAATGTACATTTGCTAGGTTCTTTGTGATTGTGTGCCTCAAGAGAGATACAATTCGTCAAGAGCTTTGGTAGTGCAATCACAGGCCGCGATCAGATGAGAAAAAATGTTCTATCAATTCTCTTCGTTAAAGATCGTGCCCATACACGTCTCCTCCACTCACACCTCCTGCTTCCTCTTCTCGATTGGTGGCCAGCAGACTCTCTTCGACCCATTTTCGATTGCACTTTCGATTTCATATGGCGAGCGGATACTGCAATTAATAAGTGTACAATGAGATGGTTGCATGATAGCGTTGTAAGGTAAATTAGTGAATAATACTTGTCTGATGCATCCGTATTGACAAAATCGCAAAAATCGTACTTTAGAGAAACCACTGAAACATAAGTTCACAGATTTCCAATTCAAAAACTATGGTGCTCACGCGGTGAAAAAATAATTGCTCAGCAGCCTATTATCGCAGCATTGGACACGGCTACAGAGGAAGCAGGGTACATCAACTGACTGGGGATCAGTCGGAGGGGCTGCAGCAGATTTGATTGGATTTCCTCTGGTATACGCGCGTGGCCTCATCGAATTTAACTGGGAGGTTAAAAAAAAAGTTAACAAGTGCAGAGTGGAGTGCAGCAAGTGGGTCAATTTATGCTATTTTTTTGTTATAGATGGGAGATCTAGAATTTGGAGAAATTTAATTTGTGTTTCAACAATGAGATATGTGAAGATTTGACTCATAATTTATCATTTAATAGTTTATCATTTAATAAGTGTTACAGTAGCGCCAATAAGTATTGAAACGATTTGTTATTTTGCTATAACTTTTTCGCTGATCTATTTAGTAATTTGGATGTTGTGGCGCTATACGCCAAATCGATCGAGGAATACGATGCACATATTGCGTCATCACTTGCATCATAACTGATTACGTAGTGATGACGCATTCGAATTTCACTTTTTTTCAAACAGGGGTTATTCTTACACAGATTTTTTCCAGCTTGCCAAACTTTCTGACATTGGAGGCAGGACCGAGACCTATCCATAATATAAATTTGAAGTTGCTGCTCGGTCGTATATTAGCTGCAGCCTTGCTGCAATATCGAAGTCGGAAATTCAGATCTCGGCTTCTAGACAACCTAGAGACTCGTTCAAGGCATCAAAATGATCGGCATCATGAGTAAAGTTCATCCTGAGAATATGAAAACTAAAACTCTTAATTTCCCCTCAGGGCATGAAAAAATCACTTTTTCATATGGCCACTTTTTGGAGATTTATAACTATGTAGGAACTGTATATGAGAGACTTTTTGAGTCAGTGAACATATTTGTGAAGACCCTTGGCAAAGTGCGAAAAATTGAAATCGCCCATAATGTGCCTACATGTAGTACTCGACGAGCATAGCTCGGGTGCCCCATCCCGAGTGTTCTAGATCACTCTCTGCAAAATGGGACAGATTCAAATCTTAACAGTGAAATTTCGAATTTCGCCATTTCGAAACCGATTTGAATGGTTGATGTCTCAAAAAATTGCTAATATTCCATGGATTATATGCACCAAATTCTAGAATGATTGGGCTTCAACTCGTGAAGAAACATCGAAAAAAAAATTTATTTTATTTCTATTTTTTTCAGATGGGTTGGTAGCCACGATTTTATTGTTTTATTATCTCGAGCTTTATGCATACTATTAGTAGAAAAATTTTGAAAAAAATAAAAAAATACGGTTTTTGAGATATTGAAATATAATCAGTTCGTGATCACGTCAAACTACCGTACTCGAGTGATGAGAGTGTGTGCAGAATGAAGAGACGATTACACGAATTTAGCTCACGATTTTCAGGGTACGGTATAAGGATTACTGTATGTTGCATAAATTCATGCCAGCCTGTCCGGCGACTATTGTGCCACTATGGCTTGATTGGCACAATTTGGTGTTTCTACAATATTAGTGTTTCTACAATATTCAGTAGTTCAGACTACGGTAGCCGACAAATGATAACTGACACAGTCTGTATGATGTGCCTCATGCAACCTTAGGAAAATCCAGCATCACCCTCCACCTCAATGCAATTCGTGTAATAGTCTCTTCATTCTGCACACTCTCTCATAACTCGAGTACGGTAGTTTGACGTGATCACGAAATGATTATATTTCAATATCTCAAAAACCGTATTTTTTTATTTTTTCAAATTTTTTCTACTAATAGTATGCATAAATCTCGAGATAATAAAACAATAAAAATCGTGGCTACCAACCCATCTGAAAAAAATAGAAATAAAATAAAAAATTTTTCCGATGTTTCTTCATGAGTTGAAGCCCAATCATTCTAGAATTTGGTGCATATAATCCATGGAATATTAGCAATTTTTTGATACTTCAACCATTCAAATCGGTTTCGAAATGACGAAATTCGAAATTTCACTGTTAAGATTTGAATCTGTCCCATTTCGCAGAGAGTGATCTAGAACACTCGGGATGGGGCACCCGAGCTATGCTCGTCGAGTACTACATGTAGGCACATTATGGGTGATTTCGATTTTTCGCACTTTGCTAAGCATATGTTCACTGACACAAAAAATCTCTCATATAAAAATATGGTTCTTGATTAATCATGTTCATAATGTTGTAATTATATGATTCCCAACTTTTTAGAGTGTTTGGATATCTTTTCTGTCCGCAGCGATCGTGTTTCGGAGGCACTTTCGAGCCCCTGACCCGCTATTTTCGTTTGCACCCTCCCTCCAACTGTGCCCAAAGTTATTAAAACATTTCAAAAAGTTGGGATTCAGTTCTCCATATCGTGTTGGACATGTACACACAATAACAAAAGTTTTCCTTAACTTTCTCTCAAACATGTTTTCGAAGGGTCATGCAATCAGGACCACGGTGCACCTCAGAAACACGATCGCCGCGAACAGGAAAGATATCGAAACACTCTAAAAAGTTGGGAATCATATCATAGGTGTCCACGCCGGCGGCGAGGGGGGGGGGGGGGGTACTGCGCAGGGCCCCACATGTGGGGCCCTGCGCAAGGCATGAGTAGGGGTTCATGGAAAAATCGATTTATACGTCATGGTAGGTCAAGACTAAGTACCGTACTCAATCGATAGTACATTACCATCATATACCGTATATCACTACCGTAACCCGCTATTATCGCGAATTGACTTTATTTTCAAAAAATAAAGTACCGTACCCAATCGACTCTACAGTACCCCAGGATACCGTATACCACTACCGTAACCCACGATTATCGCGAACTGACTTTATTTTTAAAAAGTGATGGTACCGTGTCTATCGATTCTACAGTACCCAAGTAACTACCGTAACCCAGTTCCTTGGGTCAGATCCAGTTCCTTGGGTCAAACATTTTTCTAAAATTTTTGGGCATTTTTCTAAAAATCCCAAATCAATCACAAAATGATTCTACAATAATTTAAGATACGGAAATATAATTTAAAATAATTGTTTGCTCGATTTTGGATTTTTAGAAAAATGTTTGACCCAATGAACTGGATCTGACCCAAGGAACTGGGTTACGGTAGTTACTTGGGTACTGTAGAATCGATTAGACACGGTATCAGGACTTTTTGAAAATAAAGTCAGTTCGCGATAATAGCGGGTTACGGTAGTGATATACGGTATCTGCTGGTACTGTACTATCGATTGAGTACGGTACTTTTATTTTTTAATTAGGGTACGGTATTTTCAATATTTGAAAAAAATCAGTTCGCGGTAATCAGGGTTACGGTAGCTATATACGGTATCAGGAAGCACTGTACTATTGATTGGTATAGTACTTAATCTTGACCTACCCATCACCTACCATCGATTTTTGGACCATGACCCCCTATACGTCTATGAGCACTACCTCACTTTTCACCATGAATAGGGGGTCACAAAGGTTCAGAAAAATGAACCATTCGGAGTGGCTACTCATTTTGCAGCCATCTCTCGAGTCAGTGAGAGAGACTCACAAAGGTTCAGAAAAATGAACCATTCGGAGTGGCTACTCATTTTGCAGCCATCACTCGTCTGGGGGTACTGTAGAGTCGATTGGGTACGGTACTTAGTCTTGACCTACCATGACTTATAAATCGATTTTTCCATGAACCCCTACTCATGCCTGTGGGGCCCTGCGCAGTACCCCCCCCCCTCGCCGCCATTCCTGGACACCTATGAATCATATATATCAAATATTTTGAACATGAATAAGCAAAAACCAGATTTGTATGCACATTTCCCGAAAAGTTATGAATGTCCAAAAAATGGTAATGCAAAAAGTTATTTTTTCATGCCCCGAGGGCAAATTAAGAGTTTTTGATTTCATATTCTCAGGATGAACTTTACTCATGATGCCGATCATTTTGATGCCTTGAACGAGTCTCTAGGTTGTCTAGAAGCCGAGATCTGAATTTCCGACTTCGATATTGCAGCAAGGCTGCAGCCAATGTGCGACCGAGCAGCAACTTCACATTTATATTCTGGATAGGCCTCGGTCCTACCTCCAACGTCAGAAAGTTTGGCAATCTGGAAAAAATCTGTGTAAGAATAACGCCTGTTTGAAAAAGTGAAAATCGAATGCGTCATCACTACGCAATCAGGTACGATGCGCGTGATAACGCAATATGTGCATCGTATTCCTCGGTCGATTTGGCGTATAGCACCACAACATTCAAATTGCTAAATAGATCAGCGAAAAATTTATAGCAAAATAACAAATCGTTTCAATACTTATTGGCGCTACTGTATATTTTAAAATAACATCAGCTATTACTGTCAATTCATTCTCACACGATTTACATGACATTTTATTAGGTTTGTTTTTTGGAACGTTTAAGGGAGGTACATTGATAAAAGGATGACTGACGAGCTAAAATATGCATCCTGAAACGTAGATGTTCATGGAAGCGATTTTCAGGAATTTTTCTCGACCACTATTTTTTTTCGAAATTTACTTGACTTCGAAAAGTGATAGTACCATGTTTGACCTTCTGAATCTCGACGATGACGACAGATATCGAAATTCTGACGACGCAGTTTTAAAGAACATCATTCACATTACTTATAGCCAAAAATATAGCGGAATAGGACAAACTTGATTCATACCGCCGCTCACCCCCCTCAAATGGTCGATTCTCTCGCGATTCGCCTCTTATCAATAATTTCCTTTAACTCGATTACAACCAATCCATTAATTTTGTTTATTATTCTCCGTATATCATTGCTCACGAGCCCATCGTGATATTATAGGTAGTATTGCACAAAATTGTTAAAATTGTCACTCAGATTTCACACTTGAGACCATAACCCTGGGAACGGACAACTGCGGAGAGGTGGCGCGTGCGCGAACGTCCTTCCAATTAAGAATTAGAGTATCCAAATTTCAGTATCACCTTTTGCATTCCTCCAGTCGAATGTGGAATCGACAATGGATCAAAGAGAGTGTGCTCGCCCGCATTCGAGGAGAGGAAGGAGGACGGAGGTGTGAGTAGAGAGAGAAGCGAACGAGTACGAACAGGGAGGGATGGAAATTGATAATAATTTTAAAACCGGGATACGCGATATTATTGGGCTTTCCTTTCGCTTGGAGAAATGTACCTTTCTTGAAACTCACAATTGTTCAGAATTTAGCAAATGAACGTTACTTTAGACGCACGTTGAACCCCCTCCCTCATATGAAGCCGAGGGCGCCCGAAGCACCGACGGTGAATCGAGAGAGTGAGTGATCTCCATGAAAATGGATTTCCTATTTCATAATAGGATAATATTGATCGAGATAATATGAAACACAGGGCTCACTGAATATCTTGCTTTATGTTTCAACGGGTCCTCATATTCTATACTGAATGCTCGACACTAATGTTCAGTTGGGACGATGTGGAAAACACAACAAATATTCAAGTGACACTTAGGCATGCGCCCACCATCTTCTACAGAATGCGGGGATAATGTAGTTCGCTGATAGCTGTCGGCAACTGCAACAGCTTCAGCTCACGACATGATTGTGCGAGCTGAAGAGGGAGAGGGCGCACCGAACTTGCCTGAGATTGGATAAATTTTTAAAGATCACGCGTGAAGAGAATTATATTTTCTACAATACTTGATGAGTTCAACGGTCCGTGAAACTCCAATGAGCCAAGTGATTCACAAATTTTCAATCAGACAATATATATCACATAATAGTCCACCCATATTCCAGCAAAGATCAAAGTTGTCGGATAATCTATCACCGCAATTCTCTGTGTTGAATGGCTCTCCGTTGTCTTCGAGAAGCGCCTTCCGGACCAGAGAAAAGCCAAGATTTTGAGAAGAAAAGATTTATCGATTTTCCTTTGCACTCGATGTTGAGAAATAATAATATGATAAAACGCCATAAGAATGATAAAAATGATAAAACGCATAAGAGAGACTATCTGAGTCAGTGAACATTTTTGTGTAGACGCTTGGCACTAGCGAAAAATCGAATTCTTCCAAAATTGGCATACATGTAGTACTCAGTGAGTATAGCCCAGGCGTGGCTTATTTAGTGTTCTAGATCAAGCATTAAGAAATGCGCTGCACTTTAGTCCGAAAACGTCAATTTTCGAACTTTGCAATTTCGCAACCAATCCGAACGATTGATACCACTAAAAATGGAGAATATTCAAGCGATGATACCTGTCAAGTGCCATAGTAATTGAATAAAAACTCTTGAGAAAAATGCGAAAATTCGATAAATTTCACGTTCGTTGTATTTTATCAAGTACGCATGGGAGGAGTTGGACCATTTTCTTTCCTTGTATTTGTAGCACTGGTTACTAACTAACTATTAACGCAAAATAATTAAAATTTAGAAAAATAACTTTTGGAGAAATCGACATTCAGCGGTCGGCAACTTGAAATAAAACCAGTTTGTGATAAGTTCGGTGGCCTACCGTACCCCAATCGAAGCTGAATAAACATGTTCTAGAGTTATCGTACACGTAGTATTCGATGAGGGAAATAAATCAGCATCAACAAAATTTCGATGCGCATCCGCGCGCGAGAGAGCGCTGATGTTAAAAAGCTACCGTAATTTCTCGATGGTTTTTAACATCAGCGCTCTCTCGCGCGCGGATGCGCATCGAAATTTTATTGATTATGGTAGATTTACCTCATAGAGTACTACATGCAGGATTACTCTAGAACATGTTTCCTCAGCTTCGATTGGGGTACGGTAGGCCACCGGCGTTATCACAAACTGGTTTTATTTCAAGTTGCCGACCGTTGTTTGACGTTTTCTCTAAAAGTTATTTTTTAATTTTAATTATTTTGTGTTAATAGTTAATTAGTAACCAGTGCTACAAATACAAGGAAAGAAAATGGTCCAACTCCTCCCATGCGTACTTGATAAAATACAACGAACGTGAAATTTATCGAATTTTCACATTTTTCTCAAGAGTTTTTATTCAATTACTCTGGCACTTGACAGGTATCATCGCTTGAATATTCTGCATTTTTAGTGGTATTAATCGTTCGGATCGGTTGCGAAATGACAAAGTTCGAAAATTTACGTTTTTGGACTAAAGTGCAGCGCATTTCTTAATGCTTGATCTAGAACACTAAATAAGCCGCGCCTGGACTATACTCACTGAGTACTACATGTGTGCCAATTTTGAAAGAATTCGATTTTTCGCTAGTGCCAAGCAAATTTCCATTCACTCATATAGTCTCTCATAAAACGCCATAAGAAGAGGTCATTTATAGAGACTTTTTGACTCGGTGAACATATTTGTAGATACCCTTGGCAAAGTGCGAAAAATCAAAATCGCCCTAAATGTGCCCACATATAGTACTCGACGAGCATAGCTCGGGTGCCACATCCGGAGTCTTCTAGATCACTCTCTGCGAAATGGGAGACACTTATTTCAGAAAATTGAATTTTCGAATTTTGCCATTTCGAATCCGATTTGAATGACTGATGTCTCAAAAAATCAAGAATATTACATGTATTGTATGTGCCAAATTATAGAATGATTGTGCATCAACTCTTGAAGAAACAATGAAAACAAATTTTTAAAAAAAATTTCATTCCTTCAGATGGGTGGGTACATACCTTTTTATTCCAGATATGTCTAGAGCGGCATGCTCACTATTCACATAAAAAACTAAAAGGAAATAAAAAAATAAGTTTTTGTGAAATCATCCAAAATGTGTTAAAAAGTCAGTTCTCGATCATCAAAAACTACCGTACTCGAGGCGGCCGGAAGTGCATTTCGTGTCCTAGTTTTGAATTTTTCATGCCCCAAAGATGTGCCTTGGTTGATACATTGGTTTGATATAACATCCACCATCCACCACATCTTTGGAGCATGAAAACCTAAAAAAAAATCAAAACTAGGGCACGAAATGCACTTCCAGCCGCCTCGAGTACGGTAGTTTTTAATGATCGAGAACTGACTTTTCAACACAGTTTGGAAGATTTCACAAAAACTTATTTTTTTATTTCCTTTTAGTTTTTTATGTGAATAGTGAGCATGCCGCTCTAGACATATCTGGAATAAAAAAGGTATCTATCCACCCATCTAAAGGAATGAAAAATTTTTAAAAAATTGTTTTCGTTGTTTCTTCAAGAGTTGACGCCCAATCATTCTATAATTAGGCACATATAATACATGCAATATTCTTGATTTTTTGAGACATTAGTCATTCAAATCGGATTCGAAATGGCAAAAGTCGAAATTTCAAATTTCTCAAATAAGTGTGCCTCATTTCGCAGAGAGTGATCTAGAAGACTCCGTATGTGGCATCCGAGCTATGCTCGTCGAGTACTACATGTGGGCACATTTAGGGCGATTTCGATTTTTCGCACTTTGCTAAGCATATGTTCACTGACACAAAAAATCTAACTTCCACGGACATCTATGCTTCAAGATGACTTTGTGATCCCATCCACCATTCCGGTATCAGTGCGTGAACCGTAGCTTTCGAAATAAAATAAAATAAATTAGAGAGAAGTAACACAGTGACCAATAAATTCCGAATAGCGTTATAAATTCTCCTAGTGCTGTGCACTAACGCTAATTAATTAATCTATTCATATTATTCCATCTGGCCATCCTTTGGATAATTTTGGAGGAGAACTGAGCACTCTTGCGTTGCATTCGATTCCCTAAAGGCCGACTTTCGCGATTTCGCCAATACTTTCGGGTGAAATTCCACAGGATAACATTTTCAGCGTCAGTTCTGTGCTCTTCGTGGGCAGATGTCAGAACATAGCGGTAAGGGTTAACTGAACAAAAGAATCAATAAATGACTAAAAAATTTGTTTCTCGAAATCTCTCGAATCTGTTGTTTCTAAGATTTGCGAATACCCGATTTCATTGACTGGCGCGTTAATGTTGTTATTGATAGAATACTCTTTAAATCGCTGTGCACGACTATGTCAACGACAAGGAGCAAAATGCATTTTCTCACCATTAGCCACTCTCTTCCTTCCACCTCCTGTCTCCACCACTCCATGCGTCCTTCCTCTCGTATTCCGAGAGGGCGGAGTCGAGTGCTGCGAAACCTGCCTAGGAGCGGTGTAATGCAGAGTCGCAGATAATAATCGATGATCAAAGTTGTAATAAATAGCTGGGTGTGGGAGTAAGAAGTTCTTAAAAATATATAATATATAATAAATTTTTCATAGCACCTAACATTTTAAAACACTGAACACTACAAAAGAAGAAAAAAATCTATGCGAAAGTGATATTTCTGAAAATCGCTAACATGACCATCTATGCTTCACGATGCCTATGTCATCACACCAATCCCCTCGGTATCAGTAGGATATGGATCGCTTGTCGCAATAAAATAAAATATGTAATAATATATTATGAGAGGAATCACGAGAAAATCACCCATTTGAGGGGGGTTCGCGGCGGTAAAACACAACGTCATCCAATCCTGATATAAA
Source organism: Pristionchus mayeri (assembly GCA_036245805.1). Lineage (NCBI taxonomy): Eukaryota > Metazoa > Nematoda > Chromadorea > Rhabditida > Neodiplogasteridae > Pristionchus > Pristionchus mayeri. The sequence continues at coordinate 41,174,653 of BTRK01000005.1, forward strand.
CATGGTCTAAGGTATTTCAAATGATGCTCTTTCAAACTGCATTGTCAGAATTTTGATAACTGAAGGCCAAACTTGGAACACTCACTTTTTAGGTGTCAAGTCGAGCCCACTTAAACGATCATAAATCCGTTTAAAATGATGATAGTAACTCGTTCTTTGCTCAGAAAGAAAGCTGAAAACATTCTCTACAACTATTATGTTGAACATGTCATTCCATGTGCACGTCCCAGTGCGGGGTGGTCGGGTCGACCAAAAATGACGGGATTCTGGAAATCGGAAAAACCCCCCTGAATAATCATGCGCGATTGAGATACACTATGTGTGACTAAATTGGCGCCAAATATTAGCCAAATCGAAAGATGTAAAAAAAACGGCGTAACTTTTTGTCCGGCGACGTCTGAATGACCACCAGACCAAAACACCCCTTTAGCTCCAACTGACAGCTATTGGCCTCAAATAGGTTCAAAATCATCCAAAACAGCATTTAGAATTGTTTCCGGCCTCAATACAGTACTTCCATAGGGCGAAAATTTCGACCAGACCTAAAAATTGAAAATCGATTTTCAGACCCTTCTCAAATTGTGAGCTTGGCCCATGTGCGCTAAAACTCTTTGAAGTAACGTAGGAATGTCCCTCTACACTATTCAAGCAAAGGGCGCACCTATAAATGCGAAATTTCATCTGATGGATCCCTGAAAACGCGCAAAACTGTACTAAAGGTCAGCATTGTCAGTGGGTCCCGGCTCATGACTAGAAATGTAGAGTACGATGTGCTAAACATTTCATCTGTTGAAAGTGAGTCTCTATCTTTTCGTTGAAGCACGCTACATAGCCTGTAAGTTGGCAGAAAACAACGATGGAGGCGCGCGAGAGAGCGGTAAAGGGAGGGGAGGGAGAGGGAGGTCAGGCGGCGAGAGCGGCAGACGGTTAGAGCGCGCGCTCTCGGGCGATTCTAGTCGATTTCTGGCCATTTTCTAGACACTGTAGCGCGCTTGAACCAATAGATAGAGACTCACTTTCAACAGATGAAATGTTTAGCTCATCGTACTTTACATTTCTAGCAATAATCCGGGATCCACTGACAATGTTTACCTGTGGTACAGTTTATCGCTTTTTCTTGGATCCATGAGATGAAATTTCGAATTTATAGGCGCGCCCTTTGTTTGAATAGTGTAGAGGGACACTCCCACGTTATTTCAAAGTGACTTAGTGCACATGAGCCAAGCTCACAAGTTGAGAAGGGTCTGAAAATCGATTTTCAATTTTCAGGTCTGGTCGAAATTTTCGCAATATGAAAGTACTGTATTGAGGCCGGAAACAATTCTAAATATTGTTTTGGATGATTTTGAACCTATTTGAGGCCAATAGCTGTCAGTTGGAGCTAAAGGGGTGTTTTGGTCTGGTGGTCATTCAGACGTCGCCGGACAGTTACGCCGTTTTTTTTACATCTTTCGATTTGGCTAATATTTGGCGCCAAGTTAGTCACACATAGTGTCTCTCAATCGCGCATGATTATTCAGGGGGTTTTTCCGATTTCCAGAATCCGGTAATTTTTGGTCTACCCGACCACCCCGCACTGGGACGTGCACATGGAATGACATGTTCAACATAAGAGTTGTAGAAAATGTTTTCTGCTTTCTTTCTGAGCAAAGAACGAGTTACTATCATCATTTTAAACGGATTTATGATCGTTTAAGTGATTTGACTCCTAAAAAGTGAGTGTCCCAAGTTTGGCCTTCTGAATCTCAAAGATGACGACAGTTATCAAAATTCTGACAACGTAGTTTGAAAGAGCATCATTTGAAATACCTTAGGTCATGATTATATCAAGATATGTTGAATTTCGGTTTACCGCCGCGGAGAAGGTGATTCTCTAGTGATGTCTCTCTTATATCTTACAACATTGATCTTCACAGAATTAATGCAGAAGTCACATACCGGCAAATATTAATAGATTAGGAAAAGTTAATGTTTACAAAACTTGCAATGCTCGTGCAATGCTCGGCCACTGACACTGCAAAAGGTAAAGGTAAATGGAATAGGGCGAATTGTGTATCTAGAATATCTGGCGATTTAGGTGTTTCTTAATTAGTTGTGGAATTGTATAAACCGTCATCAACTTGAGTCTAATAGTTTCCTGTTGACTTATAGGCCATCCGTAAATCGACAATGCATTGTGTGACCGTACCGCAATGAATAAGGCATTTATCAGTGAATATTTCTAGTCTCAACTCGCCAACCAGATTCACGTTCTAACCTCCTCATATCTAACCGAAATCAGGGCACTACCAATGAGCTTGAGGGATCCTCTCAAAAAAATAATCAAGTAAAAAACGAATTAAAATATATCTGCAGCAGATGCATCTCCGACCCACCCCATTCCGTTCCAGCGTCTGCTGATTTCTCCATGGTCGTATCGGCTGCTGCAAACGGTGGCTGTGGTTGGCTTCCACGGTTCTTGTGTCCACTGATTCGGCCGTTGACTTCTGTGCAATGCCGATGCGTTAAATGATCTCCTGCATTGGTTAATTTTCTGATTGGAAAACGGTGAACGTGTTTTTCAGAGGATGCACTAAAGCAGAATAGTGAAACATTGCTCATATTTTGTGGGGTTTTCGTATATAATATTGAAATAACTTCGCATGGTACTTGCTAGTTGCAAATGCGTGAGAATACACCCATAATTAGTTCGTGATCAATACATCCATCGTTGATAAGCGCTACAAATCTCTCACCATTGGCCATTTTCTTCCTTCCTCTTCACGTTTCCACCACTCCGTTCACTCCATTCACCCCTCCTGTCGTCTCCCGAGAGGACGGAGTCGATATTTCACCTGATGCCAAGGGGACTTTGCTTGCAGCGCTGCAGGGGAGAGACGGAATTATAAAATTTATATATCACGAGTCTTCTGAGAGATTGCATGAAAACGGCACCCCTGCGGCACCAGGAGCCCCGACTTTTAGCAGTATCCACGAGATGATTATGCCAGAGTATATTGGATACGATAAAACTTTTGGCGTTGCCCATTTTTTCTGGAACCGGCTTTTAGGCATTTTCAGGTTCCGCTCCCGGCTCTACCATATATCGGCTCCCAGTTGAGCTAGAGTGGTGGCGTTGGGCTCAAAATGTTCGTAAAATTATTTCCAACAACTTTCCTGTTGACAACAACATCCTACGACAACAATATCACATCGAAACATGTGATAAAGCGATTTCTAAATGAGAAAATAAATTCTAGCGGCTCGGGGACCCCCCCATTTCGTGTAAACCGAGATCAGTTTCAGAATCTACATACAGTACTATATTTAGAAAAAAATAGCGCCGAGCCGAATGTGCCTGGGAATTTGCCCAAAAAAGGCGAAAATTATCGAAAATTCGATCATTTCAAATATTCGCAATTGTTATTCTTCACGAAACAAAGTCCATTTGTCGCATTTTTACTGTTTTATTATAATTACTTATATAAAACATCAAAATCAACTGAAAAAACCGGAGATGTTCATATTTAAGAATCACAATTCCACACATCACAACATCACAATTCACATCACAATTCACATCACAATTTCTCAAATTTGAACTCAAACTCAAAATTTCGAGATAACTTGACTCCTCAACTGTAGCCATTTTGTAGCATTCATCGACGTGAATGAAAATTGGTGGAACATGTCCCTCCAATATATCACGTCTCTAGTTTTTTGAGACCCGAAAATGGCTCAGAAGACCGTGTCGGTAATAGTTAAATTGATTTTTGAAGTTAGTTTTGAGAATTCTGAATGGATATGGTTGTAAATAATGTTTTCCTAATATGTTGAATCAAATGCATATTTAAAAGTGACCGTTTGAACAATTTTTCAAAAATCAAAAATTTTCAGATCGCAAAAATTTCAGAAATTTAGAAACGGTAATAGGTGTTTATTTTTATATTCAGTTTATGCAACATATTACGAAAACAATATTTGCAACCATATCCAATCAGAATTCTTAAAATTAACTTCAAAAAATGAAATAATTATTACCGGCACGGTCTTCTGGGCCAATTTCGGGTCTCAAAAAATTAGAGACCTGAGATATTGGAGGGACATGTTCCACCAATTTTCATTCACGTCGAGGCATGCTACAAAATGGCTACAGTTGAGGAGTCAAGTGATCTCGAAATTTTCAGTTTACATCGTTCAAATTTGAGAAATTGTGATGTGAAAAATATGATTTTTCTAAAATATAGACATCTCCGGTTTTTTTCAACTGAATCTGATGTTTTATATAAGTAGTTATATTAAAACAGTAAAAAAGCGACAAATGGACTTTGTTTCGTGAAGAATAACAATAAAAACACAAAGAATAACACGAATATTTGAAATGATCGAATTTTCGATGATTTTTGCCTTTTTTGGGCAAATTCCCAGGCACAATCGGCTCGGCGCTATTTTTTTCTTAATAGAGTAATGTACGTAGATTCTGAAACTGATCTCGGTTTACACGAAATAGGGGGTCGCCGAGCCGCTAGAATTTATTTTCTCATTTAGAAATCGCTTTATCACATGTTTCGATGTGATATTGTTGTCGTAGGATGTTGTTATCAACAGGAAATTTGTTGGAAATAATTTTACAAACATTTTGAGCCCAAAGCCACCACACTAGCTCAACTGGGAGCCCAGATATGGTAGAGCCGGGAGCGGAACCGGAAAATGCCTAAAAGCCGGTTCCAGAAAAAAACGGCCAACGCCAAAAGTTTTCTCGTATCCAATATACTCTGACATAATTATCTCGTGGATAGTGCTAAAAGTCGGGGCTCCTGGTGCCGGAGGCTCATGCAATCTCTCAGAAGACTCGTGATATAATATATAACACGATTTCTGAGAAATTCAAAATATTTCTTCAGCGACCTGGCACTGGCTGAAAATTCAAATTCGTTGTAACTTCGCCAATAGGTAGTACTGGTCGAGAGAAACATACGAGCGTCGGTAGAATTTCGATCCGCATCCGCGCGCGGCTGCGCGGATCTCGAAATAGACTACCGTAATCCTTGAAATTTTTTTATTTCGATTCCAATCACTGCGGCGGAATGAGTCCGCAAACAAATTCTAAGACTTTTTTGCTCTGGAGAGTTTTTCGATCAGATTTGATTTACGGCCGGAAATAGATGTTCTCAATTTCTTTTATTTTTTAAAAAATATTTCCCATGGAGAAAGCAGGAATTTTATTTGCTGAAAAGCTTCCAGTGTTACCAAGTCGTCTTTGATTAAAATATAAAAATTTAAAAAAAATACACTATATTCGAAAAAGTTCACAATGTAAGTAAATTTGAATTTTGGTGTAAGAATTACTGTGGCCGCCTTTCAATAACTTTGCTATATTTTACCATAGAGTGACTTTTCTTTTCCAAATAGCCTTCTCGCAGTCCTTAGACCACATTTAGCCTTGAATTCATTCCATTTTCATGAATACTGCAAACTTAGGGAAAGGCGGCTACAGTAATTCTTACACCATAATTCGAATTTACTTATATTGTGAACTTTTTCGAATATAGTGTATTTTTTTTAAAATTTTATATTTTAATCAAAGACGACTTGGTAACACTGGAAGCTTTTCAGCAAATAAAATTCCTGCTTTCTCCATGGGAAATATTTTTAAAAAAATAAATGAAAGTGAGAACATCTATTTCCGGCCGTAAATCTGATCGAAAAACTCTCCGGAGCAAAAAAGTCTTAGAATTTGTTCGCGGACTCATTCCCCTACCGCCGCAGTGATTGGAATAGAAATAAAAATTTTCAAGGATTACGGTAGTTTTATTCGAGATCCGCGCAGCCGCGCGCGGATGCGGATCGAAATTCTACCGACGCTCGTATGTTTCTCTTGTCGAGTACTACCTTTTGGCGAAGTTACAGCGAATTCGATTTTTCAGCCAGTGCCAAGGATATTTTGATTTTCTGAGATAGTCTTTTATATGATATCTTATCCCGCAAGAATTGCGCTTAGTCGGAATTTTACAGCTTTGAGGACACCATGAAACCCAACTCAGAAGCACATTCCATGCTACAAGACATCATTTACTTTCTTTCCGGCAAAATGATGGCATATCTCAACACATCACGTCAATGACGTTAGAGAAATGGAGGTCCGACAGTGGCTCGGAAATTTCTGTTCAAATTGCATGTGTTTGCAGAAACAAGCGAGCGGGAATCGAGTTCATTCAATGGTCAGATACTATTATCTACCAATGAAACATACACCTCCCATGCGCGGATTATGAAATGCCTTCATAATCATAATTTAGTTGCATTTTCGACAAAGCGACGTTTAGTGATCATCAACGCCCGTGGTGTACAGCACTCACTACAGTTGCTGCTGCTGGGTCCGTTCTCCGCCGGAGAAGTTACTGTGAGAATCATAAGAGGCGAATCGCGAGAGAATCGACCATTTGAGGGGGGCAGCGGCGGTAGGATTCAAGTTTGTTCGATCCGGCTATAGTTTTGGTTATAAGTACTTTGAATGACGCTCTTTAAAACTGCGTCGTCAGAATTGTGATATCTTCGAGATTCAGAAGGCCAAACTTGGTACTATTACTTTTCGACAGTCAAATCGGGACCACTTAAATGATCATAACTTCGTTCAAAATTGACTAGAACGCCGTTCTTTTTTTCAAAAGAAAGCTACCATCCTGCTCTACAATTCTTATGTTGAAGTCATCATTCCAGCTCTTCATCCTGGTGCGGGGCTGTCGGGTGCAGCAAAAATTGCGTATCTCTGGAAATCGGAAAAAAAGTATTGGGTTATCATGCTTAAGTTGTAGCACATATACATGTCTAACTTTTCGCCAAAAATTAGCCAAATCGGAATATGAACAAAAAAAAGGGACGCACTTTTGTGCGGCGACCCCAAAATTTGTTCCGGACAAGAGTATTACCGTATCTTCAATTGCCCTCATTTGGGCTCAAAATCGTTCAAAATCTTTTAAAACAACATTACAAATTGTTTCCACTCATGCTATAGCACTTTCATTGGTCATAAATGGTCACCTGACCGAAAATTTGAAAATCGATATTTTGGCCCCGATCAACTTGCGATAAGGGTACAAACGCACTATAAGGGTTTAAAATGATGTAAATACATCCCTTGAAATCGCTCAGAAGAAATGGGAGCCTGAAAATGTGAAATTTCGACTGAGGGATCCAAGGAAAGATGCAATACAGTATATCAGGAAAAAAAGAGATAGAGACCTACACTGTGCCTCAAAATGTAGAAAATGAAAAGCTAAACATTTCATCTGTTGAAAGTGAGTCTCTATCTTGTCGTTCAAGCGTTCTACAGAGCCTAGAAGGTGGCCAGAAACATGCGATAATACCCCCGAGAGATAGAGACCTACACTGTGCCTCAAAATGTAGAAAATGAAAAGCTAAACATTTTATCTGTTGAAAGTGAGTCTCTATCTTGTCGTTCAAGCGTTCTACAGAGCCTAGAAGGTGGCCAGAAACATGCGATAATACCCCCGAGAGCGCGTGCTCTAACCGTCTGGCGCTCTCTCCCTCCCTGACCTCCCCTCTATTTAGCGCTCCCAGAGCGCGTTTCCCGTCGTTGTCAGCTAACTTCTAGGCTCTGTAGAACGCTTGAACGACAAGATAGAGACTCACTTTCAACAGATGAAATGTTTAGCTTTTCATTTTCTACATTTTGAGGCACAGTGTAGGTCTCTATCTCTTTTTTTCCTGATATACTGTATTGCATCTTTCCTTGGATCCCTCAGTCGAAATTTCACATTTTCAGGCTCCCATTTCTTCTGAGCGATTTCAAGGGATGTATTTACATCATTTTAAACCCTTATAGTGCGTTTGTACCCTTACCGCAAGCTGATCGGGGCCAAAATATCGATTTTCAAATTTTCGGTCAGGTGACCATTTATGACCAATGAAAGTGCTATAGCATGAGTGGAAACAATTTGTAATGTTGTTTTAAAAGATTTTGAACGATTTTGAGCCCAAATGAGGGCAATTGAAGATACGGTAATACTCTTGTCCGGAACAAATTTTGGGGTCGCCGCACAAAAGTGCGTCCTTTTTTTGTTAACACACCGATTTGGCTAATTTTTGGCGAAAAGTTGACATCTACATGTGCCTTACGTTTTTTCCGATTTCCAGAGATACGTAATTTTTGGTGCACCCGACAGCCCCGCACCAGGATGAAGAGCTGGAATGATGACTTCAACATAAGAATTGTAGAGCAGGACGGTAGCTTTCTTTTGAAAAAAAGGACGACGTTCTTTCTCAATTTTGGACGAAGTTATGATCATTTAAGTGGTCCCGATTTGACTGTCGAAAAGTAATAGTACCAAGTTTGGCCTTCTGAATCTCGAAGATGACGACAGATATCAAAATTCTGACGACGCAGTTTTAAAGAGCGTCATTCAAAGTACTTATAATCAAAATTATAGCCGGATCGAACAAACTTGAATCCTACCGCCGCGGCGTGGTCGATTCACTCGCGATTCGCCTCATAATTAATTAAAACGGTAAGCAAAATAACATCGAAAACCCTAATGTAAAATACCTTTCTGGAGGGGTACTCCGTATATGATTATTTATTAATTTATTTGAGAATCGATTACGGAATTGTGGAAAAAAACGCCCACTGCTTTGACTCCTGGTCGAAGCATCATCTTCTCCGGAATTCGATATCTCACCGACGCGAAATCATTACCCTTTTGGACTCTCATATTGGAATTTTTTTGTATCATTTTCAGAAATTATTCATGACCGCTATATAGGTCATATATATAGTGCACGTGAAGCATATCTGAAATGATACAAACATTTTCCAATAAGAAAACTCTTCTCTTATTCAAGTACACGAATAAAAGATCAATCCGATACTATCCCCTCACTACCCACTGCTTTGACTCCTGGTCGAAGCATCATCTTCTCCGGAATTCGATATCTCACCGACGCGAAATCATTACCCTTTTGGACTCTCATATTGGAATTTTTTTGTATCATTTTCAGAAATTATTCATGACCGCTATATAGGTCATATATATAGTGCACGTGAAGCATATCTGAAATGATACAAACATTTTCCAATAAGAAAACTCTTCTCTTATTCAAGTACACGAATAAAAGATCAATCCGATACTATCCCCTCACTAGTCGCTCCCGACGGTTCTCTCTGCGTTTCTGACACATCAAAGGCATGTGAATTAGCTCGTTATTTCACTGCTTCGTACAATAGCTCTTCCCCTCCTATCACTCTCTCTTGCACTCTTTCTTCCCCCACATCTATTGATTACGTCGACATTTCCCCTCTCCTCGTAGCGAAGTTTCTCTCTCGTCTCCCACCCCGCTCATCCACTTCTCCCGATCACATACCTTACATCTTCCTTAAACATACTGCCCCTCACATTTGCATTCCTCTCTCCATAATGTTCAATAGATTCTTACTCCATGGCGCTTCTCCTTCCATTTGGAAAACTGCCAAAGTCAAGGCAATCTATACGCGTAAGGGCCCGAGAAACACTGCCTCCTCACTTAATTGCTCATCTTCCAAAGTTATGGAGAAAATCGTAGGCGAGACTCTCTGGAAGTACCTTTCCGAGAACAATCTCATCTCCCCTTACCAACACGGTTTCCGCCCACGTAGATCGTGCACCTCTGCACTTCTTAACTCTTTCTCTCAATGGCACTCTGCACTTAACGATGGTCACTACATTTCTGTTGCATTTATCGATTTCTCGCGTGCCTTTGACTCTATCCCGATCAACTTACTCATCCACAAATGCTCACTTCTAGGCATTTGTGGATCCCTCTTATCTTGGATTCGTTCGTTCTTACTCGGTAGATCACAATCAGTATCAGTCAATACCTCTTCCTCCCCCTCTTTCCCTGCCCATTCAGGCGTGCCTCAAGGCTCTGTCTAAGGGCCTCTTCTCTTCTCCCTCTACATCAGTGATCTACCCTCCCTACTTCCCCCAAATGTTCGCTGTATTCTTTATGCCGATGATGCCAAACTCTGGTCTTACTCTGATCCTGCCTCTCTCCAATCCTCTCTTGATATCCTTTTTAAGTGGTCCTCTGATTGGGGCCTTACCGTATGGGGGGGGGGGGGGGTAGATCACTAAGACCGAGACAATGCGAATAGGAAAGTCACATCCTCCCTCTATCTTTACTCTTAATGGTACTTCTCTTCCTACCGTATCCCAATTCACCGATTTAGTAGTTACATACTCTAATAAACTAGAATTTAGTGCTCACATATCTAGTAAGATCTCGGCCCGTTCTCGTTGCTCATACATCTTGCGCACCCTCGTATCAAAAAATCCGCAGCTTTATTCTCGACTTTTTGTCACATACGTCTGCCCCATCCTCGAATATTGTTCCGAACTTTGGTCACCTCAAAGTAGCGACATCGAGCGTGTCCAGCGCAAATACACCAAATCTGTACTCCTTTAATGTCGCGTCCCTAACAGGTCTTATCCTGATCATCTGCGTTATTTCCATTTAGAACCTTTAGAGTATCGTCGTACAATTATTGACTTAGCATTCATATAGTTATTCACGAATATGTAGGACGTGTATCACGAGTCAGTGGATGAAAATTGACCCCCTCGGGAACATTTTGAAAAAAGTTGTGGCTGATTTGACTCATATTATAATGTTAGAATGCTTAAGACATAAAGACACATGTTAGAATGCTTAAGACACATGTTAGAATGCTTAAGATTTCAAACAATGTTGATCATGGGTCCCAGAACCGACTTTTAGGAATTTTCCGGTTTTGCACCTGGCTATACTGTATATAAGCTCCCAGATGAGCTTAAGAGATTGCATTGCGCTCAAAATGTGCGGAAAAATATTTCCAAAAACTTTCCTGTTGAACGCAATACGATTGGGCAACAATTGAATACCATACAAATAAAAAAAACCGCTTTTTGATCCAACTTAAAAATGTTTTCCATGTCAAGCTGCGGAGCGCAGCAGATTTTTAATGCAGATTAAGACAAAACAAGTCCTGATGTATGAAAGAAAAATATAAAAACCGAATTTGAACAACCTCCAAATCGGCAATTTTCGATCAAAGTCGCGACTATGTGATGGCAGAATCTACATAAAATGATAAATCGGAAATAAAAAATGGCAATAAGCTACATTTGGCATTATTTTGGTTTTCTGACTAGACAAGTTAGATGACATTCAAAAACGCGAAATTTCCAAACTTTGAAAAATTCGATTTTTTCAGCCTCCTAAATTGCCAAGTTTAAAAGTTTTCAACTTCCGATTTTTGCTTCTATGGAGATCCATTCGAAGTGGAAATAAGAATAGGCGCCACCGGCAATAGATACTGCCATTATTGGCTTACCAAAGCTTTCCTTGTCCATGATTGGTATGCCCAAACTTACTAGTCCAGATAGTACGATTCGGAACATGTTTCGATTTTGACTTAACTTACTTGAAATATTGCGTGTTTTGATCACTAACAATGATTATTGGCCAGGAAGAGTAGGATACTCGCACCATACTGAGTTTTTTATGCACTTCAAAACAATTCGAAATTCAATATCTTCGAAAATTTCATTTTTCAAATTGTAGGGAACATTGCGTCTATTTCAAGATTTTTCACTCGTTTTGCTTATAAAATGATTTTTAGTGATCAAAAGACGCAATATTTCATGTAAATTAAGTCAAAATCGAAACATGTTCCGAATCGTACTCTCTGGACTAGTAAGTTTGGCATACCAATCATGGACAAGGAAAGCTTTGGTAAGCCAATAATGGCAGTATTTATTCTTATTTCCACTTCGAATGGATCTCCATGGAAACAAAGATCTGAAGTTAAAAACGTGTATACTTGGCAATTTAGGAGATTGAAAAAATCGAATTTTTCAAAGTTTGGAAATTTCGCTTTTTTGAATGTCATCTAACTTGTCTAGTCAGAAAACGCAAAATAATGCCAAATGTTGCTTATTGGCATTTTGTATTTCCGATTTATCATTTTATGTAGATTCTGCCATCACAAAGTCGCGACTTTGATCGAAAATTACCGATTTGGAGGTTGTTCGAATTCGGTTTTTATATTTTTCTTTCATACATCAGGACTTTTTGTTTCTTAATCTGCATTAAAAATCTGCTGCGCTCCGCAGCTTGACATGGAAAACATTTTTAATTTGGATCGAAAAGCGGTTTTTTATTTGTATGGTTTTAAATTGTTGCTCCATCGTATTGCGTTCAACAGGAAAGTTTCTGGAAATATTTTTCCGAACATTTTGAGCGCAATACCATTTCTTTAGCTCATCTTGGAGCTTATACAGTATGGCCAGGTGCAAACCCGGACAATTCATAAAAGCCGGTTCTGGGACCCATGATCCACATTTTTTTTTGAAATCTTATGCCTTCAGCATTCTAAAATTATAATATGAGTCAAATATGTCGCAACTTTTTTCAAAATGTTCCCGCACTCGTTCACTCACTCGCGATACGCGTGGTAGACATAGGCTGCCCTTCATTTCTCCTCCTAGCCCCCCCTCGACCTAGGCGCCCCAATCTCTTCCAGTTACGTAAACATCGTTCCATATCTGCTGTTTACCACGCATTTCTCACAAATAGAGTTGTGTCCTTATGGAACCGTATCCCTAATAATATTGTAATCTCTAGAAATAGTGAATTGTTCTCGCTCAGAGCTAGAGCTATACATATTATTGATTATTCTAATTATCTCTAATTCACTCTCGCTTGTAACTGACGGATATGCTCCCTTTGTCATCTAGATATGGCATCGTAATTGTCATGATTCTAATTTTCCCTGTAACATATATTTTATACCTCTGCACTGTCGCATGATAAAGAATTATTATTTTTATTATTATTTATTAAAATCAACCGCCTAGTCATCTAGTTATCTACCGCCTTTCGTTAAATTTATTGGTTTCAACGGGAAGGTGAAACATAAATGAGCATTTCCTGAATTCATTTAATATTTTCGGAGAGAGACAGGCGCAGGAAAAAGTGACTCGTGATTAATTAGTTTTAATAGCAATGTTTGTTATTTTGGATATCCTCAATTCGAAAATCAAAAAAATTCATCCCCACCATTCGTGTGTCGTTTAGTGTTCGTCGCAGCTCGCTGTGTCTGAAAATGGAGGAGCGTTTTCTCTCCTCCTCTGCATACTCTTACAATGCAATGATAATTATGTATTTGTTGGCTTGGACCGACAGAGTGCAACCTACTGCGGATCAAAGAGCACCCATTACTTTGTTTCGATTGAAGCATCAAGTTCCCTAGATACTCTAACACTCGTGGAAATGTGAAAAAATAATTCCTCTCGAATCATACCTGAAAAATACCCACGTGCCGTGTTAGAGCTGCTCAATCCCATTCCGGCCGTCGCACTTCTCGAGGCCGGGAAGTCGTTACCTAAGAATATCTATTTTTTTTTATTTGTTTAAAATTCGATTTTCTTTTGATGACTATGAATAGCATAACCAGCCGACGACCGGCTTATCGAATGCTCATATCCAGGCTCTACTCTTCATTGTACCGTAATCCAGACGAATCAACACTACAGTAGACAATCCACCGTACTTTGACAATCGCCGTCGTTGTAAGCTGGTCGGTACAACAGCGTCCCGTCAAACTTCATCGGAATCGAGTTCGCCAGCTTCCGGAAGAGACTGAAAATACAAAAAAAAAACTGTAAAAATAACAAGTTTAAAGAATAACAAGAAAATAACAAGGTTAAAAAATTAAGAAGATGAAAGTAGTGTTAAAATCATAAATCAAACAGCGACTGGAAAGAAAATCTATTTTCAGTGTAGAATTCGGACTAGCCGATATAATACCAAATCACAATTCTGAGAACCTTAGAACGAATCCTGCAACCTGGAAATCTTTACCTTCCCAGTACAATAATAAATTCTAATGATGATCATCGATGACAGCCGCAGTTCAAAGATCAGAGAAATGTTCTCGCTCTAGCACGGGGGAATGCCGTATTCTGCTATGGATATGGGTCCGCTATGGACAGCATCTTCACCTCACGAGGTTGTCTGTGCGAGCGAAGGAGAGAGAGGCGAACTTGCCTGCGATTGGATGCATTTTTGTTAGTGGTGAAGTGCGAAAATAATCAGTTGTCCTCAACTCTGGATGATTTCAACAGACTGTTAAACTCCAATGAGCCCATTGATTCACAAATTTTCCATTCAATATAACACGCGTCTTCTGAGAGATTGCAGGACCGCCCGGAACAAGGAGCCCCAACTTTGAGCAGTATCCTCGGGAAATTTATGCTGGAGTATATTGGGGAAAAGAAAACTTTTGGGGTTGGCCGTTTTTTTCAGAACCGGCTTTTAGGTATTTTCCGGTTCTGCTCCCGGCCCTACCACAAATCAGCTCCCAGAAGAGCCACAAGGATGGAATGGTGCTCAAAAAAAATATTTTTGTCCTCAATTGACATAAATTGTCAAGAATTATCAATATGATTGATCTTGAAGCATTTTAAGCCCAAAATGAACAAGATTGAGTTTAAAATGTTCGACCTGTCAGGCTTCGAAATCCCCGAAATGGTGAAAATACGGGCATTTTCGGTGTTTTTGGCTCAAAAGATGTACATTGTCACGCCTCCCGACCTTAGCTCTATTTTTTCGTAGACTAAATCGATATCATATCAGGTTGTGAAAAAAGTAATTGTAGATTTTTAAATTTTCGATTCTGCAATACCCCGTCTTTGGTTGCCGCCTGTATATCATATTGTTACTTGTGCTCGTTGACTGCTTGGATACCCTTTCTATCGCGCGTAGGTTCGAGCCTATCCTATTGGTATTGAAGCCACAGTATGAAGACAAAGCTACATCGACAAAATGTTTTACTGAGTACGTTTCGGTCCAGCCATCCATGGAAAGCTAGGATAGGGCAAATATTACGCCATGTGCGAAAAGTATGGCATACGGATATCATAATACAACATGTGAACCTGGTCCGCTCCGAATCGCCTGTCAAAAAATACACTCATTTTTTAAATTGACCCTAACTGCGCATCAACAGAGATAATTATTTTTACCGTGCATCCGTAACTATTGATGTATCCATCTCAAATGTACTGAAGCGAAAAGCACTATCCATGGTTAACTTATAATTGCATTAGGTGGGCATTAGTGATGCCAAATCGGCTCGCGCTCTCCACGTTTCACACGCTCTCTCGCCGATCAGACAGAGCGAGAGAGCGTGTGAAACGAGGAGAGCGCGCGCCGGTTTGCCATCACTAGTGGGCATACAATACTTCTAGCGAAACATGTAACATTCATCATCCCGATTATGAAATTTGAACATCGAAATTCGTATATTACAAGTCTTCCATTTTCCAGGGTTGGTGAAAAGCCAAAAATTTTGTGGTTATATGTTAAAGCTACTCTTTATGTATCAGCACACGACTGGGCAAAGTCAGGGGATAGCTCTCTTTTGAGGAAATTTATTCATTCACCGTATACCGAAAGTCGAAAATTTGACAATATTGGCATGTATTCATCAATACTGAAAATCTATGTTTTCTACAAGTAGAGAAGGGATGATTTCAAATGTTTCTCTGTGGTATGTAGCATCATAGTGTATAATGGAAGCGCACTTATTTAGAAACCAGTCTGGTTGAACCTCGAAGCAGGAAAAGTTGTCGCTTGCTAAGTGTTTATTAGCTGAGGTATGAATTCAGTGATGTGTAAATCGTGCTATTTTGAGGCAGGAGCGGCGTTAGACCTATCTTTCGAAAGAACTGCGCATGTGCTTCTCACTACGCTATATGAAAATGTACAGCCCCTTTCCCCCACAAAATACGAGAGACGGGAAATATTTTTAGAAAAGAGTGAAAATATAACATTTGTCAAAACTTGGATTTCCCGGGTATCCTAAAAGCATGATGCGATTGGAATACATAAATATATTGAACAAGTATACCCCTAATAAATGCTATTGAGGCAGCTTGAGATCTTAAATGAAAAAAAATTAGGCGTGCTCAAACTTCATGGTCCAAATCTACAATTACTTTTTTCACAACCTAATAGAATCCGAATCCGGTCTCAGAAGTTTCTTAAAGGGGGGTCCCCGAGCAGCTAGGATTTATTTTTCGATTTAAAAATCAGTTTTTCAGGTTTTTCAACATAAAGATAACATCGCTCGTTGTCGACGTCAACATGCAAGTTTCTGGAAATAATTTTCTGGATTTTTTGAGCACCATGCTTTCCTTGTAGCTCATCTGGGAGCTGATTTCTGGTAGGGCCGGGAGCAGAACCGGAAAATACCTAAAAGCCGGTTCTGAAAAAAACGGCCAACGCCAAAAGTTTTCTTGTCCCCAATATACTCCAGCATAAATTTCCCGAGGATACTGCTCAAAGTTGGGGCTCATAGTTCCGCAGGGGGTCCGTTTTCGTGCAATCTCTCAGAAGACGTGTTATAAAATATTCTATAAAATAAAATGATGAAACGAGTAGTTCAGGCTCCACATTAGCACAACTTTCGCACAACAAAGATTAAAAATGAAAGCAATAATATAATTTCTCACCGCAATTCTTGGTGTAGAATGGCTTTTAGTTGTCTTCGTGATGCTCCTCGCCGACCAGAGTGATGCATAGGTTCTGAGAATATAAAAACCAATCAATTTTCTTTGTATTCGATGTTTTCAAACACTAGTCTTTGCCAAAATGCCAGAATAAGTGGTTAATTAAATCGAGAATTCCAAAATTCGCTACCATGAACATTTATGATTCAATACACCCACATAATCGCCCTCAATATATTGACAACAATGACAAGAATTCATCTTGGGACATAAAAATGTTAAATATTTATTAACCATTTACCCAAATCATCCGCTTACCGTATGCTTTCTCCAATCGACGGTGGCATGGGGAGTGGATCGAAGAGAGTGTACTGACCAGTACTCGAAGAGAGGAAGGAGGGAGAGTTTTGAGCGAAGAGAGCAGTGGACGAGCACGAACTGAAAGGATGGACGGGCCTTATTGTGGATATTCATGGATGGAATTATGTTACTCTTACCGAGACTCACTAAAAAATTGGTCTCTCATGTCGCTTTGCGAAATGTACCTTTCTTGAAACACAAAATTACCCAGAACCTAGGAAAACACATTTCGAAATGCAATTTTGAAACTGCCCACGTTTTCATCAGGAATGAAATCATATCACTGACTGTGCGCTTCCTCCACACGTTCCTTTCTTTTCCTTTCCTTTCGCTTCCTTTCTGTTCCTGTAGCTGCTTCCGGGGACGTGTCGGCTGCTGTCATTCGGATGCGTCGCGTGGTCACATAGCATTTTGGAATTTGAGAACTGCGAACTCTCGTGTTTCAGAGGGTTCCCAAAAGACTGAGTTCTGAGGTGTTTGTCAATACCGCTGTAATGTTGGACGATAAAATTTATAAAATCATTCTTTATTTCTTTCTTATTCTAATTGTGCTACAATATACGCAAGTGTAAGTTTAGCAGAAAAATTCGTGAAATTCCTTTCTAAAATCCCCTTAATATTCACCATTCCCATACCATACCGTCTCAACCATACTTTTTTATTCCATTAGTCCTTCCTGTCGTCCTCTGAGAGGGCGGAGTCGAGTGCTGCGACATCAGCGAATGAGGTGTTGCTTGCATTGGCAGGATTGCAGTTCGACAGTACAAGTCGTAGGCGTCATTAAAATATAATAATTTCAAAACAAGCAGCTCTGCGCAATTCAAGAAAAACTCATGTTACACTTGCGTTTCATACATACCATAAACAATCTCGAATAAGTGCAGCGCCGTTAGAAGAGAACGCATTTGTAAAAAAAATAGGAAAATTTTCAAAACTTCCTTTCATCTCTAACTAAGAAATTCATTTTTCCAGTTAAAAGGTAACTGTAAATTTCAACTTCCCTTGGTCTTTATCAGGTTGTTGCATAAGTCTTGATCGTTTTTGAGCACAAGGTTTCAAGCCATCGATTCCGCTTCCCTCACATGACTGTAGTCTGTCTTGGTAAAATAGTTTAGATATATGTTTGCTTATTATAATCATGATGTAGAGCTTACTCGTACAAGAGTTCAAAGCTATAAATAATTACTTGAACATCGCAAATATCTGATAGCAAATTTGAAGTTCCTTCGAGTTGGCATATCTCCATTGAAAATGATGGTAACTAAATCGCCAAAGTCGTGATTTGGAGTATACTGATTGTTCGTCCACAAAATATGTTGAACATGGCTCTAGCTTAAACCAAACCAGGGAAAACTTTATACGAAATGAACCGCTTACTCTTACCCATGCTCAACTCAAGCAATTTTCCTCCATGCAGATCCAAATAATTTCACGTCACTTCAAGTGCGCTCGAAGAAACACTCATTCAGTAATCTCATAATAAGAAAAAATTGGGGTTCTAATATTCTCTTCAAATTACAAATTGAAATATACAAAAGTGTAAGTTATCGGAGTTTTTTCCAATTTTTCAAGTTTTAGGTTGACATTATTAATAAACTTTGCTGCAAATATTATATGTTTCCCAATAGTTTTCATATAGCGGTAGATAGTGCAAGAGTTGCTTGTTCAGATAAGCACCTTACATCCTGCTCTCATTTATTGGTTAAGATAGGAAATCGACTTGTGTGTCGATTTTGATACTGTGACTTCCACTCTAAATTTCGGAATATGAAATCATATCGAAGGAGTAACGCCATATCTTTAACCCAGAACAGCAAATTGGTCAATATAAGTGTAAATTATTGCTGAAAGATTTAGATATCTGAACCTCAAATAACCAGATTTTGACAAAATGCACATTTTTGAGCCATCACATAGTGGCTTGATTCGGAAAGAAATTAAATTCTCCGCCATGGACAAAGCATTTCAAATGCCGTAATTGCACTAAAGTATCATGTATTCAATGGCCTTTTATATAGTGGCTCAAGGCTGGCAACATCATTGTTCTCCAATAAGATATCTGCCCACAAAGTGGCAATCCCAATACTCCAGTTTGCCTTTGACTTCATGGTGTTCCCATCAGAATGATTCGACAGATTTGAACTAACGTGCGCTGGAGAGCATATTAATATACTAATAACATAAGAACAACTAGACGCCGCTCAAACAAATAGAAGTACTGATACTCATATCATCATTCCCAATGCCTCGACACCATGTCGTTAGTGCTGGTGCCTCACTTTGATCATTATTTACTCGTTTCCTGTGCAATTTTAGATAAAATGTTCTCTGGGTGACCCCACTCATTTTTCGAGCTCTATCGATATATCCAAACTAGATCTCATGAAAGTGAGTTTTAACAGTGCTATGATTAAGGTCTCGTTTCTCAAAAGTGTAGGCAAAGGTGCAAATTAAATTTTCAGAGCGAAAAGAGTTTGACAAGAGCTTCAAAATGAGTGGTTTACGGGTTTTTTTAATCCAGGCAAAAATGCGCTATGCCCCTTTCCAGTTCTGAGTTGATTTGAAGTCGTCTGTTTCATTTTTTTTTCAGCCAAAGCAAAATGAATTGAGCAATTTAAATTACACCTATGTTTCATAAATAATACAAATATCTTTTCATGCTCCTACAATAAAACATATTTAACACACTTCTGAAACACAGTTGTACTTTAAAATGTGAATTCATTTTGCTTTGCGCCTGAAAAAGCGCGCGGTCTGTGTTGAAACAGACGACTTCAAATAAACTCAGAACTGGAAAGGGGCATAGCGCATTTTTGCTTGGATGTAAAAAAACCGTAAACCACTCATTTTGAAGCTCTTGTCAAACGCTTTTCGCTGAGAAAATTTAATTTGCATCTTTGCCTAAACTTTTGAGAAACGAGACCTTAATCATAGCACTGTTAAAACTCACTTTCATGAGATCTAGTTTGGATAGATCGATAGAGCTCGAAAAATGAGTGGGTTTCACCTAGAGGAACATTTTGTCTAAAATTGCACAGGAAACGATTAAATAATGATCAAAGTGAGACACCAGCACTAACGACATGATGCATGGACCGTATAATTTGTGATGGTCATTTCAGAAGTTTGGGTTATGATTACACATGCTAGGAGATGATAAAACTGATGGAAACTTGTTTTTGATTTTTTTGCTAATCCGACACTTGAGTCGATCCTTACGTGAGTGGCGTGATAAAAATTCACAAAATCCACCCCGTGGGATCTATGATTCCCGACATCTAAATAGTCGCTTTTCGCATGTGGCAATAGTTGTTCTTGATTATAATAGTATAAAATATACAACAAACACAGTATTAATCCTAACTCCACACAACGGAATCATACGAGACAAATAACATGTCGAATGCCATTACTAGTTACTCTATTGACAAAAGTCGCTTACGCACCTTATGCATTCGGGTGGCATTGGTAGTGGGTCCGACCCACCCTAATCCGTTGAAGTCCCTGTTGATGCCTCCTTGGTAGTCCCGGGTACAGTGAGAACTATCAAGAAGCGATGCACTGTGGTCAATGCACTTTTCTCTGCTAACTACCGTAATACGATCAACCGAAACCAATCGATAAGTACCGTACCTATTTCACTATACTCACCAGTCGCCCGCCCATGTCTCCCATCTCCTCTCCACTGTACTCAATTGGCTCACGATCGGAACGAGATTCGCGAGGAAAATAATGAGTCTGAGGATTGTTTATTGATCAGATCAGCGAAATAAGACGAATAATCAAGAGATCCATTTCTTGCGCACTCCAGAATCCAAAAAAGGAGTGATCGATTATGGGCTATTGCCAGAATTTGATAATTCGTCAAATATCGTGTTTTATGTTTCGCTACATTTCACAGCGCAGCTCCGTGTTGCGTGGGCTGTTGGGTGGGAGCACAGAGTGCATGCAACAGGGATATTATTATGTTACATTGCTAAAATAATTTGATTGTAATACTGCAGTTATTCCGCTCGCACCAAAGAAAATGATTCCCAATTTACATTAAAATATTTGCGTAACACAACTTCATCTGCTACTTATTCTTGAAACTGGTTTTGTTGAGAATAGTATAGCTGCCCATATTAATTCAAAATATTGATATTTTGAGCAAAAATGGAAATCATTCAACTAAAATTTTTAGCTTTGTTCAAAGGAGATCCGAGTGACGAGAGTAGGTTTAAAGTGGACAAAGTGGAGGTAGACGAGTGGTAATTTTCAGCAATTAAAGGAGGAGTAACACGAAAAATTAGTTCAATTAGCCACTATGTGTACGTAATAGAAGCCGGCAGCCCGATAATGAATCACTTTATCCGAAGTTTCACAGATAGCTCCGAGGCTATTTACATACGAGCAAAGTTCATTGACAGCGCAGGGATGTGGCTTGTTCGTTTATGTTTCACTAGCTCTACATAATTTTCGCCTCGTTCTTGGGGTAATTTGGCTACAGTTTCCCATTGCGAGCGCAATATCTTCGCGGTGGGACTCCCTATCATCCATTCGTGTTACCCCTTCTTTAATATAATTTCATAATTCGTTGAGGACGAAACCATATTCGAATTAGCCTCCTTAGGTATTGTCGACTCATAGGGCATGTCTGAATCAGCAATGGACCGGGTTACCGAAAAACCATTGAGAAGGAACCTCTCATGCGAGTATTTCTAGTCACAACGCGCCACCCAAATTCGCGTTCCCTCCTCGTGATATCCCAACGAGACCTGGAAACCGGCAGTATATGTGTAGTACTACTCTCACTCCACAATCATAATCATGAGCACATTCAACCTCATAATCAGACAGGAAAGCCGACGTCGTCCTCTGCATACCCGTCCTCTCACAAGCTCTCTTCAACACCAACCATCCACATTCCTGCCCCACTCTACCCATAAGTTATCTCTCTCACGTTCTGCTCAGGGAGATTCGCCTAAAGATGTGCGGCCTTGTCGAGAATAAGGGACAAGATGTTGAAAGCAGGACATTAGCTAATAATTAATGATAATTTTTAAAAATCTTGTTTGGTGTATCGCATTACATTTTAAGACCCTCGCAAAAGAAGGAGCTAAGAGGACCAGGTGAAACGAGAAACGAGTTGTTATCGTCCATTCAGAGGCATCATTTCCCGCTGGATAATAATTTGTTCTTTAAATTCCTTTTCGTGGCTTTCTACACAAAAAATCTCAATTTTTGATTGACCACAAGGGTTGAATTAAAATTTTAAACTCTCTCCTCACCTCCGCTGCTACAGCACTAGTGACCGTCACTCGCAGTTTCTTGAGCGCAGACTGCATCTCCAGTATAATAGCGACCAGTGATCATGATTATTGTGAAATAATATATATATTAGGTTGGAACAAACGTTTTGCACGATTTCGACCATGAACTTTGAAATTGCTTAAAAGGCTTCACTTTAATCGGGTCGATTTAACCGGATAGCATATATTTAGGGACTATTTGTAAAATATATCCGCTACTTCGAATCGAATCCTGCTCTGATGGTTTCCGAAAAAAACAGGTTTAGTTAAATGTGACATTTTTGAGTTACATGGACATTTGTTTATCACGCTCTTATTCTGACAGAAAAAATCATTGTATAATCTCACATGGTGGAGTGAAAAGCCCTTTGGCAGTTCTCTCTAAAGCTATGTAGGATCTAGTGGTTGCTTTAATTTAGCAAGGTTTACAAGCTATTAAATTCCAACATTATAGAAATAACGTTACTCAATGGATCGCTGTTATTACCTCGACAATCAATTATGCTGGCTTGATCTTAAGTGCTTTTACATAAACTACCTTGGTTCTTTATAACATAAAGAAATGCTGGAGCATACCCTTTTCCACTCCTAGAAAATTAATATTTTCTGAAATTTTGAATCATGGTCATCACAGCCAAAATATTGAAATTCGGTGTACATTGTTCGAGTCGATCTCCTCAAAAGGAAGCTATCCCCTGACTCGCCCAAGCCAATAAGTGATAGAGTAAGAGTTGCTTGTTTAGTTAACCGTATAAAATCTAAGCTTCCTTGTATGCTGGAAACATGTCATTCATGGAAACATCAATTTCGACACTCTAATATCAGTATCTGAGTATGCAAAATTGCTTTTTCTAATAGAAGCATTGTATGTGCACACGAAAATAATTGTGAGCTTATCGTAGAAGGTACTTAAAGTTTAAATGTATTTGAGATCGATAGACTTACTGCTACGGGTATGCAGTGAAGGCAACTAATTCAGACCAAGCCCCTTTTGACGCGAGATCAAAACTGACAAAGTTTCTGGAATGCCATTTGTTGAGATTCCCATTTTCATACTATTTTATGATGCCTGTTCATCACACTTTCTAAATATACCTTGATATTTGTATTATCATCGATATCCATAGAGAGCAGACCCCAAAATTATGTAGTTCAGATCTCAAATGTAGTAACTTTGACTTTACAAATTTCGCCATAATATCAAATGGTATGGGTAATACTAATGTGTGATAGAAAGAGTATCCAAGCCCTCAACGAATACATGAAACAATATTTAATAATTTTGAAAATAGAGGACAGAGTATGCTGGAAACGAAAATTTGAAAATCGTGCAAAACTTTTGTTCCAACCTGATATTTATAATAATAACATTAATTTCGCTTTTGTGGCATGCATGTGTCGTCCAAAAAACTCGTATAAATTGATCATTTATATCACAAGAAGGATGCTGAAAGGATTGGACATCACAAATTCATTCAAGCTATAAGCCAATTTTGAAACAAATTTCCATCGGGAGTGCCGAATCATACTTACTAAAGTACTCAGCCCTTTCGAAATAACGGACTCGTAATTTATAAAAAAAACGGTGCTTCTGCATTTCAGCTGATATGACTCCATTTTACGCAAATTTTATTTTAAATTATTGGTCTAACGGAGCTCAACAATATTGTAATTGGTTGTAGTTACACTTTTTCATAACACAACTGGAACCCCAAATTGATGGGCTACTTTCATTGTAAAAACGAATGTTTTGTAGGTGTGATAGTTTAGCAATAGAAAATTAATTATTAAAAAATACCACTTATCTCTCCCTCTCTCCACTCATCTAGCTCCCTCTGCAGCTCGCGCTCGAGTTCCGAAAAAAAATAATTTAATTTATGAAAATATCACGCTTCTCAGTTGCGTTTCGGCTTTTCGTTTCATAAAATGTGTTCAAAACTACCCCCTACTCCAGGGTTGACATGATTGGATGACAAAGTGGACCTGATGACACGGCCCTGTCGCCGATTCAACTGTTTAATATTTTTAGCTTGTGTGCTGACCATACCGCGATTATCGGAATCTAGAAACCAGACCTTGGAATATGTCCCTAGTGAAACATACAATATTTTCAATCCAAATTCTGGATATACTTCACGCAAACAAAAACAACATTAATTTAATATTTCCCATCTTCCCTGTAGAATGGCGTGTGAAGTGCGAAAACTTACAACATACAAGTCACTCTTGCGCTTCTCATCTACGTTAAATATTCCGGATACTCTACAACATCGCTAAGCGATCCAATGGTCTTCTTACAATCATAAAATATTTCTTCTACATTCAAGTCACACCTGTTCTTCACTCAGATCCTAAATGTCCTCGAATAAGTGCGGCGTCGTTAGAAGGTAGCATCGATTGCATCTAAACATTCACAATTCCAAATCCGTGTTTTTCCCTTAATCGACGCAATTAATGAACATACAAGAAACATCTAGGTTTCACTCATCTCATAAAGGATTCCGAATTTCTCTGCAATTGCTGAATATGTACCACTCTCTCTAAAAAGAAAAATAATTCCAAACCTAAGGAAAATAATACAAAAATGGCCTTATCCTGCACAATATAGGAACAGTCAAGTAACAGTCTTCGTGAAACACTGCAAAAACCATTGGAAGCTCCAATTAAAATAAACAACAGATTTCAACCCTACAAATTGTATTTATGATTGACGCCATCATGAAATTGGCTCACGCAGTTGTTGACGGCTCATATAACATGGGTGAGTCAACAATGCACCTAGTCAACTTACTGCAGGCTTAAGGAACTCTTTAGCCAAATATGTCTTACCAACCGATGTGAGGGCACTATCAATGCAGCAGGGCAGTGAAAAGAGGAAAATTATTCAAAATAAATCTACAGCAGCTGCACCCCGATCAACCCCAGCTCATAGATGTGCCTGCTTCCTCCATGATCATGTTGGCTGCTGTGCAATTAGACTGTGTCGCGTGGTAGCATAAATTGAGAACTTCGAATTTACGAACTGCGTGATCTCGTGTTTCAGTGAATCCGTAATTGGCTGAGGTTTGTAACATTGTCAACTAGCGGGGAACTACGTCACGATAAGAGTTGGGAGAGCGCTACTTCACTTCCTGGACATCTCCGAAGAACGGCAATTACGTTTGACTCTGGAATCAATCTAACCACCAACCTTCGGTTTTCGAATCCGCTGCTTTAGCCACTCAACCATTGAAATTGGTCAATATGTATTTTAAAAAAAATCATTTTAAGTCGAGTTATTAATAATTTAAGATAGAAACACCTCAAAATTATCATTTAAAAACAAATTGAAAAAATCGTAATTTTTGGATTTTTAAAACTCATAATTTAAGCTAATTAACCAATACTTTTGCATTTTATGATGAAAACAATTAATGTTAATTCGATTAGTAATTATTTAAACAAAGAAACACAGAAAATTCAGCATTTTGATTCAAACGAGAATAAATTGCTGATCACGAATTCGCCCCACCGAACAAATGGATAAATGGGCTTAACAAAGCAAATCATGAATGCATTTGCGCTTTTTTCTCTTAATATTATGTGTTCGGGCGACACACACACGAGCATACACACATATTGCGAAAACTAAACTTAATTCTCGCAGGAAAGCGAAAAGCCAAAAACTACAGTACCGACGGACAGACAAACAAATGCAACCACGGTTTTTCGCGTTTTTTTTTATTTAACTAATTGACTTGCTTGTTTTTATGTGCGTGAACTTAATGTAGAGTGAATCCGCACACACCAAATTTCAGCCTCCCAGCTGCTCGGGGACGGAAATTGCTACGGTTTATAGTAAAGTAGTAACTAGCGGGCAACTACGTCTTTTTTACGAGGCCGAATTGGTTACGGTAGCTTTTTGATACCGTGGGCATACGGTATTGACGTTTTGAATCAATTTTATGACGAAATCATAAATCTGACCCAGCGTCTGATCCAATGCCATGGTATACGGTAGCTTTCGGAAATATTCTATGAGTATGTTATTGAAGTTTTGAGTCGATCCGCTGACGAAATCACGAAACTGACCCAGCGTCTGACACAACGACACGGTATACGGTAGCTTTCGGTTACGGTAGCCTACCATAGCATACGGCATTTTGTCCAACATGCCCAATCTTCTCGACGATTGGCAAAACATTTTGACGGTGGCGGGAATCGAACCCCCAACTTTGCGTTTGTCAGTCCATCGCGTTAGCCACTTGGCCATGGTAAAATTACAACAGTATATTTAAAAATAATTAAATTTTGGGAGAGTTATGATGCACCATTGAAACTTTTCAAATTATGCGTTTCTTAAAAATATTTTGTGCGCGCTCTGAAATATTAGTTGCCCCACCGGACTTTTAGGGTGTACGGTAATCGATTGGTTCGGGTACTTGATAAAAAGTGTGTCTCGGCCAGGCAAGTCTCACATCACTTTTGGATACTAGAATGTATGAGTTGTCGGTTACAAACGAGTTAAAATCAGAAATGCATACGGTAATGGACAGACAAACATCGTGACACCTGTTTTTCGCACCTCCTACATTTGTGTTTCAAGAAATTTCTTAGGTTTCATGTGTGCTGACCTTACAATACCGTGCCCCCCTCACCCAAACGCACAGCTCCCCACCTCCTCCAGATCAAAAAAGCTATCGGGTTATGGTAAAGCAGCAACTAGCGGGCAACTACGTTCTTTCAGAAGTAAGCAACTATTTTTCCTGTTTTACGAGCTTAAAATAACGGACTCATGACTTGGATACAGCCCTTTCCTTTTTAAAAATCTTAGTCATTTGTATGACCAAGGGACAATATCTGACCCAGTGCTAATTTTGACCTACCGTAATCACATGTTATTTTCCCCATCATTATCAGGCTTTTAGAAGTGTGCCAAAACATTTTGACGACGACGGGCATCGAACCCCCAACTTTGTGTTTATCAATCCATCGCGTTAGCCGCTCGGCCATGGTAAAAATGTAAAAATGTATTTTATAAAATTTTTAAATAATAGGACGGTCATTATTTGCCAAAGAAACAATTTAAATGCTGCGTTTTTGAAAAAGTCATGGATGTGCTCCAAAGAATAATGGTCGCTCCACCGCTAAAATCGCCATTTCTTCGCGATGCAGTGGAAAATTTGCCCAATTTTCGATGGTCAGATGGTTCTCCGGGCCTGACTACGCTAGTGAATACGCAAAATAACTGAAATTTCGCGTAGTGTTTGGGGAATATTGCAAAATGTGGACGGACACACGCACGCACAGACGTACACACACCACTTTTCGGTATTTTTCTCGTTTGGTTGCCCATACACTCGGTCTTTTTCCGCATGAAATGTCTTGTCTCGCCGACGGCCACCTGCACCAGCTTGGACAGTGCGAGTGTATGACCTCGTTTTCGAAGGACAGAATGTGCACCCGATCAGGATACTGTAGAAACACACATTTTTGGACGTCCCGAAAATTTTGCCGAGGGGACCAAAGCTGGACTTGTGCCTAATGGGCATGTGCCCCGATGCCGCTCCCAGCGCCCCCACTCACATGCCCCAACAAACCCTACAGCAAAAAGCTTACGGATTACTGGTAATATAGCAACTAGCGGGGAACTACGTTCTATTACAGGCGGGGAACTATGCTAATGTGCTTAAAATATCGGACTCATGACTTGGATACACTTTTGTAAATATTCGAAAAAAAGTTCCAAATTCGACATTCCAATGTCTGGCCCAGCGAAAAATATCTGACCCAGCGCTATTTCTGAACTACCGTAATCACAAATTATTGTCCCCACCATTACCAGACTTTTCGAAGCGTGACAAAACGTTTTCACGGTGGCGGGCACCGAACCCCCAACTTTTCGTTTTCCAGCCCATCGCGTTAGCCACTCGGCCATGATAAAATCTTGAAATATATTTCAAAAAAAAATTAAATGCAAGGACAATCATGATTTACCAAACAAACATTTTAAATACGCCGTTTGCAAAAAGTCATAAAGTATTGCGAAATCGGTTGCCCCACGGAAAAAGATCTGACCGAGTTGACTTTCAAGGAATACGGTAATCGATTGATCCGTGGTTCTGGGAATTTAGTTGCCACGGCCAATCAAGTCGATCAGCACTACTGGATAGTGGATACAACGCGAAGGTTTTGGCGAAGAAATGAGTGGCTACCGTAACCTGAACAGACGGAAAAACCTTTGTTTTTTGGACCTACTGAAAATTTTGCCGGAGGGACCAAAGCTGTTCTTGTTTCTGCTGAGCATGTCCCCCGTTGCCGCTCCCAGCGCCCCCACTCCCACACCCCCACAAACCCCACATCAAAAAAGCTTACGGTTTACTGGTAATGTAGCAACTAGCGGGCAACAACGTCTAACAATATAATAGAGGGAGTTTCCGATACTGAAGGAGTACGATATTGAGGTCTTCCGTCGATTCGCAAACGAAATCATGAATATGACCCAGCGTCTGACCCTACGCCACGGTATACGGTAGCTTTCGGAAACTCCCTATGAGTATGTTATTGAAGTTTTGAGTCGATCCGCCGACGAAATCACGAATCTGACCCAGCGTCTGACACAAGGCCACGGTATACGGTAGCTTTCGGTTACGGTAGCCTACCACAAGCATACGGTATTTAAAAAAAAAACACGATCAAGCTTCTCGAAGCTTTGCAAAACGTTTTGACGATGGCGAGCACCGAACCCCCAACTTTGCGTTTGTCAGTCCATCGCCTTAGCCACTCGGCCATGCGAAAATTACAAATGTATATCCAAAAAATTTTAAATTCAAGGACAGTGATGATTCACCATTGAAACATTATATATCAAGCTTTCGCTTCTAATCATGTGTCAAATAATAATTATTTGACACACGGAATAATGGTTGCCCCAGTTGACTTTAGGGTGTACGGTAATTTATCGATTAGTCTGTATGGTGAAATGCGTATCTGGGCCAGGCAAGCTGCACACCATTCTTGACTCACAGCAGCTATGCCTTGTCCTCTCAAAATCACGGTTTCAAAGTAAAGGAGTACGGTAATGGACAGACAAACACCGTGACACCTGTTTTTTGCACCTCCTACATTTGTGTTTCAAGAAATTCCTTTGGATTCATGTGTGCTGACCTTACAATACCGTGCCCCCCCCCCTCACCCAAACGCACAGCTCCCCACCTCCTCCAGATCAAAAAAGCTATCGGGTTATGGTAAAGCAGCAACTAGCGGGCAACTACGTCTAAATCATAAATATGACCCAGCGTCTGACCCAGCGCCACGGTATACGGCAGCCTTCGGTTACGGTGGGAGTACGATATTGAAGTTTTACTTCGAACCGCCGATGAAATCATGAATCTGACCGAGCGTCTGACCCAATGCCACGGTATACGGTAGCTTTCGGTTACGGTAGCCCACCACAAGCATACGGTATTTTGTCAAACATGCTCAAGCTTCTCGGAGCATAGCAAAAAGTTTTGACGGGCATCGAACCCCCATATTTGCGTTTGTCAGTCCATCGCGTTAGCCACTCGGCCATGGTAAAATTACAACACTTTATTTTAAAATAATTAAATTAAAGGGCAGTCATGCAGCGCCATTGAAACATTTCAAATACTGCGATTCCCAAAAAATCATGAATTTGACACACGGAATATTGGTTGCCCCAGTTGACTTTGGGGTGTACGGTAATTTATCGATTCGTCTTTATTATGAAAAGTGTGGCTCGATCAGGCAAGCTCAACATCATCTTTGGGTAGCAGCAGATCTGTGCTGTCCTCTCATATGACGCTTTTTCTAGAAAATGAGTACGGTAGCTGACAGACAAACAGACGGACACCACTTTTTTGCACCTCCTACATTCGTGTTTCAAGAAAATTCTTAGGTTTCATATCTGCTGACGATACATAACCGATGCGCACCCGCACCCAAACGCACAGCTCCCCACCTACTCCACGTCGAAAAAGCTATCGGGTTATGGTAAAGCAGCAACTAGCGGGCAACTACGTTCTGTTACAGGCATACAACTAAGTTTTATATGCTTAAAATAACAGACTCATGACTTGGATAGAGCTAATTTTGACCTACCGTAATCATATACTATTCTCTGTGATTGCAAAGTAATATTGCGGCAAGTAGTTTGCCCGAAAAGTAAGTTGCCAGCAGCTTTCGCGTAATTTTACTTTTTCGGTCTTAAAAAATAAAACTTGCTGGCAACTAACTTTTTAATTGTTTAATTTGTAACATTGAAACAATATTGTAGCAAACTGACTTTATATTTTTGCGTAAGATCAAAGTAAGTTACTGGTAAGTTGCAAACGCAAAGTAACTAGAAAGTAATATTGTCGTAAGATGTTTACAATTTTACTAGTAAGTTGCTGGCAACTAACTTTACTACTTGCCGCAATATTACTTTGTAATCAAATTTTCCATCATTCCCAAGCTTTTCGAAGCGTGGCAAAACGTTTTGACGACGATGTGCATCGAACCCCATACTTCGTGTTTGTCAGCCCATCGCGTTAGCCACTCGGCCATGGTAAAAATATGAAATGTTTCAAATTTTTTAAATAATAGGACGATCATCATTTACTAAAGAAACAATTTAATTGCTGCCTTTTTGAAAAAGTCATGAAGTCGCTCCAACGAAAATTAGTCGCCCCACCGGACTTTTGGGGTGTACGGTAATCGATCGGTCCGCGGTTTTGGGAAAATGGTTGGGTCGGCCATACAAGTAACATCGCATATTCAGATTGCAGAAAGGTTTGTTAGTTTTGGAGAAAATGACGTCACCTGGACACACGGACAGAATGACACGGTTTTTTGAAAGTCCTGAAAATATTGCCGAGGAGACCAAAGCTGCACTTGTGCGTAATGGGCATGTGCCCCGATGCCGCACGCAGCGCCCCCACTCCCACGCCCCCACAAACCCCACAGCAAAAAAGCTTACGGGTTACTGGTAATATAGCTACTAGCGGGCAACTACGTCTAAATCATAAATCTGACCCAGCGTCTGACCCAACGCCACGGTATACGGTAGCTTTCGGATACTGTAGGAGGACGGTTTTAAAGTTTTCCTTCGATTCTACGACGAAATCATGAATCTGACCCACCGTCTGACCCAACGCCATGGTATACGGTAGCTTTTGGATACTGTAGGGGTACGGTATTACAGTTTTCCTTCGATTCGCCGACGAAATCATGAATCTGACCCACCGTCTGACCCACCGCCACGGTATACGGTAGCTTTCGGTTACGGTAGCATTTTCATATTGATGTTTTGCATTGATCCGCCGATGAAATCATGAATCTGACCCAGCGTCTGACCCAACGCCACGGTATACAGTAGGTACGGTTGGTAAGGATTACGGTAGGCATACGGTATTGATCTTTAATGTCGATCGGCTGAATGACTTGATTTACGTAACAAAGATATGAAGTATGTGTTTTGCCTCAAAAAATCATAAGGTTGCCCCACCGAAAAAGATCTGACCGAGTTGACTTACAGGGTATATGGTAATCGATTGGATTCTGGTAGGGTGGAAAATTCTAGTCGGGCCATGCAGGCCTTACAGCATATTTGGATTGCAGAGGCCATTGGTCATTATCACAAGAAGTCGGAAAGCCCAAAAGTACAGTATCGACGGATACACAGACAACGGGAAAACGATTTTTCGAGATTTTTCCATTTTCCTCTAAATTTTTTTTACATGTTAAGTATCTGCAGACCATACAGGCCCCTTGCGCACACGATCCCAAACATGCCATCCCCTCACCTCCTCCAGATCAAAAAAGCTTACGGGTTAAGGTAATATAGCAACTAGCGGGGAACTACATCTTTTTACGAGGGAAATATGGGTACGGTAGCTTTTGGATTCCGTGGGCGTACGGTATTGACGTTTTGAAACAATTTTAGGACGAAATCATAAATCTGACCCAGCGTCTGACCCAACGCCATGGTATACGGTAGCTTTCGGAAACATGCTATGAGTATGTTATTGAAGTTTTGCGTCGATCCGCTGACGAAATCACTAATCTGACGCAGCGTCTGACACAACGACACGGTATACGGTAGCTTTCGGTTACGGTAGCCTACCATAGCATACGACATTTTGTCCAACATGCCCAAGCTTCTCCACGATTGGCAAAACATTTTGACGGTGGCGGGAATCGAACCCCCAACTTTGTGTTTTTCAGTCCATCGCGTTAGCCACTTGGCCATGGTAAAATTACAACAGTATATTTAAAAATAATTAAATTTAGTTTTTTTTTCAAATTATGCGTTTCTCAAAAATATTTTGTGCGCGCTCTGGAATATTAGTTGCCCCACCGGACTTTTAGGGTGTACGGTAATCGATTGGTTCGGGTATTTGAAAAAAAGTGTATCTCGAGCAGGCAAGTCTCACATCACTTTTGGATACCAGAATTTATGAGTTGTCGGTTATAATCGAGTTAAAATCAGAAATGGATACGGTAATGGACAGACAAACATCGTGACACCTGTTTTTCGCACCTCCTACATTTGTGTTTCAAGAAATTTCTTAGGTTTCATGTGTGCTGATCTTACAATATCGTGCCCCCCCTCACCCAAACGCACAGCTCCCCACCTCTTCCAGATCAAAAAAGCTATCGGGTTATGGTAAAGTAGCAATGTAACCAGGGTGAATAGGTTTAGAATTCCCAATATCGTCACACTTTCATGCTCTACAGGTGTAAGAAAGAACGAATGCCAACCACTAACAAGAGTGTGATCAACAAGCAACAGCGAATTATTTGTTAGAAAACTGTGAACTCTCGTGTTTCAGTGAGTTTCCTAATGGTATTTTGAGATTTCGTCAATCTCAGCAAGTTTTCAATATTAAAATTCCAATATCATCCATGGAACTTTTGTGTCGATAATTTATATTTTGAAACAAACTATGTACTCATTGCTAAAGAAGATTCGCACAGAAGACTACATAAGATTCGCAATTTACTCATTCGACAGCACTTTTCGCTGTTTCGTGAGTTCAGCCTGATTCTCCAGAATCGTTGTGCCCTGCACAGCGTGTCAGAGCGGACAATCTGACGGCGGAGATCATTTTCGAACTCTCGATTGCGCTAGATCGAAATGAAATTACAGAGTAAACATATTAGGTGAAACATATTCCACCTTGAGGGTTGCAGAGCAAAATATAGCGAAATACATGGTCATTAGCGCCCTTCCCCAAGTTGAAACAGGTCGAAATATCGATTTTCAAATTTTGGGACATGACCCAAAATTTACATGGTCACATGACCCAAAATTTGAAAATCGATATTTCGACCTGTTTCAACTTGGGGAAGGGCGCTAATGAACACAATGGGTTTCAAATAATGCAGAAATGTCCCTCTAATCTAGTCAGAGAGCGGGGTGTATATAAATGTGAGTTTTCATACGATGAATTCAAGAAAATGCGCAAAACTGTACAATAGGTCAAAGTGGCCCTAGGGATATGGCTAGAAATGTAGAGCACGATGAGCTGAAAATTTCATCTGTTGAAAGTGAGTCTCTATCTTCTCGATGAACCGTGCTACAGAGCCTGGAATTTGGCTAGGAATAGGCTAGAATCCCCCGAGAGCGCGCGCTCTAACTAGAGTTGTCTATCCGAAATTCACTTCCACAGCGTGTCAGAGCGGACAAACTCCTTTCTTCTCGCGGCGGTCCATTTCTCTACATTCCCTGTCGCTGAGCCGTCAGGTCAAGGAGAAAGTGGCTGAAACTTACGCCATAACCAAATTTGGAAATTAAAATTAACTAACACCGATTGGCCTCTCGATGCACAATCTTTTGAGAACTCACTGAAACACGAGTCTTCACAGTTCTTCGATTCCAAGATTAGCCAATACTGTCGACCACATAACGTAGACAAATGGTGCACCAGCCAACGACCGTAACATAAAATACTACAGCTGATTGGGGTAGGACGGAGCTCTGAGGTTGCGGGAGCTGCAGATTTTAATCGTTGTTTCTATGGAATATTTTTTGCGATCGAGATCACGAATTCTGAATGAGGATGATTTGTGTTTCACTAATGGGATATGTCAAGAGTTGGTTACGAGATCTCGATTTCCTCTCTTACTCCTTTTTCAATGCACATAATAATAAAAACGTCGAAAACTTGATGGCTTTGCAGACTGGCATCGGAGGTGGCTCTCGGAAGGAAGTGAGACAGATGAGTGTGCGTCTCGTCTGGTGGAGAACTGTGCAAAGATTGGTTTAGAAAATAAAAAAAAATGTAGCTGAATTTGTGATGTGCGATCGTCTCCACAACTCTTGCGTGAAAGAAATTAATTTATACGAATAACGCACGGCATGGTGATCCCAAATTCACAAATAATATAAAAATATATTAATATTTTAAAATACTTGCGTTAACAGGGCACAGCGTGTCAGAGCGGACAAACTCCTTTCTTCTCGCGGCGGGCCATTTCTCTACATTCCCTGTCGCTGAGCGGTCAGGTCAAGGAGAAAGTGGCGGAAACTTACGCCATAACTAAATTTGGAAATTAAAATTAACTAACACCGATTGGCAAGTGTTCTAAGCCATAATCCATGTACCTACTATTAAAATTTGGTATTTTTATCTCGCTCCCTGGATTTTCTATTAAGCATTTACTTTTTAATATGTATTTTCATCTGCAAATGAGAACTAGTCTGAGCACAATATCGGGAGACCCTACATGTGGGTTATTTTCTGAATCCTCATGAGTAGCTAAACTGCAACAGACAGATTTTTGATATTTTTTTAGTATTCGAAAAAAAAGCTAAAAATATGCAACGAAATTTGCATTTTCCATGATTACTCGAATACTAAAAACAATATCAAAAATCTGTCTGTTGCAATTGTAGAGCTACTCATGAGGATTCAGAAAATAACCCACTTGTAGGGTCTGCCGATATTGAGCTCAGACGAGTTCTCATTTGAAAATCCACATGATTTTCGTTCCGATATTGTTGTTTCAAAATGAGTTTCACAAAACGTATTAATTATTTCGCTATATTTTGCTCTGCAACCCTCAAGGTGGAATATGTTTCACCAAATATGTTTACTCTGTAATTTCATTTCGATCTAGCGCAATCGAGAGTTCGAAAATGATCTCCGCCGTCAGATTGTCCGCTCTGACACGCTGTGACTTCGCAATTCCGCATTGATTTGCATTTCCATTTCCCTTTTCGCAATTCGGTCGAGCCGCTCTATTTTTCGCAATCACTTCGCAATTTTTGCAATGGTTATTTTTTTATTCCGAACTATTAATGCTATTAACGAATGCGATATGATTCCGATTCTCTGTTGAATACAGCGCAAATTAGTCCTCTTTTCAATTGTTCCAATTGAATGGGGAAATCAGTGTTAACGCAATCTACAATTTCAAACCAATTATCTTTATGGATAGGTCGAGGCCTAGTTGCACTTGCAAAATTTAAGGTGAGTTAGATGGAAAGAACTGGGGAATGATGTTGCATGAGCGAGTGGCGGGTCGGATCCGTCAACGGATCAATTAATTACGGGTTATGATCTAACTGTGAAACGGAAATAAAGATAATATGGAAATATATTCGTGTAGAATTTATGGGTTGTGTACTTTCCAGGTATTTGGTCACTATGAATGCTAAAGCATTCCCAAAACAGGAATAATGATGTGGAATTGTCTGAAATGCGATTTTCTTCGAATTGGTGTAGTGTTTTGCTCTAACCGGCTGAGATACATTGTTGAAACAATTACGGAAAAATTTCATAATTTAAAAAAAATCATGGATTACTGTATTTTTTTACATGATCTGCGCTGCCGCGCGCGCAGATGCGGATCGAAAATCTGGCGATGCTCGTCGGTTACCCTCGTCGACTTATTGGTGAAGTCAGAAGCAATTCGAATTTTCGGCCTGTGCCAAGGCGCTGAACAAATATGTCGGTTTTCTCAGATAGTCTGTTTGTAGAGTTTAGAGTATTGTCTAGGTCATGTAACAGGAATGGATTGATATAATGGGTTGATTGAATGACAACAGGGTTGGGTTGAAATGTGTTGATATTGGTACGGCAAAATCGAAGCACTGATTCTTGTGATACTCTTACGCATATGCAGGAACTGGAATGCTCCTTGCTCAATTGCGCACTCGCCTCCGAATGCATTCCCAATACGCTACACTAAAAACGCGAATACGAATACATATCAGATACGTCTCATAAGTATTATCTCGGCTGGGCAAAGCGGGTCATAGTTTTTTGCATAAAGCAACGATGAGAAACAATTTCACGGTCTGCTTCTTCAGATTAAAAATCGAAATTTCATTAATTATTTGCATCTGGCTGCGCCTTCAAGTAGATAGTAAAATATGCAAACAAATTTGCAATTTCTTGCAATTTCGGGTAATCGTCATTCCACCAAGATCTCGACTGATCATACTATTCTAAATCGAACTTCCACCCTTTCTCTCACCTGCTCCCGTCAGTGCCTTGTTTCATTCCGTGCGATCTTTTGTTTCACCATCAATGCATATTCAAAGCCAATTGCATCTTCAACAGTGTTCTGGAATCTTTCGACCAATCACAATTTGGCTCTGTCTCAGTTTAGAGGTTCCAAAAAAATTTAGAGGTTCCAAATCAATTTAGAGGTTCATTCAGTTTATATGTTCTAAATCAAATTAGAGGTCCAATCAATTTAGAGGTCCATACAAATTAGAGGTTCCAAATCTTTTTTTGAAGTCAACTTTATATCGTTTAAAATTACCAACGAATGATACAGTGAACGAAATATTAGGTTGATGCAAAAGTCTTGCGGTTTTTTGTGTCCTTGCTTTGAACTATCATAATTATCTCGTCCCAAATCACGATGACTAATAAACATAGCAATGTTTAGAGGTATGTTTGTACTTTACATACACGCATTTCAATCAATCCGATATCGCAATCAACGCAATAAATTATGATAAAGCCAATTAGAATGTATTCTCAAAATTTTGCATTAAATGTATTTTACTGGATATTTGTTGTCAAAATTCACGAAACCTGCCCATACTGATGTCTGAGAAGTATTACGTATACCCTTTCAGAAAATATGTTAGAGCTGTCTCTCGATTAAGTTTGGACCGAATTACATGCTATTGAAAATATGCTTTCGATTCTGGTTACATGAAACTTTTTCGGATTTTTTGCATCGAAGACCAAGCATATAGGCTTCGCTATGAGTGCACTATATTCATCCATTAAGAGGCTTTATTCTCTGAAAAAAATATTCTCGCCTGCACCTTTCTCGTTTCAGAAAATTTGAATTTCTCATTTTCCAAAAATATGCGAAATGAACATAAAGAATGCAATATGTAGTCATTTACAGATCAATGCCTTTCTCAAAAGGATGTAACTTCCATCATCCATGAGAAAAAGTATGTATAGGGTAAAGATGGGAGCTTCATATAACCACCAGGAATTGAGCACTCATGCTTCAGAGGAAACATAATATTGAAAAATGTGTCGTTTTCGATGGATAAATGTTCGCAATTTTAACTTTGCCCTGCTCTCCCCTCTCCGATTGGGCAATGCTGATAGGGTGCGCATATGAAAGAGTATGCAAGGCCTCATTAGTAATTAATATACGGAAGGTCATCGGTCAAACTGAAATAAGAAGACAAAATATCAAAAAACCGCAAGACTTTTGCATCAACCTAATAGTATATATGAGAGGAATCGCGAAAGAATCGACCACGCGGCGGCGGTAGGAATCATGTTTGTCCTATTTCGAAACAAATTTGGTTACAAGTACTTCAAATGATGATCTTTCAAACTGCATCGTCAGAATTTTGATATCTGTCGTCATCGTCGAGATTCAGAAGGACAAAGGTACTACCACTGTTCGACAGTCAAATCGCGCTCACTTAAATGATCACAATTCCCTTTCAAATTAAGATAGAAGGGCGTTATTTTTTCCAATGAAAGCTACCATAATGCGCTACAACTTTCATGTTGAAGTAATCATTCCTGGACCTCACCCTGGTGCGGGGCTGTCGGGTCAACCAAAATTTTTGTAACTTTGGAAATCGGAAAAACTTTCTGCGTTTTCATGCTTAAGTTGTAGTTCATATATATGCCTCACATTTTGCCAAAAATGAGCAAAATCGGGGCATAGACAAAAAAGGGGGCGCACTTTCGTGATGCGACCCTAAAATGAGTTCCGGTATCGAATACTTCCATATCTTAAATTACCTTTGTTTGCGCTCAAAATCGTTCAAATACATCCAAAAGAATATTTAAAATTGTTTCCGCCCATAGCATAACACTGTCATGGGCCATAAATGCTCGCATGACCCAAAACTTGAAAATCGATATTTCGACCCAATCCAACTTGGGGGGTTGGCCCTAATGCACTGAATGGGTTTCTCACAACGTAGAAATGTCCCTCTAAACTAGTCAAAGAAAGGGGGGACCTAGAAATATGGTTTTGCATCTGAGGAATTCACTGAAAAGCGACAAACTGCACTTTAGGTCAAAGTAGTCCTAGAGATTCGGCTTATGGCCGGAAATGTAGAGAAATATTCTATCTATTGAAAGTGAGTTTAAATCTGTAGTATAGAAATTAGTAATACCCTTTTAGTAATAATTCCATAATAAGTAGTAATAATAATTATCACAGAGTATTGGGGTGTCCGGAAAGTTCGTATATTTTTTTGTTTTTATTTTTTATTCAATGCTTTACAATTCTCAGTGACCAATGTATGCCCCCTTCTTTCTCACTACCTCCCTCCAGCGATTGGGCAGGGTCTCGATTCCTCTCTTCCATAATGCGGGTTTCTTCGAGACCGCCCAGTTCACGAAAGCCCTCACAACTTCATCTCGATTCTTGAACTTCTTTCCTTTGCAGAAGTCAGAGAGAGAGCGGAAGCAGTGGTAGTCGCATGGGGAGAGATCCGGGGAATACGGTGGATGGGGAATCCTCTCGATCTTCAGCTCGTCCATTTTCTTCTGGGTCATCTTCGCTCGATGTGGGCGAGCATTGTCCATCAAAAGATGAATTTTGCCCTGGTTCAGGAGTCTGGGAGGGACTCTGATCGCGACATCTTCCAGTTGTTCAGAGAACAGGTCGACATTGATGCTGGTGCCAGGGCGAGGATCTCCCAGTAGATGGGACCGAGCACTGAGAAGAAGAAGCAGAGGAGTTCATTCTTTCCGTGCTCTTCCTTCTTCGGGACGGGCGTGGGCTTCTCATCTGCATCCACCCATTGCAGTCTCCTCGCAGGGTTATCGTACGTGATCCACTTCTCATCTGTAGCGATGATGGAATTGACCCATCGAAGATTGGATCTACGATGGAGTAATTCCCGACAGACTTGAACACGATTTTTCAGCTGTTCGGGGGAGAGGTCATGGGGAATCACTTGTGGGAGTTTCGGCTTCTTCCCAGATCGATGGAGGGTATCGGACACCGTTGATCTGGGAGTACCAGTATCCTTCTTCAACTCACGAGGGGGCTTGCGCTTCAGTGTGCGGAGAATGGGCTTGCGCTTCAGTGTGCGGAGAACGAGAGGCTGATCGAGGGAGGGAGGGCGTCCAGAGCGGGGTTGATCATCGAGACCAAAGTCCCCTTTCTTGAAGCGGGAGAACCACTTATAGCAGAAGTGTATGGAGGGGGCGTCAGCTCCTTCCGACTGGGCCAGGGCAGAGTGGGCCTCCTTCACGGATCGGCCAAGACGGTAGTAATGAAGTAAAACTGCTCGGAGGTAGAGATGGGAGTCCATCACAAGAATCAATTTAGCAACTAGGAGACTGATTAAATCCTCTCACTATTCAACGTCAGAATGATGCAATACATTGTTGACAAACAGATTGCGCAATTATTGCATTTGATCGCGAACTGACTTTTTCCCGAAGCATTATACGAACTTTCCGGACACCCCAATATAAGTGATTTCTGATCGGGTGATTGTGCTCTACAACATCCACTGGGCCAGTACGGTTGGCCAGATATTCCCCGGAGCACTCCTTTAACATGAAGAAACGGTGAATATGAGAAGTGGCTTTTGGCACGGAAATTACTATGGGCATGTATCGATTTATATTCCTTGGAAAATCGAATAATATTGCCTAAGATGGACACTATTTAGTGCTATATTTAGGGTCCGCAAGGTGGTTGGTAGAAATAATCATACAGGCCTATTTCAGGGGTTATTGTCTCCCTATGGGACTGAATAGGGTCATACGTTTTGCATTAGGTCGATACCTAATGTTTGATCCAAGATATGGCGCAAAATATGTGTGAATTGAGCATATCGTGAACGGCCCAAAAAGCGAGACGAGAGAAAGGTGGCGGAGCCTATTTCTCCATTTTCTTTTCAATTCTCGAAACGATCGGGTAGGGCTTCGCCGAACTCTGCAGATGAAGAAACGGTGATTTCTCTATTTAGAGTGCTCTCTAGTCACGCCTGGTGAGAGAAGGGCGAGAGGAGTGGAGGGAGGGGGAGAAGAGGAAACGGGGAGTGTCACGTGCCATGCGCGTTTCGAAATCGAAGAGACACATTATGAGTTCGCAACCAAATCACTAGTTCAAAAATGAATTTGGAAGCTCTTTTCATCCTCTTTTAAATGAGCCTCCGGGACCCTGGAAAATCCTTTTCTAAGTAGGTCAGCATACGTCAGATGATGTTGAAACTTTCGGCACAACAAGGCAAAACCTTTTCTCGCACAACCGAGGAATCCTCAATCCCCTCTACATACCTGGTGCAAAATTGGGCTATGTCTCAGTTTAGAGGTTCCAAAAAATTTAGAGGTTCCAAATCAATTTGGAGGTTCCAAAAAATACCTCATCAAATTAGAGGTTCCAAATCAATTTAGAGGTTTCAAAATTTGCCTTGTCAAATTAAAGGTTCCAATGATGCAGAGCCATCGTTTCAATTTAGAGGTTCCTTGTCAATTTAGAGGTTCACCAAATTAGAGGTTCCATATCAATTTAGAGGTCCATACAAATTACATGGTGAACCAACTATTCGGACAATTTTTTCACATTATTCCCTCCTTTGGAATGGAACTGTAGCTAACGCAAAAAGTTATGGTTCATGGAACAGCTTTCCAGCAATATGGCAATAGTGAAATGTTAGCCAATTTCGTTGGGCCTCTATTTGCTCTGACATTGCGTTTCTTCTCAGACCAATCTGCAATGAACGTACGAAATTTTGTTCAATTTCATCTCATGATTTTAGAATCGCATCCTTGAGGGAGATTTATGTCGAGTTTTTGTTAGAATATCGAGGACTACGACACCCCAAAACACTGAAGAATAGGAGCAGAGATCGGAGGAGTTCGGGGGGATGTAGTACTCCTTAGCGATCCTGACGAACGGAGTGACAAAAACAAGAGGGAACAACAAGATGGCAAATTGTACTCTCAAACCCTGATGAGGGGTAATGACTGGTATAAACAGTGGCACCACAACTATTTGTGGATTCTGGATCAGGGGCAGTTATTATGCCGTTTTGGATATTCAACTTGCCTTCGATGATACAAATATTTGCATCGCTGAATAACAAACTACATCAATTTACGGTGCCATTGTCTTCTGGTCTTGATCTGATCCGTTCATCGAGTCCGTGTAATTTGAGGTGCTTCTTAGCTTCTTAGAGCGTAGAGTCATATGGGACTTGATCAAGCTAATTATAAGAAGGGTATATTATAGATATATCGAAAATCACAGCAATTTGATTAAGACTTTCTATGTACCCTCTTTGTGGTTGCCATAAAGACTGTTTTCCCCCTACGTGAACGATCCTTGTCAGTAAGACGCTTTTGGTGCATGCATTCGGTATCGGATTCGGTCCACTTCTGAAAGCCGAATCGACGAGCTCTGACACGCCGTCCTTGTACAGTTTGATAATGCTGGGGGAAGGCGACTAAGTGTCACGATTACGAAAATGCCTAACTTGAAATTACGCCTCTTCACACTTTGGAGTCTCTAAATTGACATGGAACCTCTAAATTTACACGCGAAATTCAAGGTGAAATAATGTCCTAAAGTTTTCAAATGGAACCTCTAAATTGATTGAACCTCTAATTTGATATGAACCACTAATTTGATTTTTTTGGAACCCCTAATTTGATTTTTTGGAACCTCTAATTTGATTTGGGACCTCTAAACTGAGACAGAGCCCAAAATTGAATATCCGGTGGCTGCACTACTTTTAGTCTTCCATTCACTCGCTCGTCCATCATCACGACGATATTCGACTGCTCCGAACTCATCGATTTCCTCGTGCAGGATGGGATAGGAACGAACTCTTACAGGGCATTTATTGATTCTTTGATTTTTCTCAATCGCAGAGAAAGTCAGAGAAAAGCATTAAAGTGATAACGGCAATATGTGTACTTCTTTTTTTTAGGATTTCTTATTTTTACTTTTTTTTTAGGATTTTTTAGGATTTTGTTTTCTAAAATTTATTTTCCATTTCTTGCCATTCCAAAAAAAATGAATTTCCATAATTTCATTTCTATTAGGTTGGCGGGAAAGTCTTTGTCACTGGTTTTGTTTTTACACTGCTCGCCACAAATGCACTTTGGTTTTCCCATGCACCTAGTGAATAACAATCAGTGATGGGCCTTTATAGTAAACAACTCCCCTTTCCCTTTCCTTCAGTCAAGCTCTAGTAGATCAACGATTTTTGTGCATGGTGCCAGACACTTCCGACATGTTTTGATTTACCTCTCTCCATTCTACACCACGATGAAGGATTCGGAGACCCTACTGAAGAATGTTTATGACACACATGTCCCCTCTACAACACCATAAGGAATTGGTTAAATCGCTTCGACGAAGACGACTTTTCCACCAATGATCAGAATCGATCTGGAAGACCTGGTGAGTTGGATTTTGGGAACGTTGAAGAAAGTTGTGGAAACAGACCCATTTCAAAGTTTCCGTGAAATGACTATTGTACTTAGAGTCCACCATAGCACTGTCAAAGAAGGCTTGAGATATCTTGGAATGAGGAAATTAATCGGTCGATTCAAATCCCATGATCTGATCCTAGCCAGCCATGACTGTCGAGTCGATGATTACAATACTCTCCTCATTCTCCAAGGTGGGGATCGATGGCTGGAACGGCTCATAACGGGGAATGAGAAGTGGGTCCTCAACGATAACAACCATGTGAGAACCAAGCGGTTTGGAAAATTAGAGACTCCACAGCGTGTCCCCAAACTTGACCTGCACCCCAAGAAAAACAAGCTGTCAATGTGGTGGGGAGTGGATAGCGTGATCTAATCGGAGCTACTACCTGAGGGCATGTCAATCACCGGGGTCAAGTACGTCACGCACCTACATAATTGGAAGTTGGAAGTCGATCGTTCAATTCTGAAGGACAAGAAAGTGTACAATCAACAAAAAGGCCGTAGTCACCAGGTCTCCAATCAAGTCAAGCAGGAACTGGCTGGATATGGATGGATGATTCTCCCTCTCCCCCCCCCGTATTCTCCTGACATGGCACCGTCCGATTACTGGCTTTTCGCTTACCTGACCCATGCCGTTCGAGGTAGGGCCTTCAATTCACGTGGAAGTCTCGAGGTTTAACTCGAGCAATACTTTCATTCGGCCCCGGGCGAGTTCTAAAGGGAGGGGATCCATACAATGCATGTACGTTGGGTACATATTGTCACTAATGAGGAGAAGTATAATTGAACTCATGATTTTCAATTGCCCAAGAAATAACGTTTTGAAAAAGTGACAAAGACTTTCCCGCCAACCTAATAAATATTTTTTTTCCAAAATTTGCATTTACGAAATTAAATTTACAGTTCGGGGTAATACCCGACAGGGTGCATCTGCACCATCGAGCATCACCATCCCAATGGAATTCATGAAGTGTTCTGCAGCAGAGACGACTCGTGCAAGTGGGAGGGGGGATGAGGCAGCAGAGGAGGACTGCAGAGATATGTTCATCGGTGTATTAT
This sequence comes from Pristionchus mayeri, assembly GCA_036245805.1. NCBI lineage: Eukaryota > Metazoa > Nematoda > Chromadorea > Rhabditida > Neodiplogasteridae > Pristionchus > Pristionchus mayeri. The sequence goes on from BTRK01000005.1 coordinate 41,218,786, forward strand.
AATTCAGACTAAATTGGAGTACACCACTTTGCGCACTGTCTTTTTCATTCACGCTTCGATTGCTCCAATGATTTCACGGTACAATAATGATTTATCTGTAGACAAATTCTACCATGTTAATGAATTCGGGGTGTGTTTTGAACTAACACTCCAAATGTATTTTGCAAGGGAACTGTTCTATCTGTATTTCCTCCTGTATATGCGGGAAGGAGAGCAGAAAGAGCGAGTTATTCGTGCCGCATCTACGTTGATCAGTCAAGGTGAGTACTCAAGGTACGATAACGTAATATTATGGAAAATAATTTTAAACAACAAAAACCTCGACAGATAATACATACATGATCGATCCGCGTTCAGCCATACCAATTATAACCACTCGGTTATTCGTTTTCGCTAGTCCGGCCGTTTCTAAAACAACACTTGTTCTATCTCAGACTGTTTGTCTCCTATCCAATGATTAATGGATTCAATATCCTCTCTGGGGAAGCTGCATAACTTATGCAAGAGTGTGAGTTGGGGTAAGTGAGGGAAGAGGCGAAATAATAGACGCGCTAGGGAGCAATGATCGATGGGCTCATTCGGAATTTTTTTATCCATTAAACAAAATCATATGCTCGCCAGCTCGATTAGGAAAATGAGAAATTCCGGCGATACTGTAGAATGGCGTGGGAGCAGTAGCGATGAAACCTGAAATAGTGGAAAATCGAATGAGGATTGCTCAAGCAAGAATTGGATGCAAAACAATACTAGCTAGAATAATTTGTTGTTTATTGCAATTGCGTTCACTATATTCTTTGGTGTTTCAACATCGGAGTAAAAAGGCTTAGAATTTGTCCAGGAACGCAACGCCCCTACCGCCGCAGTCATTGGAATCGATTTAAATTTTTTCGAGGATTACTGTAGTTTATTTCAAGGTCCGCGCCGCCGCACGCGCGGATGCGGAGCAAAATTCTGGCGATGGTCGTAGGTTTCCCTCGTAGAGTACTCCCTACTGGCGGGGTCAGAAGTAATTTGAATTTTCGGCCAGTGCCAAGTCTTTTTCGGTTCTATCAGATGTGCGTTATTGCTGTTACACATGCCTATGAGAAGATGATGAAACACCAAAGAATATAGTGAACGCAATTGCAATAAACAACAAATTATTCTAGCTAGTATCGTTTTGCATCCAATTCTTGCTTGAGTCCTAATTTGATTTTCCACTATTTCAGGTTTCCTCGCTACTGCTCCCTCGCCCTTCTATATATTCTACATTGGAAATGCTCCAACTCAGGGGTATTTTTTTAGTTTTTCTCTGGCACCGATCCGCTACATCGATTAAAGTTTGCTCGAAATCTATACGGTGCAACATGAAAATCTACGGCACGAGAATACAATGGCAGAAATAACAATTGAGAGCATTAGCTCAATTTCAAATATATATCCCTTTTATTTATTTCTAATTAATATTTTCGTGATAAACTGAATAACCATACCCCACTCATAATATCGTTTAGCGCCCACTTACTGTTCTCTTATCCGGAGGTTCGTATCTGGAGGTTCGTCTCAGCCTAAGCCTAAGAGAACAGTTTGCGTACACTTCTGCAGCTGAATTCAGAAGGGAGTTTTCATCGTTGATCATTGATATTTGCCTAGAATTGTGTATTATTGAATTGTAATGTATTATTGAATTGTTTTTTCCTCAACGCTACATCAAGCTAAAATTTCTCATTTTCCTAATCGAGCTGGCGAGCATATCACGCGTCTCGCGGAAGAATTGAATAAAATCGGGGAGAGGGTGGCACATTTTCTGACCCATGCCTCTATGTAGAGTTTTGGATAGTCCTTAGGGTCCCTCACATGATAGCTTCGAGCTTTGTTCAAAATCATCGATTTTAAAGTCGTGGTAGGTCATCAAACTTTTAGGAATCCGAAAATTGACATCTTGTAGGACACGTAGCACCGTTGAGAGTTAATCTATCGACAAACTGATTTCAACGATTTGTTCCTAATGTCAAGTAGAATGATCCTGCACAATTGGTTCAAGGATATCTTAATTAGCATTTATGCAAATCGTTTTAATTTATTCATTTTCGCCACAAATCGAAGCCCAAACATTTTTTGAGCTCAATCGATGGAGCTTCATGTGACAAATCGAATGGTATGCTGTATGCATAGGTTTGTGTGATGCGTTTTCGAGCTATGGTCATTTTAAGCGTTCATTCGACGCCTCATTTCACGATGCCGATCTCGAAATGGCCATTCTCGACCGATAATTCCTCGAGAGACGACGAGAAGTGAGGGGGGGGTTAGAAATTTGGGGAACGGAGCTCCGTTCGCTTATCGTCATGAGGGTCATGGTGGCATTTCACGATGTCGGTATCTGGTGGTAATGTATGATCGATCGGGCACGGTTCTTAATCTTGACCTACATCGATTTTTGACCATGACCTCATGCCACACATGCTTGCGCCCCCCACTGATGAAATCTTGCCATTGGAGGTTCACTCCTCTCGCCGCAGGCGTGGACCGCTATGAATATGACTTAGTCTGTACCTTAATTTCTGTGTGACCCCCCCCCCCTCACTTCTCGTCGTCTCTCGAGGAATGATCGGTCGAGAATGGCCATTTCGAGATCGACATCGTGAAATGAGGCGTCGAATGAACGCTTAAAATGACTATAGCTCGAAAACGCATCACTCAAACCTATGCATACAGCATACCATTCGATTTGTCACATGAAGCTCCATCGATTGAGCTCAAAAAATGTTTCGGCTTCGATTTGTGGTGAAAATGAATAAATTAAATCGATTTGCATAAAAGCTAATTAAGATATCCGTGAACTAATTATGCAGGATCATTCTACTTGACACTAGGAACAAATCGTTGAAATCAGTTTGTCGATAGATTAACTCTCAACGGTGCTACGTGTCCTACAAGTTGTCAATTTTCGGCTTCCTAAAAGTTTGATGACCTACCACGACTTTAAAATCGATGATTTTGAATAAAGCTCGAAGCCATCATGTGAGGGACCCTAAGGACTGTCTAAGACTGTCCAAAACCCATTTTCGACTTTTCCATTGTGCCACCCTTTATTTGATGCTTACGCAACACGCGTGATATGATTTTGCTTAATGGATAAAAAAATTCCGAGTGCGCCCATCGATCATTGCTCCGTAGCGCGTCTATTATTTCGCCTCTTCCCTCACTTACCCCAACTCACACTCTTGCATAAGTTATGCAGTTTCCCCAAAGAGGAGATCGAATCCATCAAACATTGGATAGGAGACAAACAGTCTGAGATAGAACAAGTGTTGTTTTAGAAAATCACGGACGGACTAGCGAAAACGAATAGCCGAGTGGTTATAATTGTTATGGCTGAAACGCGGATCGAAGAGGTATGTATTACCTGTCGAGGTTGTTGTTATTTACAATTATTTCTCATAATATTACGATATCGTACCTTGAGTGCTCGCCTTGACTGATCAACGTAGATGCGGCACGGATAACTCGCCCTTGCTGGTCTCCTTCCCGCAGATACAGGAGGTAATACAGATAGAACAGTTTCCTTGCAAAATACATTTGGATTATAATATTTGTTCAAAACACACCCTGAATTCATTAACGTAGTGGAAAAAGTGGTGTACTCCAATTTCGTCTGAATTATAATACACCGATGAACATATCTCTGCAGTCCTCCTCTGCTGCCTCATCCCCCCTCCCACTTGCACGAGTCGTCTCTGCTGCAGAACACTGCATGAATTCCTCTGGGATGGAGATGCTCGATGGTGCAGATGCACCCTGTCGGGTATTACCCCGAACTGTAAATTTAATTTCGTAAATGCAAATTTTGGAAAAACAATATTTAGAAATCAAATTATGGAAATTCATTTTTTGGAAAGTCAAGAAATGGAAAATAAATTTTTGAATTTCACATTTTGGAAATGTACGTTTTGGAAATTGTTCCACAGCGGGCAATTTAGATTTAGAGTACCGTAGCCTAGATTAGGAAAGGAGTCATTTGTTTCTTATCCTTGATGAAGCATCATGCCGCTTTTCACAATTCGCCATTTGAAACACTTTGCAGCAAATGAGTCCACTAGGTGCAGCTGCAGCCGCGTGTGTCCGATCGCCTGCACTCCGAATCAGCCGAATAACACTCTGAGAAAGTAGGCTCGTATTCCGGAATTGTATTAGGTTGGCAGGAAAGTCTTTGTCCATGGTTTTGTTTTTACACTGCTCGTCGCAAGTGCACGTTGGTGTTCCCTCGTCCTTAGTTAATATAAATCAGTAAGAGGCCCTTATAGTAAACAACTCCCCATCCTCTTCCCTTCAGTCAGGTCCTAGTAGAGCAACGATGTGTATTCCTGGTGCCACCCACTTCCGGCATGTTCCGCTTTACCTCTATCTATCCTACACCGCGATGAAGGATTCGGAGACCCTACTGAAGAATGTTTATGACACACATGTCCCCTCTACAACACCTTCAGGAATTGGATCCATCGCTTCGAAGAATAGGACTTTTCCCTCAATGGATAGATCGATCTGAGAGAACGCGTTTTTTGCACTTGGAGACTTTGAAGAAAGCTGTTGAAACGGACCCATTTCACAATGCCCGTGAAATCACTATTGCACTTAGAGTCCACCATAGCACTGTTGAAGAAGACTTGAGATTGCTTGGAATGAGGAAATATGTCGGTCGATTCATACCCCATGGTCTGGTGCAAGCCAGCAATTATCGTCGAGTCGATGATTTCATTACTCTCCTCATTCTCCGAGGCGGGAATCGATGACTGGATCGGCTCATAACGGGGAAAGAGAAGTGGGTCATCTACGATAACAACCACAAGATAGCCCATTTGGTTGGAGAAGGAGAGACTCCACAGGGTGTCTCCAAACTTGATCTGCACCCCAAGAAAAACAAGATGTCAATGTGAATTGGAGTGGATGGCGTGATACATTAGGAACTATTCTTTGATGCAATGACAATCACCGTTGCCAAGTACGCCATACACCTACAAAATTTGAAGTTGGAAGTCGATCGTTCAAAGCTAAATGGCAAGAAAGGGTATAATCGTCAAAATCACCCCCGTCCTCAGGTCACCAATCAAGTCAAGTTGGAACTCGCCGGATATGGATGGATGGTTCTCCCTCACCCCCCAAATTCTCCTGACTTGGCCCCGTCCGAATACAGGCTTTCCGGAGACCTGATCCATTTTCTTAGAGATAGGGCGTTCAATTCCCGTGGAAGTATCTAGTCTTCTCTCAAGCAATACTTTGATTTGCGCCCAGGCGGGTTCTAAAGGGAGGGGATCCATACAATGCAGGTGCGCTGGGCAATTATTGTCAATAGTAATGACAAGTATATTTGAACTCATGCTATTGTGTCTTCAAAGAAATAAAGTTTTTAAAAATGGACAAAGACTTTCCTGCCAACCTAATAGCATATTGCATCTACCCAATTTTGCATATTTTCACTGGGAGTTTTTGATGGACGATCTTGTGGTCTCACACGAGACACAATCAGAAGTAACTACCATGAGGATGCTACCATAGCAAGTTCATAAATATTCATTTCTCAAATCGAGAGATTTCGCAATTATGGTTTTGAACCTAAAATTTGAAAGACGGAGTCGGTCTTTTTCGCCTCACTAGCAATCTGTGGAAGCCCGAAACTCATATTTGTCGTGTTCAATATACGGATCCACTCTTACTCATCAGTTTCTATGAAGGATGGGATCTGTATGGAATTCGTTTAGTTTTAGCGATTATTTGTGACGAATACCCAAAAACATGGTCATTTGGCTAATTTTCACTAATCACTGTTTATCTACGGAATCGGATCGATCCGGTAGAAACCAACCATTGTTATTAGCTAACACTGCCTCAAATAATGCCCAGGTGGTTTTTAATTCAGGAGAAGTATTCTGAAGAAAATACACAAAATGCATTGTAACGAAACTTTTGCACCAACCTGATATTCTACCACTTCCGACGTCGCATCTTCCTACATCTTCCTCTCTCAAATCAAATGTGATCTACATTGTTCATGAAATCTCGGATCAATTGTTACATCCGTAGTTTTGTGCAATCATGTAGTTATTTAAATTATATATTTTTTTAACTTTGTGCCTGGTTCATTCTCTTTTCATGACTAGTTCATCTATGATACATCGCTGTCTCGTCGGTCGTGTCCCCTTAGCGCTATACCAAATATATATCCTTTGACACTCCTAATCGGAACTGTGGTAGCTGCGCCTTCATCATGCTGCACAGTGCAGGCGATCGGACAGCTGCAGCTGCACCCAGTCGACTCATTTGCTGCATGGTGTTTCAAATGAAGAATTGTGAAAAGCGGCATGAAGCTTCTTCAAGGATAAGCAAACAATGTCTCCTTTCCTAATCTAGGTTACGGTACTCGCTCGACATCTAAATTAGGGATAGCGAAAATAGTCATTTCGATTGTCCCCGACCATTCTTGTCCTCCTTTCGCGGACAGCGCGGTGTCCACGGACAATAAATGGTCCAAACAATGGGGACAATAAATTGTCGGGGACAATGGAGTGTCCCCCATTGGGGACACTCGAGTGTCCCCACTTCTAAAATAGAGATAAAATCGATATTAAAACAGTTTTCTGATCGAATTTGCATGGATATAATTCTACAAACGCCGCCTGCGAACACCATGACTCCCTTATTCATACGTCCATATTATCTGACGTGAAGTATTAGGGTGTTTCAAAAGTTCGTGGAATTTTTTTTCGAAAATTTCTTTCTTTGAAGGGATCAATCTTACCGACTAATAGTGCGTAGCATTGGGTAGGGCTACCAGTGCTCTTCAATGTCCGCGGTACCCAGAGGACACATTTCATAGTAAAGAGAGTCTCTATCTTTTCATTGAAGCATGCTACTGAGCCTGGAAGTTGGGCAGAAACGGGGTAGAATCCCCCGAGAGCGCGCACCCTAACCGTCTGGCGCTCTCTGCGCCTGACCTCCCTCTCCCTACCCTCCATTTAGTGCTCTCCCGCGCGCCTCCGCGGCCATTTCTGCCCAACTTCCAGGCTCTGTAGCATGCTTCAATGAAAAGATAGAGACTCACTTTCAACAGATAAAATGTTCAGCTCATCGAGCTCCACATTTCCCGCCTTGAGCCGGGCCCCTATTATTAGGTTGACCTGGAGTACAGTTTAGCGCTTTTCCTTTGTTTCCTCTGCCGAAATATCGTATTTATCGATGCGCCCTTTCTTTGAGTGGTTCCGTGGAATGTATCTACACTATTTGGAAAATTCAATTGCGCCGACGCCAAAAGTTGAGAGGGGTCAAAATGTCGATTTTTGAATTTCCGGTCATACTGTAGTTTTTGACCAATGAACGTGGTACAACTAATCGGGAAACAATTTCAAATATTGTTTTGATTGACTTTCGAGTTATTTTACCCCATTAGCTGTTAATAGAGGTCTTAGAAGTGTTGAATCCGTGTAGGGGGTTTACCCACTTTTGGGGCCACCGGACAAAAAACAGCGCCCTTTTTTTTACTACCTCCGATTTCTTAGATTTTTTGCGTGAAGTTAGTCATCCATAGGCACCATCGATCACGCATAGGGCCTTTAATCACTTTTTCCGATTTCCAGAATTCGGTAGTTTTTGGTTCACCTGACCACCCCGCACTGGGACGTACACAGGGAATGATATGTTCAACATAAAAGTTGTAGAGAATGTTTTCAGATTTCTTTCTGAGCAAAGAACGAGTTTCTCTCGACATTTTAAATGGATTTATGATCTTTTAAGTGAGCTCGATTTGACCCCTAAATAGTGAGTGTCCCATGTTTGGAATTCTGAATCTCGAAGATGACAACTATCAAAATTCTGACAACGCAGTTTGAAAGAGCATCACTTGAAATACTTTTTGCTAAAGTTTCTTCCGGATACGACGATTTTTATTCCTACCGCCGCTAACTCACCTAAAATAGGTAATTCTCTCGCGATTCGTCTCATATATGAGTATTGATTAGTTTTCTTGACTTATACTTCGTAAGAAAATAAGATCACAAAAAAATTCCACGAACTTTTGAAACAGCCCAATAGTACACAAGCATGAATAGGGAGGAGCATATGAAACAATCGATTGGTAGGTCAACACTAAGTTCCGTACAAAATCGATCATACAGTGCTACCAGATATCGTTATCGCTTTCGTAGCACCCTGAGAAGTTCGATAATGGTTTGAAATTTTATTAATTTGTCATTTTTAAATTATATCATACATATATCACAACCTCTGATAACACAACCCACAACTTTTTTTCGCATTCTAACCCGGCAGAAACGAACGACCTATCGAACTACTACTACCAGGAACACACTCTTGATGCACGGAACTTTGTGTCAACTCAATTCAATCAGTTAAAAAAAAATCGGATTGATGTGGGATATGGTATCTGGGATTACTGTAGCCGTATGCTGTTAGGGGTACTGCGGAGACGATTAAACACGATACTTTGACCTTTTTTTAAAAAATAAAGTCATTTTGCGATGTGCGCGGACTACGGACGCGGAATTCGGAATGTGGGGGGGTACTGTAGTACGGTATATTTCGATTTTTTTGAAAATAAAGTGAATTTGTGATAATCCGTCTCAAAAATATATGTTCGAAAGCCGGGGACACTCGAGTGTCCCCTTCATTTTCCTCGGGGACCATTCATTGTCCTCAAAGCGAGAGAGCATTTCTCCAGCGACTCATTCCTGTCCCTCGGCGCGCGCTCGGAGCGGTGGGGGAGGACTATTTTGGCCATCCCTAATCTAAATTGCCCGCTGTGGAAAAATTTCCAAAACGTGCATTTCCAAAATGTGAAATTCTAAAATTTATTTTCCATTTCTTGCCTTTCGAAAAAATGAATTTCCATAATTTGATTTCTACATATTTTTTTCCAAAATTTGCATTTACGAAATGAAATTTACATTTCGGTGTAATACTCGACAGGGTACATCTGCAGCATCGGACCTCTCCATCCCAGTGGTGTCCATGTAGTATTCTGCAGCAGACATGACTGGCACAGGTGGGAGGGAGGATGAGGCAGCAGAGGAGGACCGGAGAGAAATGTTCAACGGTGTATTATAATGTAGACAAAATGTTGAATACGCCATTTTGCACAATGCTAGATTCATTCTTTCCCTTGCGCCAATGTTCTGACTTCACCAATAAGTCGGCCTCGACGAGGGTAACCGACGAGCATCGCCAGATTTTCGATCCGCATCTGCGCGCGCGGCAGCGCAGATCATGTAAAAAAATACAGTAATCCATGATTTTTTTAAATTATGAAATTTTTCCGTAATTGTTTCAACAATGTATCTCAGCCGGTTAGAGCAAAACACTACACCAATTCGAAGAAAATCGCATTTCAGACAATTCCACATCATTATTCCTGTTTTGGGAATGCTTTAGCATTCATAGTGACCAAATACCTGGAAAGTACACAACCCATAAATTCTACACGAATATATTTCCATATTATCTTTATTTCCGTTTCACAGTTAGATCATAACCCGTAATTAATTGATCCGTTGACGGATCCGACCCGCCACTCGCTCATGCAACATCATTCCCCAGTTCTTTCCATCTAACTCACCTTAAATTTTGCAAGTGCAACTAGGCCTCGACCTATCCATAAAGATAATTGGTTTGAAATTGTAGATTGCGTTAACACTGATTTCCCCATTCAATTGGAACAATTGAAAAGAGGACTAATTTGCGCTGTATTCAACAGAGAATCGGAATCATATCGCATTCGTTAATAGCATTAATAGTTCGGAATTAAAAAAATAACCATTGCAACTTTTACGTATCTCGTTTCACTTAACAAATGTATTTATTCGTTCGCCAGAATCTGATTCTTTCCCACGTCTCGTCAGTTCACCCTCATCCATCCTACCGTATCTGCCCCTCTGCCGCCTTCTCTCATCTGCGGATTGTCCGGCAGCAGTCGCAGCTATGCAATCGATGGTGGCACAAAATTTCTGGCAGCAATAACGGTTGTTCATACATATCGAATTACAGGGAACGACCGAGTGAACCTAAATGAACCTGTAAATACGAGGGTCCAACGGGCAATTTTTTCGAGTTTCCTCGATTTTACATTTTGTTCAGTTAATAAAATATGATCACTCAAATGTATTGTAGACCGGGCAGGAACAGTTCGACCATCGCGAGCTCCCTGCTTTCGCAGAAGGAACATTTCATCGAAATGCACTGACAGTAAGATTGGTTATAACATTTATTGTTATTGATTGCATCATTAACGAGGTAGTTATTGTCAGAGCCGTACTCGTCGGAAAATGAATGTCCATTGCAACCAGGAATCAATTGGAATAATCGAAAATTCAATAGAAGGTGAACACTGAGCGACTGGGGGAATCGAGTTTCGTATACACGATATTAGGCAGAGGGAGCGTAATCATTCTGATGTAGATGGCATTCCTGACGCGCTAAAAAATAACATGGAGCTTAGCTCTAGATGGCAAGGTGAATTCATGCTGCAGCGCACAATTTTATTATTTCAAATAAAATAACTCTCGGAAGTCGACTAGCACTAGGTCGCATGCTTTCTCTATTCTCCTAACCGAAGAGTTTGTCAAAAGAGAAAGTCGTTGCTTCTCAACATGTTGTATTGACGTTGACAATTCGAGAGTAGGTAGCGAACCTGCAACGCCGGCCTTTCGAATCATTTGGCAATCTGAAGAGGGAGATGCAGTTGGCTCGCCACTCTTATTAACAACACTTTCTCTTACTGGCATTCCATATCAATACACCTATACAGGCTCCATTCACGATAAATAAGAGAAATTAAGTCAACAATATATTATTTCAACTTTCAAGGAGCAACCGGCAAAGACACTAACTAGTGACGTATATGATATGAGAGAACTGTAAAAAATTATCTTGCCAATACTCAATGGAGAGATTATTTCCTCTTTGTGCGTGCAATCCCGTCGAAAATATAGACTATATAGATCCTGCACTGATACTAATCACGTACCTTTCACAGCTGCATCTGCGAATCACATTCTGTATCACATATCCTCGCCACATTCTCATCTATCCTATCATCACTACCCCTCCATCTTCCCATTGCAGCTCCGGCACCAGCGCAGTTTTAGTGAGGAAATCAATGGATGATCACATGAATTATATGCAAGAAAGTGGAAGTCTGAGTAAGAATTATTTTTCCACAAGAAGACTCGATGGAATTACAGAAAATGACCATGCGAACCTAAATGAACCTGTAGAAACGAGGATCATAATGGCAGTGTATGTTTCGTTAGCATCGATTTTAAAAATTCCAACAAAAAAATAAGTACCTCAAGTGGATTGTAGATTAAGCACGAAAAACTCAACCACATTCAGCCCTTTCACAAGTATCCAAAGGAGGAACAGCGAATCGAACTGAACAAATACTAAGAGGATTGATTAATATTGGATTATAAATATATGTCCTACACCACGCTCCGGAACAATAAATTACGCGCCACACATCGTTATTTCAAACCAATTTCTTAAGTTATTATTTTGTTTTTCGCGCTTTTAATGTTAAAACAAAGTGTATGCACACCAACTTTATTCAAATAGCAAGAGAATTAAGCAAAATTTATTATTTTACGTGTTTGATGCGCTTCTGAATTACTAGGCTCCGCCCATATTTCTGCGCGCCGTGGCTAAAAATTCAATTCTAAAATTTCGGAACGTATTTATACTGCTATACAAAATTTAATGGTTTGATTGTCCATAGAAGCGATCTCCGATTACAAAAAATGTGTTCTTTGAGAGGAGTACCGCCATTGCAACCAGAAATAGCTTGTAGAATCGAACAATCGCCCTCGTTGTAAACTGAGCGAATGAGGAATTACAATGCCGTCTCTGCAGGAGGAACTGTATTTTTTACTCTCTCAGTTTGAAACTTTAGTTGAATTTACAAATGTTCCATTTGATTCAAGGTTGTCTCGGGAGACGAATACGACTCTGACAATAATTCGTCCTTTCCGAGCCCAATCAATACAATACATATTCCAACCAATCAAATTGCCGTCAAAGTAGTTCGATGTGATGTTCCTCATTTTGATTCATAGGAGAGAGCTAATCGATGTCGAGTTATTCGAATACGATCTATAAATTCGTTGAACATTTTTTTAAATGAAGAAAATTTGACTCACAATGCCTGTTGGATCTTTGTTTTTGCATGTTTACTGAGGTTCATTCCCTCGTTTGAGATTGATTTTTTGCAGTATTCCATCATACAAACAACAATACTACCTTACTGTCGCTGGTCTCCTGCCAGACTTCGCGCGATGAAACATCGGTTGCCTGCATCAGATATACGTTCTTGAACAAGACGCAGGTGAAAGGTGTTCGTAATGTCTCATATCAGTGCGTAAGAGCTCATCGAGAACGAGTTGTTCGTGCAGAGGTACAGCATCGGATCGTTTTAAAAAACGTGCATTCCCAGTTTAATCCTTGCTTCTCTAGGTTCATTTATGCTCACATTGATTTTCGCCTCGATTAATAACAGAGTGAATATATCACACAATTTCAAAACAATAATCGTTGTAGTCTCAGATGAAGATTCGGATTTTCTTCTTTCAATGCATTAAGAGGAACTCATCATAGGCGAGTTGTTCGTGCAGCTTCTACAACGGGCAGCCTGGATGTCCACACTATTTTTTCGTATTTTTTGCTGTGAAAACAAACAAAAGTCGAAAACCGTTGAAAAATGTCCAGGTGGATGCTTGTTTTTGCATGTTCATTTAGTTTCACTCTGACGTTCGTTGTTGCTCTGACGGTTGTTCTTATTCAAAAACAATAATTATTTTTACACATGCTTTTTGTCTCCTACACAAACGTATCGTGACCTTTCTTGCTTCCCACGTATTATATGTCCTAGGTGCGACTGCAGCAGAACAGCTGCAGGGGAGTGCGGGTGGTACGGTAGGAGAGAAGGGGTGAGGTGGCGTGTAAAAGGGTTCTTTCAGCTCTATATTTTTTAATTGCGCTGTGAAGTCTTGATTATTTCGCTTTATCGAGTGGAATATTCATTTTGCGATGCGCAAGGGCCACTTGCGGCGTACTGTATCTACAGCTGACGCGGATGTTATAGCTGAGCGGAACGATGTAGTCTGAACTGAACACTCAAAACATCAATTGTTTTTTTTCGTGCCCATCTGCAAAGCGATCAATGTATCGGATTGAATAACTGGAAAAAGATAAAATCGATAACAATGCGAAATACATTGCCAGTTAGATCCTCTTTTCTAGAGACTTACTTAGGGTTCACTCGGACGTTCGTTGTAATCCTGGTAGGGGTAATATGGAAGAAAACAATGTCTTTTTGGCAGGCTGTCTTCACTCCATCCTTCGCGTAATCATCCATCGATTGCCTCGTTGCTACTACTTCAGTGCCTTCGGCTGAGTTGCTTTTGGGAAGGCAGTAGAGGGGCAGAGATGATAGAATACATGTTATTTAGGTGACGATACATGGTATAGTATTCGATTGTGGCGAAGGACGGTAGGTATTAGCATTATTTGATAGAGAGGGAAGGGAAAGACCCATCAGATGCGACATCTTCTGTACTATAATTTGCGAGTGTCGCTGATCCTCCTGACCCGAATCTGCCTCAATAAAATTAATTCGCCCTTGCAGCAACGGACTCACTGGTCACACCTACAGCCGCGTGGGAGTGTCCATGAGTTTTTTTTGAGATTATTGTTTATTTTAAGATATGATTAGCGCCGCAGGTGTGAATAGTCGAGAGAGTGTGAAATTTGAGAAAGTGATTGATCAACATTTGCGAATATGGGGAATGTATTAGTGTTTCAGCAATGCTATAACCACGATCGTCGGACTCTGTGATCTCTTGATCGGTGATTTCCGCTTCATAAAATAATTAACTTAATTATTTGCAGGAGCCGACATTGTCCTACGAGGGGAACGACGAGAGACGGGAAAGAAAATGCAGACATTCGCACTGAATGAATGTACGACAGGACAGGATGTAGTGTAGGAAGGGATGTGTTGTGATCACCAATCGAAAACTGAATGTACGGTAAGCTCTCATTATTTCTGAGTTACAACAAAAATAAATTAATTTTTATCTCTTCTTACTTACTGTTGATATGCCCATTATGATCGTTACTGACTGATCTGTGTGAAGGCAAACAGAGAAACATTTTTTTTCGTAATTTCCTTTCTCAATATAAACCTACTGACCGTTGGTCCCAGTACGATTCACGCTTCAAAACATTCATTTAGTTTTACTCCATCACTCTATATTATTGTGTGTTTTTTTGTATTCCAAAAATGAATCATTGTCTCTCAAGATTTCAAATGTACATAATTCGGGTTTCATTTACCCCGAGAAAGATATCTCAATTATGTATGCCGAGTGAAACATACACGAACTGCCCACCTTTCAATAAACTTTGAACGTATGTAAATAGCCTCAGAGCTGTCTGCGAAACTTCGGATAAAGTGAATCATGATCGGGCTTTCGTCTTCTATTATACACATATAGTGACAAAATGAACTATTTTTAGTGTTATTCCTTCTTTAATCATGTATTGGGTTGTCCCATAATTTGTGTCGTTGTTCTTCCACATTTAATTTCTCATAAACAATCAAACGTCTTCATTACCTCATGATGTATTTAATAGAAGACTCGTGCTACGTAATTTATCGCACACTTATCTCCAGCTTACATTGCCTAATGATGATGCAATAAGTGAAAATATGGAATTTCCGACCTTTTCTTCAAAAATTTATAGTTATTTTACGAGTAATGTTTAACATCCTTAGCACTAAGGGTGGAAGGATAATGCATGACACTTCACATTAATGCTTCTAAATCATAGTTTTCTGAAACGATTGCTGAAATGTTTCGCAATATGTCATCGGAGGGGAGTTTCAAAAGGGTCGATTTCATGATTTTAGTATTTCCAATGCTGCAACTTAGCTTATTTGGTTATGATAATTCAAATACAATTATTTGTAAACGATTCCATACTTAGGCACCACAAGCTCCGCCCACTTCCTTCTGACACGATTCCCCCTCGAAAGCAAGATAGAACAAACACAGCGTTCATTCTTAACCAAATTACTTGATCAAAAAAAAATTCGAAAGCTCTCCCCGTGTGCTTTCGATATTTTACTATTCAAAAAACAGTTTTTGCAGCTGTCGTGTTGAAAAATCGAAATTTGTAACGCCATCCATCGCTTTTCCCAGATTTTTGCTATGCGTGAGCAGAGAATTTATGATACAAGGTTTGAATAGTGAAATTATGATAGCCAGCAACCATTCAAACAAGATGTTGAAAAGAAATCGAAAAAATATTGATTTCCCTGTCTGTGTTTCCAAGTAAACCAGTCGGTGCCTGTTAGTGTTGGCGTTTTGATTCTTTGCGACCGCGCTCTTTCGAAAATGAAAGAGCGGAATGATTCCCGAAATTCGACTCTCCCCTTTTTGCATAGAATCAACTGATTCGTTCTCATTTCTCTAGGGAATCATTGATTCCCATAAATGTTTGCATTATTCGAGACCAACTAATACGAAAAATGTATATAAGTTAATTTTGAAAGATATCTGACTTCATTGAATCGAGTGGTGATCTAGGGAATCATTGATTCCCAGAACCACCGATTCTCAGAATCAAATGGTTCCGAATGAAAGGAATCAAAAGTGTCTGAGAATCGCCAAAGAATCAAAACGCCAACACTAGTGCCTGTGTTAAAAGATCACCGTCTTCCTCTCTCCCTCTCCTCCCTCTCCTCTCGCCTTTCTCTGACCCGGCGTGAGCAGAGAGCACGCGCGCTAAAGAAGAGTGCGGCCGCTTCGCTCTCTCGCCTTACCTCGCAAGGGTAAGGCGCAACCGGGAAAGGGCGAAGCCCTGCTCAAATTTTTGGCGATTTAACTGGGGAAGGGTCGGAATAGGCTCCGCCCCCCTCTCTCCCTCGTCTCGTTTTCCTACCGCTCTCCGTTGATACATTTTCTCGTACTAAATGAGGTCTAGTGTGATTCCGAGAAAAGATATCGACAAACGGCCAAAAGCATGATCTTATTTGTTTCCGAGCGGGCAGTTTGAGCATAGTTAGGGCGGCATAGCTTCATTTCGGCTGTACTCCTTGTGGTCCCTATCCATACTGTTCCGGAAAGAAAATCCGCAGAATTTTTCAAACCACGTTCAAAATTGTGGGGTTTGTTCTCTCCCCGCAAAGCATTTTAGGAGACAGGGATTGCGCCAAATAATATTATTTGCCCCTAGAGAGTAACTATGCACTGCATACTTATTTTTATCTGTAAATTAGAGCGGATTTTTTTAATCAAAAATTTCGCAATCGTCTAATTCCTTTCCACGGCAATGTCTCTACTCGCTGATGCACCTATAATGTAGTGTGCTGGCCACTGTATCTAATGCATCATACAACAACTCAAATACTTTCCTTGTTCCAGTGAAACAGTATTTTAAAAAAATGGCGACACGAATTATGGGACAACCAAATATTACAGTGGTTTGCTCGACGATATTGAAATCCGCGATGATCACGAATTCGACAGGATTGTCATACAAAATATTTAGTTAGGGAACCGTTATAATTTATTCTCAAAATTTTACGTTCCAGCTTTTAACTAAGGTTTTGAGCTGTGAATATAAACTTTAGTGAAGTTAATCATGGTCCTGTATATTTGTCGAAAAAACAGTGACCCTACATTTTTAATTCATTACCAAAAGGCAACCGATTCCGGTTTCAAAACAATCTAAAAACATCGTATGTACGAGAGGTTTGGTAGTTGTAGATACTCTGGGCTAAAACAAAACGACATTTCCATACATGCAACAGTGAGTCATATCGAAGGTGTGAGAAACATTGTTTTGCTCAATAGCAAGGAAACCTGCGAGAGTGAGGATTCACGAGGAGAATATTCCAAAAATCATTGTTCGCAAACAATATTACATCATTGGTTACGATATTTCAAATATATATATATCATTATCATCATACTCTGGCAAGGATGCATGCCTGTAGCCTAAAGAGTACGGAATTTCAGTCGATCATGCGCCGATAACCGACCATAATGCCTCATCTTCTAACAACGAAACATCACGATAGATAACCATCCTTGCATGGCAGTGCCTAGCTTACTACCAACATGCGACTGACCTGGGACAGCGAGTCATCTCCAGTAATAGGTTAGGATTATGGTGGAGATATCTGCATATGAAATCGCTTGGCGAGATACGACATAGTTTGCTGATTCACGTAAATTTTTTTTGAAATTAAAACAATAATTCATTGATTTATTGTTTGCTAAAATATCAAAGTTGGACACGGATTGCATCATCAATATGTAGCATCTTCCCAATGGTCCAGATTGTTGTGGTGAGGGGCTAGAAGTTAACACCTGATAGGTTAACTATTCTAGCACTCGCCACGTCGAGATACCACAATGTTGCAAACTTGTGACACCCGTGAAACCCGCATGTGCCGATTGTTGCCATGCGTATAAAACCTAACGAATCAAACTTCAGTCCTTCAGTACTTTCGAAATAGACGCGGGACGTACAACTCGTCCGAGTTCACTAAATTTACCGGCCTGACAGGATGGTATAATGGTATAATAGTATTCGAAATTTTTTCTTTGCTTGTATTCTGATCATGAATAGAATGCCATCGAAACTGGGGTCATACATGGTGGATATAGCATATCACGCACCTCACGAGAGAATCGATCTGATCTTGGGAAAGAGGACATTTTTGGCTCTCGGGTTTTCGATGGTTTTGAGCTTCCCTAGACTCAACTAACACCTCTCTAACCGGAATAGCTCATACGATCATTCCTCTTCGAGTTGCTGCACCGGTCGCTTACTCACGTCTTACTTTGTCGACCACTTAGAACACTTCAGAATTAAGCTAGAACGCTCATTTCTCGTTTACCCAGCTAACTTTCGATGATCTATCGACCAGTATAGTTCATAAGACCATGGTGTCATTTTTGAGGGAACCACATTCAACGAGGTGTAATTTGAAAACCGCTCGAAAAATATCTTCAATTTTGATATGGTGGATGCGTTTTCCGAGACGATTCGATTGAGGGGCTTATGCTCCCACATCTCGGGAGGTAAGTTAGTTCTGCATGCGAAAAACATTTTCAAATAATTTGAACTTTTTTCTGACAGTGGATTTTAATTAAATTTCCCTTATTCCGCTCCGACATTGTTCAGTCGCACGGCTTTTCAAATAAGTTTCACGGAATGATTGGGTGAAAAGATAATACATAACAGTTTTTCAGTGAAACTTATTTGAAAAGCCGTGCGACTGAACAATGTCAGAGCGTGAAGGGAAATTTAATTAAAATCCACTGTCAGAAAAAATTTCAAATAATTTGAAAATGCTTTTTCGCATCCAGAACTAACTTACCTCCCGAGATATGGGAGCATAAGCCCCTCAATCGAATCGTCTCGGAAAAACGCACCACCATTTCAAAATTGAAGATATTTTTCGAGTGGTTTTCAAATTACACATCGTTGAATGTATAATGAAACCATGGTCTAATGAACGAAACTAGTCGATAGAGCATCGGAAGTCAGCTGGGTAAACGAGAAATGATCGTTCTAACTTACAGGGTGGCATAAAACTATTGACCCACATATAACCTCGTATATCTTTCTAACATTTAAGAGTTCTTATCTCTGCTCATGCCTGACTAT
The DNA here is from genome assembly GCA_036245805.1 of Pristionchus mayeri. Lineage (NCBI taxonomy): Eukaryota > Metazoa > Nematoda > Chromadorea > Rhabditida > Neodiplogasteridae > Pristionchus > Pristionchus mayeri. Next base: position 41,237,509 of record BTRK01000005.1, read on the forward strand.
TCCTCCATGTAATACCTACAATCCCCATACATCGTGTCCAAATCAATTGAATGGATGTGCTCGAGCATTGTCAAATGCTCAGTTGTGCGTCACCTCGACCCACAACTGATTTTCGCGAAAAATTCGTGAGAGAAGACTAGATAAACAGGTTCCGATTAATCAAGTTGTTCATAAAGATGAACCATTCCTCTTTTAGGAACTTTTAAGGAAATGGTTCCATGTCTTCTAGAGGCAGAGAAATAGACATTTTGCGATACCATACTTTTGGCGACATAAAATGCACATTTTTGGAGTTTACGTTCAACATATCAATATCAGGCTAAAAACTTCTGTGTATTTTAACAATGTCGAAGTATGAATTTTAGAAGCATAAAAATGGACGAAAACGGCGATTGAATAGTAGAAACGCGCGTAAAAAAAGTTCACCAAAAGTGTCAGGCAGAAGTATTTGGTCAAATATTCTGATGTGTGATTGGCATCATGCTAGGTATGGAGTGCATATTTGTGAGCCTTAAAGGTTGAGAATAATGGTTACAAATGAAATGATTGGGTAGCTTTTGAATTCGGAGAATACATCTGATTTAATCTGAAACGCTTGGTTGGGTGCCGTTCATATTAAACCCGTACTTCGTCCGTTTCGTCCGTTTCGGAAGCTGTTTGAATTAAATGAATGACATATTTTAAGTCATTGATGGTTGCTCTTATCACCAAAAATAGGATAACTATTACATCATTGATCTTCATGCAACGCGGGGAAGAAGAATCAAATTCAATTTCCTGAGAAATCTCACTAAATTTACAGATCATATTTTTCAGAAGTTGAAACTCGTATATTGTTTCGAATAGAGATCTGAATATTGGCAAATATATTGTTAATTAACTTTGCTGTCCTATGCTAAAAGATGCGGCTGAAAAGTGTTACCCGTTAGAAATGAGATATAATCAAAGTTGGGTCAATACTTTTGTGCCACCCTGTAATTCCGAAGTGTTCTAAGAGATCGGAAAAGTAAGACGTCAGTAAGCGAACGGTGCAGCAGCTCGAAGAGGAATGGTCTTATGAACTATTCCGGTTAGGGGGGTCTTAGTTGAATCTAGGGAAGCTCAAAACTATCGAAAACCCGAGAGCCAAAAATGCCCTCTTTCCCAAGATCAGATCGATTCTCTCGTGAGGGGCGTGATATACTGCGAAACGCAGCGATTTTTGAGATGAAGAGACACGCTCGGAGTAGGTAGGGATGTTTAAGTATCGAAGCGCTCGGTTTGACTTAAACCAGCGGCCGGCTCAGATGAGGGTGGACGATAGTCGTACTGTGTTTCGGCTCAGGTAAAGAAGAACAATTAGTGAGGTTGAGAGTAGCATAGGATGTGTAGGAGTAGTGAAGCAGAGGAGTGCACGGAGTTCTCCAAATCTCTCTCTCCCTCCACATTTCGTAATCGTTTCGCAATCCGGACAGACGGACAGACGGACATAGCGCTTTATATATAGGTATAGATTATTTTTTACGGACTAATTTACGATTATTTACACTTATTACGATTATTATTACGATTATTACGATTATTTACACGATTATATACGATTATTTACGGATTCAAAGCATCAAAATGATCGCCACCAATTCGGACGCGTTCATCATCTATAGATGAAGGCTAGGTATGTGACTTTGGATAATTTTAAATTGCCCAAAGACAATTCCTTGTGGGATCTTTTTCCACGTAAACGTCAGATCAGTGATATCGAAATTACAGATGTCTCGATTTTGAAAGGTACTTTGTGAGTATTGAACACGTTTATGTTCGAAAACATTATTAGACGGAAACAAGGTCGAATCCTGGTCGGCGATTGCGCTCTAGAAAATCAATCGAAAAGCATGACCGGTCTATAAAATTCCAAATTTTCATACCAGAATTTGAATCTGCATGCAACAGAGCACCGGTTACCGAAAATCCAGGATTAATTTTTGAGTTTCAGACGAGCAGTGAGATGATGATCACAGCTGGCACAGCGTGTCACAATGGTCAATTGACGGCAGAATTCAATTCACCATTGTTTTTACGCTCTCCTTAATAATTTATGTGGAACATATCTTTTCGCATTTTGTCAGGCTGAGCGGTCGATGTAACAAACAAAAAGTGAATTTTGGAAGCTTGAAAACAATTAGGTCTGTTTCATTCGAAATTTATAGCGATTCCAACAGTTAGCCTCCTTGTGAAACTCACTTTACAAGTGATCACGTTAACTCGTGTGAAGTTATTTCTCACAATTCAAAATCCTGTCTTTGGGACAACGTCAGTTCACATAGAAAGCATAATTCTTTTATTTTTTCTCATTTTTTCTCATTCTTTCTTACAGTTTTGTATTCCTGAGAGGGGTCTCCCGTCCTTTTAAAACCGCATTTCATAGCCCTTTTCGTTACTCCAAAAAAGTTTTCCTCAAGCATTCCTAAATTCCGAAATTATGTGTTATATTTGAGAAGACGTCATTGCAACAGAAATTGCTTTAAAATAATAAAGTATATATATTAAATGATGTAGAATTGGTTGGGCTACACCATGCGCTTTATCAGAAAAGGCTTTTTTTTCAATCTTGAACAGTAGCACATCGAAATATTCAGTTTTTGATCGATTTCAGTATAAATCCAACTTTTTCTTGCTCATGAAAAAATATATAGACATTCCGTTGTCATAGTTCTGTAGGCAAAGTCATTTAGAAAATATTAGTAAGACCGAATTCTGATTTTTTTTTTGATTTTGAGCGGCGTCACATTCAACACCGTGAACTTATTCCAATTTTACATGTTTGTAAAAACAGTAATAACTTAATTAAATAAAGCTCAATCTTCCTATCGATCCATATCGATTGGTGGTTTATTTGCATTTGTATTGTTTCCTTAGCATTATTTATGCATTTTCATTCCCTCTCTTTCATTGACCGCTCCTCGCTCCGCGATCAATGAGAAATGGATCGCCGCGAAGCACAAATGAATCGTTCTCTCTCACACGCTGTGGCTGGTGATCAAAAATTTTGGTTTTTCGTCATTTCTCATCCAAAATTTGATGAATTTGAAAACTGTCTTATGTTTTGCCATAACTTTTCATGCTCTTTCAAATGGTATATAGGTTGTATCTGAAATCGAAAATATTTTTTCTCAAATTTCGCACCAAAAAGTTACAATTTTTGAAAAAAATGCTTACACTGTTTTTGCATGGCCTCGATCCGCCTAGAGTAGAGCAATATTCTGGCTTCCATAGCATAAAATTCGCGATATTAAATATTTTATTCGCAATATAATATAAGAAATTTTCTCCAATACACAATTTCATCCTCTCGTTCTTGCCCAACCGCTAGAGCATACACCTTTGTAGTTGCTTTTCCTTACATATTATTCTAAATATTTTGAATGCATTCTTCAATGGTAAAATTATACAATTTCATGAATAGTAGCCATCGCTCTCAGTCACCTCCTCCAGTATTCTAAACAGGCTTACACGCGAAAACTGAAGGAGATAAGATAAGAAAAACAGCCTATTAAACGTTGCTCAACATCGAGAAATATCAAATGCTAGTGAGAATTCAACGACAATTCTAAAGTTTTAATTTTTCAAAAAAACATGATAGTGCTAGACTGTTCCACGCAAATCAGTAACCGCACAATTTCAGTTTCACAACTTCTACACATCACACAAGTCTTGGAGTATTGCGTTTCTTGCTTTGTCGCTAGAGGAAAAATAAATAAATTCGAGCTTCAACTCTTCTTGTTGATCTGCGCGTTAGCTGAGGCCAATGGAACGTATCACTTGTTCATCTCGAATAGCTTCTTCCACCATTCGAAGTAATCGAAACGTGTGAAATTGAAGGGAAAAAAGATAAATGTTAAATTGCTGTTTAAATATCCAATCTTATCAATGAAATCGACACAATTTCATTGATAGCTATTCAGAAAGGTCTCAATTATGTTCCACGTTTTACAACCTCCACATACACAACAAAGGTGAGAAAGCAATTCAGCAGAGAAATAGTAGCACTACTAATTATCTTGTTTCAACTTCTCTACATACCCTAGTACATTCAGCAAAGATTAATTGCTCGAATTTACGCATCTCAAAACTGAACATAAAAATGCACAGCACGCATCACTCATCTCCGAATTTGTTTTAAATAACGACACAGATCCATCAATGCAATGCTCCAAAAACAATTCTGAATTCCGAAAATCATCAAGTGTGTTCCTCGTTTCACTACCAGCACATACCAAAGAGAACTCGGGGGTAACAGTTACTCTATGAAGTTCACGGTTTCATACACAAAAACATATCCTGAGTACCTGCATTGTCATCTCACCGCTCTTCAAATGAGCCATCGAGACGCTGTTGACCGAAGCGATTGAAAACAGGAGAAAGTTGCCTCACATTTGTTTTATAAGTTATCTCACTAAATTTCGCACCTAGGCATGTCATGTACAGGGTGCGCCATAATTACGTAGACTGATTTCATTATTCTCTGACCCGGCCGCCCAATCTATATGCGCGACCCCTATAGCATCATCAAGGCGAGTGACCATTGGTCTCTCACTATTCAAGGTATCGTGCCAGTTAGCTCGGTTTTCCAGTAATGGCGATGTCTATTCGTCTCCGACCCTCATTATCAGTCACAAGTAGGTGACACACGGCGGTGACATCGACGCTCATCGACTCGGCGTTCACAAATCGAATGCTTCCTATATCGTCATAATATACCAGCAGCTTGGTACTGATAAGGACTGTGCGGACATATAGAGACCTGGGTATGTTTCCACCACAAGACACCGAGAGCGCATCCGAAAAATGGTGCTTCGAAACAGTACTCAGGTGGTCAAGAGTATTGATATCTCGAGCACTTCCGTGTCTGATCTTGTCAAGTCCCGGCTGACTCTTCGCCCTTACAAGTACATTAAGTTGCTCGGACTAGGTGAGCGTCAGATTAAGCGTCGCATAGAACGACACCGTAAACTGTTGTTGCAGTTTGCCAGGTCCGCGAAATTCAGTACGTTGCTCAGCGATGTAAATATCTTTACAGTCGAAAGCATGTAAAATATCCAAACCAGCATAATCACTGCCTCTGATCCTGAAGTATCTTAAAATTGTTGTGGAATCGTTGGTTATATCATTCATCACGTCTACATCAGGGTTAGTGTTGCAATTTGCACAACAGTCAAGTTCCTTCTCATTTTTGTCACTCCGGGAGCTAAGAACAATAAGGAGTATTACATGATGCGCATCCTGGAAGGCGCGCCAACACCACAAACTCAATCCAACTTCGACCAGGAACACTGGTCGTCTCAGCAACAATCAACTCCATTAAGAAGGCAAATTCGTTGCCGGACACCCATGCACCCGACCAAACCACTCTCACTGATTGACCCCCTAACTCCCCCGATCGTAACCCCTCGACTGCAGGGTTTAGGGGCGTAGTAGTCCAAGATGTCCTCTAACAAGAACTATACGCGAACCCCCCTGAAGGCAGCCCTTCTCAAAGCTTGAGTCGAAATCTGTGAAAATTTCATGCGGGAATCGATAGGTGGATCTGAAAAGATACTCAAGGCCAGTCTCAAAGCAAATAGAGGCCCCATCAAACGAAGACAGTATGTTACTATTACCCGTATGGTTGGTAAACTTTGCCATAAAATATATCCCTCAAATTCGATTCCAAAGGTAGGAAACATTTGAAAACATCAGTCTACGTAATTATGGCGCATCCTGTATATTCACGCCGTTGGAAAAGATTCTAATTTTGACTTATACGACGATCATGAACTATCTAGCGATATAGATACATACTATGAGAGAGCTGTGAAGCAACATCTCCCCTGCACGTGGTGGATAAATGTATTTCCTTTCGTAGACGTATCTATTCGCGAATCTATCTAACTCGCTGTCTCACTGCTATCCTCACCTGTAACAGCTGTGTCTGCATCACTGTACAGGAGCGCGAAGGAAGCACACGTCGGCAACTGCACCCAGTCGAGTTAAATAGGTCACAAGCTGTAATGAGAAAATATTGAACGAATAAAAAGTAAGACTAGGCAACTCGGCGCCTCATAGATATAACTATGAATCTGTCGCTTTTGATGGACACCCCTGAGCGTTCTCAATGAAATAATACAAACATCACTCTTCCTTCCAGAGCATCTGATTCTTTCTGCCACACTACCCCCCTGCAACTTGGACGTCATGATTGCAGCAGTCGCAGCTGCAGCTGCAGCTAGTCGACTAGAGCTAGCTGCAGCTAGTCGCAGCTTCGACGGCTGATCAAGTGAAGGGTGGAGTGAAGAAAACCTTACAGCAAGAATTATTCTTCCCATAATAAAAAAGGTACAATGATTACACACAGCGTGTCAGAACAGACAAATTCCTTTGTTCCATTCAACGTCGCTGAGCGGTGAATTGATCGAGAAAGTGGTTGAAACATACACCATAATTTAATTAAGAAATTAATAATTAACAATGCTGAATACTCCGCGTCTACAACAATACGTCCTGAACCTACTGCAAAATTTTGGAATTTTTATCTCGCTCCAGGGCTCCATGAAAAAACAATTGCTATTATTGATATATTTTCGGCTTCAAATGAGAACTAGTCTGAGCACAATATCGGCAGACCCCACTTGTGGGGTATTTTCTGAATCCTCATGACCAGCTCTACAATTGCAACCGATATATTTTTAAATGTGTTTTTAGTATTCGAATAATAGCTATAAACGTGCAACAAAAAGTACATTTTTCATGATTACTCGAATAGTAAAAGCAATATCAAGAACCCGTCGGTTGGAATTGTAGAGCTGGTCATGCGGATTCAGAAAATACCCCACAAGTGGGGTCTGCCGATATTGTGCTCAGACTAGTTCTCATTTGAAAATCATCATCTATTGATTTTCGAAATATATGTTTCAAAATGAGTTTCACAAGACGTATTAATTATGCCACTATATGTTCCCCCGGAACTCTCAATTTGAAATATGCTTCATCTAATAGATTTACTCAATTAATTTAGTTCGATACAGTGCAATCGAGAGTGCGAAAAATCTCTCCGCCGCCAGATTGTCTGGTCTGACACGCTGTGTTACAGCGAACGACCGAGTGAAGTGAACCTGTAGAATCGAGACTTTTTTTCGCATTTTTCTCACTTTTATTTTTTTCAGCTAATAAAATGTGATACCTCGAGTGGTTTCAGAGTGCACGATAAATTCGACCGTAATTGGCTATCTCCCACTGATCAACATGCCTGCAACACGGCGTTTCACCGCCAAAAACGTTTGAAACATTATTGCTGGAAAACAGCTCCGTTCTCAGGGCTGCTGAACTGCCAGACTGAAATTCTAATACCGTAGTTCTTGCAGTTCTCTCTCTTTCTCTCGCTACCGAAAATAGAACGCCGTGGCAAGGAGGATTGGTTGGAATAATTATGCGCTTTGTTTCCAGGAAAGGCTAAAACTTATTACTCGTATTCACCCGGAAGTGTACCTCCATTGCAACCTGAAATCAACTGACACGATCTACAACTCGACCAAAATTAGCAAAAAGAGAATTACAGTTTCGTCTGCACGATACTAGACCGATGAGGCGAAACCACTCCGATCTTCGCCTGATTGCCGTCTCCCCAATCACAAAAATTTGTTCTCCACAGAAAGAGCAGTTTTCCGTATATTTCACTCATACTTCGCGCGCTTACTAGTAAAAAACTGTATTTATTGTACGCTCTGACAACTCGTCCATTGTGAAATCGAAGTGGAAGAGAATGAGCTGCAAGAAAATCAGCATTGATTTTTTGTTTGATACCTGGTGAATAATCGTTACACGAATTGTACGAGGCTCCCACCACAGTTCTTTCAACAATTATATCAGTTGATGCATAAGTTTATTTTTAAGTCGTATTTTTAGGTTTTAGATTCAGGTACACCTCACGATTTGTGTTTTATCGATTTCTATATGGATTGCCATATTCGATGTGTGCTTACATCCTTTTTCTAGTCTAGCGCACTTTAGTATAGGTCTACGTAATCAGTATTGCGGCCACAGTGTGAAGTCAAACATTGAAGTTCCGGACTTATTGTTAAGCGAACAAAAACGCTGCCGAGGGCAATGCTAAGACAAAACCAAATACATATGCGTGAAGTACTATCAACTGAGTGTACAATACCATTTGTGAACTGAATCTTGCACTGAATTCCCGCTTGAAACTGGGACCAATTTGAATGTTCATGTCTACTGAACATGGACAGAATCAGTTTCGCTCACCGTGTTTTTGCATCGAACTGATTTTAGTGGCTGATTTTTCGTTAACCACTCCTACTCCCCATGACCTATCACTCAGTGAATCGGCAAAATTGGAGTCGAGCTGCATTTCAAGATGATTTGATGTTATCATGAACACTGAAAGTGAACAATTTTGCCGATTTTGTCAAGAATTAACATTTTGAAAAATTTCACTTCCAGGTAAAAACATGCAAAAATTGTGACTTTTTAGTGTTTTCGAATGAACTCTGATCCTCGAATATCTGCGGCCTACCCAATTTGCCCACATTTTCATTGGTAGAATAAAACTTGCTTGTTCAGATAATGGTGAAAAACCTGGTCTGTAGCGTTGTTGAGAAACGGTAAACGGTCAAATCGCAGTTTTCAGCAATCAAATCTCTACAGAAATATTTCGAAACATCATATTTCTTAACAGATGTATGCACATCCTCCAAAATGCAACCGTGCACTAGTACGGAAGGATACTTCTGAGTGATCGACAAATGATGGTTGCTGATCGACCCGCACTTGTAAAATACCAGCAAATGTATATTTGGAAAATTGTAACTGGTTCAGGACTGGGATTGAGAGCCATTATCAAGTACGCGTTTGAGGCCAATCCTTTTTTTTAGGAAAAAAAAAGGCATTAGGAAATTTAATAAGCCCACTCATTACCCTTTAAAACAGTGTTTTTGTTAAGCCGATGTCAGAGCTCTCACAAGACTTAAAATCTATTCAAAACTGAGATTAATTTCCACCAATGTCGAATTTAGCTGTGAACAGTGCTATCCTTAGTGATTAAATTGGTCCACAATAATACCCGTTTTAAAGGGTTCCCAAGGCCACATCAACTGTTGAAAACCATTAGTTGATTGATAGATTCCGAAGCACGGGAAGGTCCGTATGTTTCGAAAATGAAAATAGTCAGAAACTTTTGAGACAACCTAATACATTGAGGTTAACTCTAATCGATTTCACTTTAATAAAGCGATAAATTAACACAATATAATAATGAATTGAATTTTTGAAGATTTTATCTATGCCTACATCCTCACCCATTGGTGGAAAGTGGTCAAATATTTCATCAGAAACTCCGGGGGGGGGGGGGGGGGCGGACAGAACGGCAACGACCAAAACGGCAACAGAGCACAACTTGCTTGAGAGACCTTCTAAGATCTTGGGAGTACCGTATTCAATCAATGCTACAGTAGTACCATCATCTACCAGTTCCTCGAGTCAGATTCAGTTCCATGTTTATAAAATTCCCAAATCGATATGAAAATGATCCTGCAATAACTAGTCATATCCCTGACTATGTAATTATCATTTTTTGATACTTCAGATCATTTTAGAAAAATATTTGACCCAAGGAACTGAATCTGACCCAAGGAACTGATTACGGTAGGTGATGGTGGTACTGTAGCATTGATTGAATACGGTACTCCCAAGATCTTAGAAGGTCTCTCAAGCAAGTTGTGCTCTGTTGCCGTTTTGGTCGTTGCCGTTTTGTCCGCCCCCCGAAACTCCTGCAACGCGGATCTCACAACCGCATACGGAATTCAATTTACCTCGATTGGATGCATATCACACTAATGATCGGGAAAGGAATCCCTCAACTACAAAGTGTATCACATGCAAAGAAAAATGAAATATTATCATTACTTTACATATGCATCTCAAAAACTGAATGAAAAATATGGACAGCATATGATAGAGCTTTTAAACATTTTCTTGCCTGCACGTTGTAGATATATATTTTAGCCCGCTTTTCCTCCTACACTACCTCATACTTTTCGTCTCCACATATTTGCCGTCAGATACACGATATAGTGGGAGAGTCTAACAGCGTCGGCTATTATGTAGGTAGGGATTGTTTTTTTTTGGCTAATGAGCGAGTGGAATATCGGGAACATGGGGAAGTCTCATTCAAAACGGACTGCTGCGGCACCAATCTGGCGGATTGTGGCAATTAATTATTCGAAAATAGATTTAGCACGCAAAAAAATGTTGCTTGCTCTCAAGAAGCAGATATATTTCTCGTACTCTCGCATCTGATCTCCATTTCCTCATTCTTCGTCATTCTTACGTTTTTCTCAAAAACTATCATTTATCCGATGTCTTCAACTCGAAGCTCGAGATTGTACTGCTCATTCCAGCGTTAAACCACCTTTGTAACCAGGAATCAATGGGGGCGATGAAAATCATTATCGAAATCTTCAGTATGTACTGGAAACGGATGTAATCGTATGCTCACTCTTCTCACTCCTGCACTCGCAGTCACGTGAAAATTGCTTGAGGAAATTTCAGAAAAAAATAATGATACAATTATGCCAGTTTGACGATGCGTAATTTTGAAAAAAAAGGCCGGTTGCCGAAAAGTCGAACAAGGGCTGGCACATCAAAATTTCGAAAAATTGGGTAAAGGGGTTTTCGAGGGTGCTGAGCATTGTGGCCTACTTCATTTTGCACCAAACCGACCGGTACAGCCGGGCTGCAAGCAGGCCGGATTTCGTTTTTCCTCAATAATTCAAAAAGTACCTGGCCGATCGACTTGAAATTTGTGCAGGTGATCAATCTGTTCATGCATATTTCGAAGAAATTTTAAGAGCAAAAAATATTGTATGCAATTTGGGGAAAATATGTTTCTCGAATACAAGGGAGAAGCGGAAGCTGAATTTGGGATATCAAGATGCGCTCTTACGAGAGCATCATTTTTCGAATGGTATGCCAGAGGTTTCTGATATCCGCTTTTTTGTTCTGATAAATTTTATGCGTGATTATTCCGCCGAAATCCCGAAAAACGAGGAATTGAAATGAGTTTCACGTAAAATGAGATAAAATGACGTTGATTAGTGCGACAAACGTGCCAAAAGATCGACTGAATCCTTTGTTCTCTACTTTTCTGAACTGAAACTCATTTCAATTCCTTGTCTTTCGCGATTTCGGCGGAGAAATCAGACACAAAATCGATCATAACAAAAAAGCGAATAAAAAAAAAATGATCCTCTCGTCAAGGCGTATCTTACTATCCCAAATTCAGCTTCCGCTTCTCCCTTGTATTCGAGAAAGATATTTTCCATAAATTTGCATAAAATATTTTTTGCTCTTAAAATTTCTTCGAAATATGCATGACCAGATTGACCACCTGTACAAATTTCAGGTCAATCGGCCACGTAGTTTTTGAGTTATTGAGGAAAAACTAAATCCGGCCTGCTTGCAGCCCGGCTGTACCGGTCGGTTTGGTGCAAAATGACGTAGACCACGATGATCAGCACCCTCGAAAACCCTTTTCCCTAATTTTTCTAAATTTTGGTGTGCCAGCCTCCACACAGTGTTCCACACACCGGCCTCATATTTTCGTTCCCCTAGCACAGATGCCGATCCAACGGCAAGAAATCAAAAATCAAAAATAAAAGCATAGATACAATTAAACGTTCTGCATCCTAACAATATGATTGAATAGCTTCATAAAATAGTAGAATTTATTGGTGTTTCCACGCAAATGAACTTTCATCCCCCCTTGTACACGCTGTGTGAGGGGCTTGCGGTCTCTGAACGGGGATTTTCGAGGATTCGCGCGATTTTTCAAGCGCGTTATAGCACGCGTCTTCTGAGAGATTGCATGAACCGGAGGAACTAGCTGCAAAAGTTTGAGCAATATCCAAAAGAAAACTATGGTAGAGTCCAGTGGAGACGGGAAAACTTTTGTACCAGCGATTTGTCCTGGAACCGGCTTTTAGGCATTTTCCGGACATGGTTCCGGCTCTGACGTAACATGGTTCATTTTTGAGCTACAGTGGCCAGCTTATGCTCAAAATGCGCGGAAAATTATTTTAAGAAACTTTCATGTTCAAACCAAAGCCGGGTGAGTGCGAAATCACGTTGAAAATATCGAAAAACCTGGTCGAGATTCATAAAAAAATTCATATCTCGCTTGCAACCCCATCTTTTAGTAGTTTTTTGATTGCATTTTCAGAATCTACGTACCCATGTTAGTCAAGGAAAAATGCGAGTGAGAGTCCCTAGGGGTGTGAATATGTTACGCTAATGCAAAATATGTGCTCATTTCGCTAATTCGTGATTTTCAATTTCTTATGCTCATGCCATAATCGCTCAGATATATATTTTCTTTCATAATTTGATTGTTTCTAACCTATATGTGCTGTATTCCGTTGAAAAAATCAAAGATTTTCACATTTCTTAAAAATCATATTTTTTACCTCGATATTTCTCAAATTTACAGGTTTCAAACTCAACATTTCGTGGATCTTACACGTGTTCACTATACGGCTCTTATAACAAGCTAAACCATGAGTAATATTGGTTGGTATGGACCTGCTCGACGATTTTTAAAATCTACTTTTTGACACTTGAAAACGCCCGATCGAGCGTGTCGGAAATATTTAAAATTCGATAGTGGGGTTAATTTTGTGAATTATGGTTGTTTATAAGTCGTAAAAATGTTTTCGTAACTTCCGGCTTAAAATAACGAGGAAAGGCAACAATTTTCAGGTTTTTTTTCGGAAATGATATTTTATCACTCTCGAATAATTCTCAAATTTAGAAACAGAAACAATGGCGAATTTCGAATATGTTATTGACTGCACAGTTCAAGAGAACATTTTTACAACTTCACAAAATGAACCCCACTATCGAATTTTAAATATTTCCGACACGCTCGATCGGGCGTTTTCAAGTGTCAAAAAGTAGATTTTAAAAATCGTCGAGCAGGTCCATACCAACCAATATTACTCATGGTTTAGCATGCTATAAGATCCGTATAGTGAACACGTGTAAGATCCTCGAAATGTTGAGTTTGAAACCTGTAAATTTGAGAAATATCGAGGTGAAAAATATGACTTTCAAGAAATGTGGAAATCATTGATTTTTTCAACGGAATATAGCATATCTAGGTTAGAAACAATCAAATTATGAAAGAAAAGATATATCTGAGCGATTATGGCTTAATCATAAGAATTTGAAAATCACGAATTAGCGAATTGAGCACATATTTTGCATTAGCGTAACATATTCACACCCCTAGGGACTCTCACTCGCATTTTTCCTTGACTAATATGGGTACCTAGATTCTGAAACTGCAATCAAAAACCACTAAAAGGTGGGGTTCCAAGCGAGATATGAATTTTTTTATGAATCTTGACCCGGTTTTTCGATATTTTCAACGTGATTTCGCACTCACCCGGCTTTGGTTTGAACATGAAAGTTTCTTAAAATAATTTTCCGCGCATTTTGAGCATAAGCTGGCCACTGTAGCTCAAAAATGAACCATGTTGCGTCAGAGCCGGAACCATGTCCGGAAAATGCCTAAAAGCCGGTTCCAGGACAAATCACTGGTACAAAAGTTTTCCCGTCTCCACTGGACTCTACCATAGTTTTCTTTTGGATATTGCTCAAACTTTTGCAGCTAGTTCCTCCGGTTCATGCAATCTTCTCTCAGAAGACGTGTGATAGAATTGAAAGGGTAATTTCGTCTTTCAGATATGTTTCAGAAATTACTGAATTAGAAATCAATTGGAAATGAATGAAATGTATTTAGTTTTCCTCTGAAACATATCTGAAAAACGAAATCACCTTTTCATTCTATGACGCGCCTGGAAACTCACGCGGCCTGTGTCTAGTAAAATGACTTCAAATGCTGACGACATCTCCGCCTCCTCCATCGTCCGGAGGCGCTTCTCCTCGCGGCACTTGCCCAACGATCACTTGAACCTGCGCAATTTGAACGATTTTATCAAAAATCTTGGTTTATGTTTCACTACAAAGCTAAAGCAACAGCGAAAACATTGACAGTAATAGACTTCTCTTGTAGTTGCCGATAAAAAAATCAAAGTATCCGTTGTAATTCCCGTTGCATACTTGTTCTAAATCACAAGCAATTCCTTTATTGCTCATTAGCATAGTACTCAATCAGTGGCAAAACACATTAATGAATAATTACACGAAAGTAAAGCCACTTCAAGCGTATCTTTAAATCTTAAGGCGTACAAAAATATCGTACAAAAATGCAAAAAGTGCATAAATTTTACACCGCGCGTTTTAATGCTTCAACATTCCTACTTACTCCGCGTGTCTCTATCCGACCCTAACATAGCTCTGCGGTTTGCGCACCACAATTACATAATATTATTCTGTCACCTCCGCCGGCCACTGTCCTGAGTTGTGCAGCGCATATGACGCTGGTTGCGTAAGAATCGAACAAACCTCTGATGGGTCTGGCTACGGTTGCAGGATCGAATTTGCGAGATTCGTACCCTCTGGGGGTCTTCCCTTCCTCCCTCGAAGTTCGCACTGGCGAGAGACCAACCCTCTCTCTCTAATCGAATCTCGCACTCCCATCGAACTTCGCACTCACCTCTCTCCCCCTTTTCCCCGTGCTCGAGGGGGGAAGAGGGGTGAGTGCGAAGTTCGATGGGAGTGCGAGATTCGTACCCTCTGGCAGATCGACCTAGCCAACTCCCATTCAAGACAACCTGAGATTTAGCGCTAATATTAACTTTGTGCATTTTTTTGACAATTCGACTCCGCCTCTTTTCATTTCCCTTCTTGACAGATATGGAGTGAACGTCCATTAGACACGGAGAGAGTCATTCCTTACTTCCAGATTGTGAAGCAGTACTGGCCACTCTGATGAAGGAATTCATCACGTAAGTGCAGGTGAGTACGCTCAACTCCGTTTGACTCGAGAAACTGTAGAGGCACGAGCTATTGCGATTGAAAAGTGAATCGTCCATTGCAGACGCACAAGTTTAGCAGGTCTGATAGAGGACGTGACAGAGGTGGGAATTCCTTGAATCTTAGTAGAATCCGGCTTGAGAATGTGACGAGGGCTATCAGTTCCAAATTAAAAACTTTTGACAACACAAATGCATACCATGCTAGAGATATTCCGTGTTTAAATCGGTGTTGATCGATTATTTTGCTCCAACACAGAATTTGCATAGGTGAAATCGGTTTGGCGAGTCAGTTTTTAAATTCATAATTAAAATGCTTTCCAGTATTACTCCCATTTATCTCAAACGATATCACATTGTACAGTTGAAATATATTTAGTCTCCTCTCTCAGCTCTCGATTCTCAACGCGGTTGACGTCCCTCTGCCCTCAGGAAATATGCGCTTGAGAATGCGAATCTATTCGTGACGTGATCAAGATGGGAAATGCAGGATAATAAATGCGTGCTGAGGCGTAGAGTAGGATGAGAGCAGGATCTTAGAACGCAATCATACCCTAGAATACTCTAAGTGAGTCTTGACCTTTTTTTGCACAAGCCGAAATTCTAGCAACTTTGTAATATTGCATTCATTATTTTTTCTCCGCGTTTCTTCTCCGATTGTGGAGATGTACAAGGAAAGCATTAATAGATATCATGAAACACATTGTCAACTGTTACACATTGTCAAAATTTACATGGCGATGCAGTGACGGTCTCTCTGTCTCTATGGTGAAGAAGGAGGAGGTCGACGGCGCATTCCTCGCCAATGAAGAAGGAGGTGACGAAACAGTATTATTATTTGTGATATTGAGTGAGTTATGAATTAATAGGTTACTGTTCCGCATTTTTGCACTCGAATATGATTCATGCCAGAAACGATCTTCCGAATTGTGAAATTGAGACAATAACTCTGCAGCGTGATGCATTCATATTCGTGCGCATGTATCAGTGCATTCAGGAATGAGGATACAGTGCGAAATATCCATGTTATGAGTAGAGATGACATCAAAAACAGTAGATCTCCAGATTCTTCGTGTTCTTGCACCTTTATTGGTTAACTTCTGAAATAATGCGATCGCGCTGATAGAAACATTTGTTTGTTGCTTGTTTGAGCTCAAGAGAGGTGATTTCAAGTTATCAGAACAGTATTCTGCCCGTGCAAATTTTCCCCAGTCACCGATCGCATTCGTGCACCACTTACGAATCAAAAGTCTTGCGCACTTCACCATATTCAGTCCTCGGCCATCACCCATAAAATAACTAATAAGATTGTGAATGTGGATCATTCGCTCGCTCTTTTATGATAGCTTGCTCAATTTATTCGCTCTCTTTCTGATCGCTGAAAGAACACATGAAACAAGAAGCACCACTGCGCCAGCTCCTCCTGCGACCTCCACTTGTTCCCGTGCTTCTTCGATGCGCACGCTCCGCGCGGATTTTCAGCGGCAGCATAAGAAACGCTGTAGGAGAACCAGGTACGGTTTTTGGAATCGGCGTCGTAACGACTAGCTTTTTTTCCGAGAACTGTTCATTAAGAGTCATATTTCATTTATTTTTATATTTGTGACCGATGATGGTTTTATATTTGTGCAGACACGATGGTGTGATTGCGGCAATTTGATAGATTCTGTTGATGTAATATTAATGAAACATGTATGGCATAAGTAGCGGATCTATCCGTTATGATTTTCTTTCCAGTTATTACGCTCTGTGGTCCGATTTATCTAGTCTCCAGACACATGAAAAATAAGTTGTTTTGTAGATCACGGGTGAAGAAATACAGAGGGCCAAATATAATGTACAGGGTGTCCAAAAAGTATTGTTACACTTTTGAAACGCGAATTTTTTTAACATGTAGGTCGAGTTGTCAAAACCTGTAATAACACGTTTGAGCCCACCCTTCGGTGCGTTGAGGGAACCTACTAATTAGTTTCCCATAGTCATGGTTCGTCCAAATCGCTATCGTCAAACTATTATCAACCTTTGGACCCTCGGCGACCCCCCAGATTCCATCAGGAGGAAGCTTCATATTTCCCGAATGACAGTCTATCGCACCATCTCCCGTTTCAAGCAGTTGGGCACTGCGAAGGACCGTCCAAGATCAGGAAGACCCAAGACCGCTCTCACTCAGAAGAACAGGAGAATCGTGGAGAAGAGAGTGAATCGCAATGCCAAAGGATCCGTGTGTGCCATCGTTCATTCTCTTCTCAAGTCCTACCCCTACAAGATGAGAAAGGGCCATGGCCTCACTGATGTCCACAAGCAGAAGCGCCTGGAGAGATGCAAGCTGCTCCTTCAGCGGGCCGATCGTGGGGAGCACTTGACTACCGTTTACTCTGACGAGAAGCTGTTCTCAGTCGAGGAGGTCTACAACAGTCAGAACACCAGGATCACCAAGTCTCCTCAGCAAGCTGACGCCAGAGGTAGAACCATCTCTCGCATTGCCCACCCCCAGGCACTGATGGTTTGGGCTGGTGTGTGCTCGACGGGCAAGACTCCTCTCGTGCTCGTGGATCCCGGGGTCAAGATCAACAAGGAGTACTACACCAGGGCAATTCTCCAGAAGGCCCTTCTCCCCTGGTCCCGCTCCCACTTCAAAGGGGCTCGCTGGACCTTCCAACAGGATTCAGCGCCTGCTCACTCGGCAAAAGTGACGCAGGCATGGTGTCGCGCCCATCTGCCCGACTTCATCTCGAGTGAGGAATGGCCCTCGAACTCCCCCGATCTCAACCCTCTGGACTTCAGCATTTGGTCAGTGTTGGAGAAGGAGGCCTGCTCTACTCGCCACAAGAACCGCGATTCCCTCAAGGCAGCCCTTCTCAAGGCATGGGAGAAGATCGACGTCCCTTACCTGCGGGCCGTCATCGACTCGGTCCCTCGTCGTCTCAGAGAGGTCATCGCGGCCAATGGAGGCCAGATCGAGTGATCGTGCATTGTTATGTTCATATGGTCACTGATAAATACTGTGCCCCGTTTGAGTTGTCTATGTTGCTTTTAAAGAAAGATACATGGTTTTATCCATGGTTTTTTGGATCGCATTGACATACAGCAAACACTGGTCAGTTAGAACAAGTGTGAAACCGAAATTGAAATAGGGATTTTTCAATTTCTAGATTTTGCGATCAGATTGCTACTTGCATCAAAGTTTTGCGGATATATTAACTTCATAGTGAAACCTAAATGAACACGGGGGTCACTCAATTCGTGCAGGTAAAATCAATTGGTGCCACGAGCCGATCTTGCGCGCGGCTTCCTGACGAGCGATCTAACGGGCGGAGATGCCTTTCACGGATTCGAATATGTGCCATGGGAGCCACAGACTCCCATTCAAAACTCCGATCCAGCTGCTGCTCTTTTTGCGGCTCCGCCAAATTCAATAAATTTTCGCTGTTTCCACGACCAGCCATAAGGTAAGGGAAATCGACCCTGGTTTTAACTCTATAGCACGCGTGTCATCTAAGAATCAAATAGACTAATTAACAACAGAAAAGTCGAAAATGATCAAATGCCATTTTTGGATAGTCCATAGGGTCCCTCACAAGAAAGCGTCGAGCTGTATGTCGTATCTCTTATTTCCTAACCTATTAGGCTGCTAATATTTTAATTATCATTTTTGTATATCGATTAAAATTAATCATTTTCACCACAAATCGAAGCCCAGGTTGATTTGATGCTCTAGACCTAGATCTCGGAAAGACGAATCGAATGATAGGCACCGCTACATAATGAGCGTGAAACATATTATAATGGGTGCTCAGCCCTCTCATTGGGCGCGTGTGAGCGGGGAATGAGAGGGCGAACAATGGATTAGTGATGACTCATCACTCTTAGAAACTGGGAATGAAAATCTAATAATCGCGTTAACTTACGAACGCACCACTTTATGATAGATGTTTAACATAACATTCGATTCATCTTTCCGAGATCCAGGTCTGGAGCATAAAATCAACCTGGGCTTCGATGTGTGGTGAAAATGATTAATGTTAATCGGTTAACGATAATGCAAATTAAAATATTGGCAGCCCAATTGGTTAGGGACACTCTTATGGATCAAATCGTTCTCTTATAGAAACAAATCGTTCTTTTCAGTTTGTCATAATTTTGATTTTGAAATGAGCTGTGATGCTCCAAAGTTTGCATTTTTGGGACCTTAAGCAATTTGATGGCCTAAATAAGGTCAGAAATAAGAGATATACCAAAATGCTCGACGCTATCTTGTGAGGGACCCTATGGATTATCAAAAAAAAGTAATTCATTTCAGGATGAACCATCGACAGGCGGCTGCATAGCCTCTCTCAAGGCGGCGGGTGATAAGACATTTCGCACAAACAAAGTACAACAATGCTTGTTCGAACTAGGACGTTTCGAACAATTCATTCGGAATACTCAACTTGGAACAATCCACTTCGAACTAGGACGTTTCGCACAATTTTCTGAGCGCGCACCCCACTTTGGAAATGTTTTTCGCATGATTAAAATTTATTTTTCTGTATTATATTTATCAATTATGCAATAAACAAAGCTGAATAATCTCCTAGTGAAAAAATAATCGTAATAAATTAAGTTTGATGAGAAATTGTGCAAGGGATGATGAAACAAAAGATTGTACGGAATGACCCCAAGACGTGAAGTGTTAGAGAACGGTCGGAATTTGTGGTTTTATTAGTGAGAGTGAATTTGAGGAATGGTGACGCGCTATTGTGTCGTGTAACCACAATCAGAAACCGATGAATATGAGGGAGGAGAAGAGATTTTTTGTCGGAAAAGATGCGAATAATAATTAGGAATAACAATTAGTCAGCTTTATTATGCAAAATGAGGCAAAATTTAATTTATGAAAAGGATAGCTGCATTCAGCGAAATTAGCTTTAGATGGTCCATGGCTTCACGCTTTCCGTATATGTTTTCTGCCCTAACTATCGAAAGTTCATGAAGTAAGTTGTTTTGTCTACCGTGATGTTCAACACCATTAGCGATGTGGGATTTGCACGGAATGTGTAGAGAAGGAGAAACGGCAATGCGGGCGGTGATCCAAATCAGCGGACGCAGAAATTCGCGATGACGGGAACCCCGATAACTGTGTAGAATTGGCGTTCTCAAGTGAGGAAAGAGAGGGTGTTGATTTTGATATTTTTTCGATATTCAAGAGCTGAACATTAGTGACTATGCGATTAGTGCAGAATGTGTAGGAATGATGAAGCATACGAGCGCCCGACGTGTCTCAAGGCGTTTCACTGGTACATGTGAGAGAAGAGAATCTGGAACAGTTTTTGATTGAAAAAATCCCACACCTATTAGTGGGAATGTGATTAGAATGCGCATGTGCTGGGAAGATGCACGAGGCGTAACCCAAACCAGCTGCGGGCGCAGCTCGTTCAAGGCTAGGTTTAGAAGTGTTTAAAAATTATTCCCGTTAATATTTGTTTGAGGTATATTGCACGGAATTAGTGCCGATGATTCGCGAAGGAAACCATAGTAGATACAGTCGCGCGCATAAGTGAGTGCGCACTTTTTGAATTTGATGCAACTTTTTGCCCAGGAAGGGCATCATTCTGATTCATTGATTCATTGGAGATTACAAATTCATTGGAGATTATGACCAAGGTAATGGGGTATGACGCAATAGCCTAGGGTTGGCTTGTCAATCAAGATTACAAGATCTTGAAATATTGAAACTCAATTATCTCATCTTGCCAAGATCAATGATTCAATTTCAAGATCTTGAATCAATTTCAAGATCTTGAAATTGATTCAAATTTGACTTGCCTCGCTTTTGACTGTGTATTTATGAATGGAATTCAAGTATGCTTCGATGGAAAAATAATAGTATCTATGCAAGATCTTGAATGTTTTTCAAGATCTTGTTTAATTTCAAGATCTTGAAATTGATTTGCATCAAATCATTTCTTGTCAAGATCATTTTGCGCCGATTCAATCTTGAAATCGGTTTCAATCTTGGCAAGCCACGCCTACAATAGCCTAAGCATTGCGTAGTGATAACACAATCAAATTGTACTTTTTCAAAACGGCTCTATTCTTACATAGATTTATTCCCACTGGCCACACTTTATGTGGTTGTAGATATGTCTGAGGACTGCTCAGAAAATTTTTTTGAAGTAGCTGCGCGGTCGCACATTGGCTGCAGACTTGCTGCAATATCGAGGTCGACAATTCAGATCTTGGCCCCTAGAGAAGCTAGAGACTGGTTCAAAGTGTCAGAATGATCGTAATCACAATTCCATATGATCCTGAGAATATGAGAACGATCGGTCAACATTTGACCTCAGGGCACCAAAAAATCACTTTTTTGCATGCTCATTATTTGGACATTCATAACTTTCTGGTCAGTTTTCGGAAAAATCTGTTTTTTATGTGAAAATGTTCAAAATGTATTAGATATAAGATGCTCATATTTTCAGACTGTTTGATTAACTTTCCTGCCCACGGTGACCATTTTTCTGAGGGATACTCGGGAAGGGAAACACCTTGTTTACGCACTCTCGTCGTCTGTACTCTCTCGCCCATAGTGGTAAACAGGGTGTTTCACGGTCCTAGTATACCTCTGAAAAACGATCGCCGCGGGCAGGCAAGTTATCGAAACAGTCTAAAAAGTTGGGCATCAGATCTTTAATGCATTTTTAACATTCTCACATAAAAACCAGATTTTTCCAAAAACTGCCCATAAAGTTATCAAAGTCCAAACAATGAGCATGCAAAAAAGTGATTTTTGGTGCCATGAGGGCAAATATTGATATATCGTTTTCATATTATCAGGATTGTATAAAATTGTGATTACGATCATTAATTTTTTTTTCTTTGTAGTCCTCAGACATATCTCCAACCACGGAAAGTGTGGACAGTAGGAAAAAATCTGTATAAGAATAAAGCCGTTTGGAAAAAAACACATTTTGATTGCGTCATCACTACTCAATTATTATACTATTGCGTCATACTCCAATACCAGGGCCATAATCTCCAATGAATTTGGCACATGCTACCTTAGTGGCAGAATGATGCCCTTCCTGGGCAAAAAGTTGCATCAAATTCAAAAAGTGCGCACTCACTTATGCGCGCGACTGTAGATTGAAACACATCGGCTGCTTCCCGAATTCACTTTTGCAAAATGTATACGGTTATACGTAATAATAAATTTTCGTTCTTTCCTCACTGTAAACATTGACTTCCCGAATTCACTTTTGCAATATTTATACGGTTATACGTAATACTAAATTGTGTTCTTTCCTCACTGTAAGCATTGACTTCCCGATTTCACTTTTGCAATATTTATACGGTTATACGTAATAATAAATTTTCGTTCTTTCCTCACTGTAAACATTGACTTCCCGAATTCACTTTTGCAATATTTATACGGTTATACGTAATAATAAATTTTGTTCTTTCCTCACTGTAAACATTGACTTCCCGAATTCAATTTTCCAATATTCATACGGTTATACGTAATAATAAATTTTCGTTCTTTCCTCACTGTCGACAGTACTCCATTTCTCACTCAGGCAATCAACTATGATTTATGCTAGTCGCACTGGGCTCAACGTGGACGGGTAATTCCAATTATTAGACATTAATCCATCTTAGCCCTGCAGCCCATAGCAGACATCGACAGAAAGCGGCATCCACCAGCGATGGTGCGGTAGGATAATTATTGAGATGGGAACCCTGTTGACAATCGACTGGAGTATTTTTATAATATATTTATTTTTGATGGTGCATCCTAATCATATTATCGAAAGTGTAATGTTCATTTCTTGGACATATTGTGCTACGTGAATCTCGTTAGTTACTTAGACAAATTGATGAGACTCTCATTTTCCGAGAGTATTCGCCTGTTAAAAGAGTAGAGAACCTGGGATACATCAGCGCTTTGGAATTTCATGTGAAATACAAATTTATTCATTTCTTTGTTATTTTTTGTTCGCGAGCGGGTATACGAGAGACTATCTGAGTGAAAGAAAATATGCATGGTACTAGCGAAAAATCGATTTCCTCCATAATTGACACACATGTTGTACTCAGTGAGTATACCTCAGGTGTGGCTTATTTAGTGTTCTAAATGACGTATAGAGAAATTATTAATAATTTATCATGTGTGACAGCACAGAGTTATAGAATGATTGCTACGGGAAATAAGGACATGATATTACGATGCCAGGACTTGATGACAAAGGGAAAAATGGCAATAAATAAGTTTAAGAGAGAGCTAATTAGCAGTAATGAGAGTAAGCAATATTATGGATTGATTTTACTCTAAGTGAGAACAATTCACTATTTCTAGAGATGACAATATTATGAGGGATACAGTTCCACAAGGGAACTGCTCTATTGGTGAGAAAGGAATGGTAAAAAGTGAAAGTGGAACGGCGTTTACGTAATTGAAAAAGATTTGGGCGTCTAGGTCGAGGGGGTACTAGGTATAGGAATTCGGGACAGCCTATATCAACATCTGCATGAATCACTTTATATATAAACACTTGGTCAATAGTACGTCGGTATTCTAGCGGTTCTAATTGAAAATAACGCAGACGGTCAGGATAAGGTTTACAGGCGATGCCACATTTAAGAAGTACGGATTTGGTGAACTTGCGCTGAACACACTCGATGCTACGAGATAAGTCTATACTCTGAGGGGACCAAAGTTCGGAGCAATATTCGAGTATAGGGCGGACGTAAGTAACAAAGAGACGAGAATACAGTTGAGGATTTTTGGAGAAAAAGGATCGCAGGATGTATGAGCAACGAGAACGGGCCTTTGAGATCTTACTAGATATGTGTGCGCTGAACTCAAGTTTATTAGAGTATGTGACTCCTAGATCGGTGAACTGGGATACGGTAGGGAGATAAGTGCCATTAAGAGTGAAGATAGAGGGGGGATGTGATCTTCCAATTAGCATTGTTTCGGTCTTAGTGAGGGATACGGTAAGGCCCCAGTCAGATGACCACTTATATAGAATCTCAAGAGAGGATTGGAGAGAGGCAGGGTCAGAGTAAGACCAGAGTTTAACATCATCTGCGTAAAGAATACAGTGTACATTAGGAGGAAGTAAGGAGGGTAGGTCACTGATGTAAATGGAGAAAAGAAGGGGTCCTAAAACAGAGCCTTGGGGAACTCCTGAGAGGGCAGGGAAAGAAGGAGAGGAAGAGGCATTGATGGAGACAGATTGTGATCTACCGAATAAGAAAGAGCGAATCCAGGACAGGAGGGAACCACAAATGCCTAGAAGTGAACATTTGTGAATGAGTAAGTCGATTGGGATAGAGTCAAAGGCGCGAGAGAAATCGATAAATGCAACAGAAATGTAGTGGCCATCGTTAAGTGCAGAGTGCCATTGAGAGAATGAGTTAAGAAGTGCAGATGTACATGATCTCCGCGGCCGGAAACCATGTTGGTAAGGGGAGATGAGATTATGCTCGGAAAGGTAATTCCAGAGCGTCTCGCCTACGATTCTGCGCTGCGCCAAATGCGCTGCGCCTTTGCCCGAAAACGTCAATTTTCGAAATTTGGCATATATGAAGTACTAGGTGAGTGTAGCTCAGGCGTAGCCTATTTAGTGTTCTAGATCACACATTGAGAAATGCGCCGCACTTTAGTCCGAACACGAAAAATTTCGAAATTTATCATTTCGCTATCGATCAGAACGAGTTATATCTCTAAAAATGCGCAATATTCAATAGATCGAACCTACCAAATTTCATACGATTTCGATGAAAGTACTTGTGGAAAAACGAAAAATTCGAAATATTTTACCTTTGATCAATTTTAGCTCGTTCGGATGGGTAGAGTTGGACCATTTTTATTCTTTGTATTTGTAGCGCTGCATACTAACTAACTATTAAAAAATTTAAATTTAAATCAAAAAATAACGTTTGGAGTACTCCGTGTAGGGTAACCGTAGATCACCTGCCTTCCATTTCCGGTTTGGGTTACGGTAGGCCATGGCCTATTACAAACTGACTTTATTTCAAGTTGCAGGCCGTTGTTAGCCGATTTCTCCAAACATTATTTTTTGATTTTAGTTTAAATTTTTTAATAGTTAGTTAGTATCCAGCGCTACAAATACAAAGAATAAAAATGGTCCAACTCTACCCATCTGAACGAGGTAAAATTGAACAAATGTAAAATATTTCGAATTTTGCGTTTTTTCACAAGAACTTTTATCGAAATTGTATGAATATTGGTAGGTTCGATCCCTTGAATATTGCGCTTTTTTAGAGATATAACTCGTTCTGATCGATAGCGAAATGATAAATTTCGAAATTTTTCGTGTTCTGACTAAAGTGCGGCGCATTTCTCAATGTGTGATCTAGAACACTAAATAGGCTACGCCTGAGCTACACTCACCTAGTACTACATATGGAGGAATTATATTTTTCGCTAGTGCCAAGCGTCTGCACAAAAATGTTCACTCACTCAGATAGTCTCTCATAAATATATCATTATCACGGATCTCCTGCAGGAATGGATGCGACAGAAAAAAATGTTGGGTCATGGATTTCGCTGAAAACATGGGGACTGACCAAAATGAGGATGGCGAAAACGCCTATCAACTTCGTTTTTCAAAATTAACATATTTTGACCTACAACTTTGGAAGGCTGTATCTCCGTCAATTTTTGACCTACAGCTACCGCATTTTTTCCAATCGATGCGCATTCAAGTCAACTACAAATAAGTTCATTATGCTAAGTGCAGAAATTACGTCTTCACATTGTTTTCATCAAAAACGTTATTTTCCGGCGTGAAACTACATTTCATTATTCGAAAGGTACGATTCTTACGTTTGATTCGGATTCCCCACCCCAGAATTGGGGTACGCACATTGTTCGTTTGTCATAACTCGGGGACGCAGATACCGCTACTCAGTAGGGAGTGCAATTTTTTGGAAGAATCACTGTTCGGCTCGATTCTTCCTTTTGACTTATGCAAATTTGCAAAGCAATACTACTGGTCGATAGCTCTAGAGAAGGTCTCCAATAATGACTAAGGGGTTCAAGATGCCAAAGTTGACGGCTTTCGAGATATGGCTCGAAAAGCACTTTCACAGGTTTACCGTGGAGTGAGTCCTGTCATCTTCCACATAGTTCTACTGAATTCGTTTTCACGCCATATCTCGAAAGCCGTCAACTTTGACAAATTGAACCCCTTAGTCAGTATTGGAGACCTTCTCTAGAGCTATCGACCAGTAGTATTGCTTTGCAAATTTGCATAAGTCAAAAGGAAGAAGCGAGCCGAACAGTGATTCTTCCAAAAAATTGCACAAAGTTCAAAGTATCCCTACTGAGTAGCGGTATCTGCGTCCCCGAGTTATGATAAACTAACAATGTACGTACCCCAATTCTGGGGTGGGGAATCCGAATCAAACGTAAGAATCGTACCTTTCGAATAATGAAATGTAGTTTCACGCCAGAAAATAACGTTTTTGATGAAAACAATGTGAAGACGTAATTTCTGCACTAAGCAAAAGTGAACTTATTTGTAGTTGAGTTGAATGCGCATCGATTGGAAAAAATGCGGTAGCTGTAGGTCAAAAATTGACGGAGATACAGCCTTCCAAAGTTGTAGGTCAAAATATGCTAATTTTGAAAAACGAAGTTGATAGGCGTTTTCGCCATCCTCATTTTGGTCAGTCCCCATGTTTTCAGCGAAATCCATGACCCAACATTTTTTTCTGTCGCGACGGGGTCTCATTTTCCTGCATTTTTACAGGAGATCCGTGTTATTTAGAGCGCAATCTCCAGTTCTTGGACTTATTGTGAAACGCATTGTGAAAGTTCAAAGATGTTTCGTGAATCAGCGAGATTCGCGCTGCAGAGGTTGTCTTTGATTGCTCGTGTGACGAGTTCGCAATTGGAAAATAGTTAAAATTATAGTTAAAGGCTTCGGTAATCGATATTTCAGACATGTACCGGAAGGGCGGCTCCCTTCGATCGTATTTATACTTCTAAGCTGATCGAAGGAAAGGTGCATTTTGGATGGTTTATAAAGGAATGCGGAGGTGGAGAGGGGAGCCCTAATTCGAAGAACTGTAACGCGTTGTAGGATGAACCGGCGACAGGCAATTACGTAGCGGACGCGAGAAGTGAAGGGAGGAGCTGCTGAAGGCGCTGCAGGACCCAAGCTAACTGTGGGAGAAGGTGATATGGTGAGGACATCATGCAAATGGGCAAAATAAGACTATTGCTGGATATCACTCGCAGGGTCCATTTAGTGCTATAATGAGCTAAAGCAAGATAGTGAATAATTCTTTTAAAAAGGAAGAGCTGCCTCATTGTAGATCCCGAAGTCAGTGCATTTATGGTTTAGACGTGAAACTCATATTTGCTACTTCGGATCATTGCCAATTGAGTAATGGTAACTTGTAAGACACTGAAAGAAACGATCAGAACAAATAGACATTGAGTGGTGTAGATTTATTTTGGCAAGGGTTCGCAAAATATTTATCTCATCATTCTGCCTGTGCCTCACTCTCTGGTCTGCGAGAGAGTATTCAGAATTATAGGGGCGACTTCTGGCGGGTGCACCTTGAGTGGGGTCGTTCCTCTTCAGGCGCTGCAAGGGAAGGGAAATCTGGAGAGAGCTGCGGAGAACGAGGAAGAGGAGGGATAATACCTGAGGATCGGAGCCAGCAAAACGTCAGTCTTCCAAAAGTCACTTGGCGAAATTGGAACTGGTTGTTGAAAACAATCAATTGATAGATCTGTGTTTATTTTTGTATCCGATTAAGAACATCAGATTCCGGAGGGGAAGTGGCACATAGCTTTAAAATCATCGCAAGAAGCTCAAACTTTGGGGTGAGAGTGCCTATGTGTAGAATACACTTCAGCCATAAAATTAGACCAAAAGTTGATCTTTGAACTTTCAGATCGAAATTATTTTCTTGATTTTTGCCCCATATGTTATACATCATTCGAAAGAGCATTAAGTTATGCCGAAAGCCGAGTTTTCGTTATCGTAGAGCGTCTGGTGTTCATGAAATCGATAAATATGTAAAATTTTCGAGTTTTTCGAACTTTCAGAAAAATATTTCGACATGTTCCAATTGCGGCTACCCCGCAGAAACTTGATATATGGTGTGAAATTTTATGCTGAATCCGAAAAAAATATCAGGATAAGGTATGAGATACCTTTCACAAACTGTGCTTGAAAAACTACAACGCAATTTCCGACGCGAGTTCGATTCCGCCTGCAGACATGAACTTTTTGCCAACTTTTTTCTCGCTTCTATTGTCTTTTTTCAGTAGGTGTGAATTGTTTTGGATATTCCGTGTTGTTTTAAATGTTCTCGATAGATTTCACACTACATTTTACTTTACAAAGGATTTTGAAAAAAAATACATCAGTGGGATCAGGCCACTACATTAGACTCGTGATGAATAGCAAGGACATCGCTTCCAGAAATCTGTTCTTCCGAGACGATTTCGGATGAACCGATCTCCACCTTGTTACTGAATGAGTCTCATGTGAAAAATTCCAATTATTTCCACCATCTAGTGAATTATGCATGCTAATCTTAGATATCTCATCAGCTGATGTATCTAACCAATTATACTTTTTTTCAATCTTCGTCGCTCTGATCCTAAAGTTGCAGTCGATTGTAAGCTGAACATTTTTTTTCCTTCTTGTTTTGCAAAATTGAAAAATAATGAGAAAAACGCAAAATACAGTTGTCGCTATGTCTGTCCTGTAACTGGCCATTTTGCCGTACTCCCTACCGTACACTCATTTTCGTTCATAAATTTCGTATAAATTGGTTTTGTGTTTTTCAAGTTGTTTACTATCTTTCCTACGAGGAGACCGACCGTACGCACATTTAAAAAATGTATTTCACTCAAAACACCGTTTTTCCTCTCCACTGCACCCGTCTAAACATTCGCGCTGGGTCAGGTGCGGCGGCGCGCATAGGTGATCAGACAATGTTTTCCGTTTGCATCAAAACTCAGATTTTGCGACGTTTCTTTGTTTCAACTAGTCTGCAACTACGCCTCTTTTAAAGTTAGACGTTCCCGGAATACATAGGAAATACCCCCCCCCCCCCTATTGATGACGTCGAAATACCGGGAAAATCATGGTTCCCATGCCGCGTCCGTCCCAACGCTAGAGGTTAGACGTGTTACATTGACTGGATTACGAAATTATGAATATGACCCAGCATCTGACTCAGTGCCACGGACTACTTTAGGTTC
Source organism: Pristionchus mayeri (assembly GCA_036245805.1). Taxonomy (NCBI): domain Eukaryota; kingdom Metazoa; phylum Nematoda; class Chromadorea; order Rhabditida; family Neodiplogasteridae; genus Pristionchus; species Pristionchus mayeri. The sequence goes on from BTRK01000005.1 coordinate 41,266,708, forward strand.
TTGTTACGGTAGAATAATGATATTGACGTTTTACATCCATCCGCAGACGAAATCATGAATCTGACCCAGCGTCTGACCCAGGGCCACGGGTTACGGTAGCTTTCGGGTACGGTAGTAGTACGGTATTTACGTTTTTTTTCGATCTTCTGATGAAATCATGAGTTTGACACGCCATCTGACCCAGCGCCACTATAGGATACTGTGGACAGACGGACAAACAGACAAACCGTTTTTTGGTTGTAAAAAAATTTCTTCTGGAAATTTCTGAAATCTTTTTCGTCTGCTGACCTTGTATTCCGGATGGGCACATACTATCAAAATCCCGTTCGAAACGAACGCGCCAGTCAAAAAAGCTTTCAGTTTATAGTAAATGTTGCAATAATTAGTAAACGAATTATAATTTATTGTTTTCATTATTAAACGCAAAATTAATTATATCTTAGTATTGTTTAATTGTATCCGTCTGCTTCCGACAAGCTATTAATATCTTGCCATCTATCGTTTACCATATGGTTCGTGCAACCTAAGCTCAATCCTAAGCTCTAAGCTTGTGATTCCCTCTTAAGCAACCATACCCACGACGGGCAACTGGTTGTTTTCCCTGTCTCATCCGATAAGACTCATCGTCATTACCGTCGATGCTCAACTGCAGGTTCATGAGGTCGCCTGCAAGAAAATGAGTAAATTAGTATTGGTCACCAGAAAGTCGATAAGAATTGTCATAGAGTCAAACAATCACTGAAATAGTATTGGTGAAACCTGAAACAGTTGGTTGACAATTTGGAGAAGACAACTCGCATCTGATCAGTTTCACACACTCTACCAAAACTGGCGCAACTGGGAGGATTGGAGATTCATGTGCTCAATATAAGAACGACAAATCGGAACCATTCCAATTTCGTAACACCAGTTAGCACACATACAACTCTGAAATGGGATTGCATATTATTTAACATGAATAGGAACGCAACCTGGATTGCCGAATTGTCGCAGTGCACTGACGTCATTTATTTATGTTAAATAACAAATGCAAACCAATATGTTTGGGATTTCAATTCCAAAAAATCATATTCAACCTGGTAGTGTCTCGTTACTACATAGCTACATTATTTACATGCCACGGGTTCTCTAAATTGCCGCTTCACATTAAACTTTCAATCAAATCAATAATACACCTCTCATCTGTGCAGCCTGCAACTCGAGCAACGCTTTTTCGCTCCTCCACCGTTATTTCTACCGGACTCACCGCGTCTCGTACTGCCAACTTTACAAAGCACAGTGTTCACGTCGCATTCGCATGAGATGTCGCAGGTACGAGACGTGACAGAAGAGCACGAATAAGTTACAGGAACAAACCCGCAAGCTCACTATTGCTTTCAAATGGGGAAGTCATTGCCTCTCATGATAATTCTATTTGTTTTGCTCAATTTTGCAAAGAGCCAGGTCACACAGCCTGTCAGATCAGACAGTTCCCATTGTTCTGGCGGCGGACCATTCCTCTCCGTTCACCTCGGCTGAGCGGTGAAGCGATTCAGAAAGTGGCATAATTTAATTAAGAAAAATCAAATGTAATAATCCGACTTAGAAGGAGTGTCTATCAGTAGCGCAAGACCCTACTGGCAAATTTGGGGATTTTTATTTCGCTCGCTGGCTCCCCTTTGGATAGTATCGGCAGACCCTACTTCTGGGGCATTTTCTGAATCGTCATCAGTAGTTCTACAATTTGCATTGACAGCATTTGGATATTTTACTTAGTATTCGAAAAAGGAGATAAAATCCGAAATTTTAATACCCTTTCAGCTGTTTCTCGAATACTAAGTGCAAAATCAAAAATCTGTCAAAACAATTTGTAGAGCTGCTCACGATGATTCAGAAAATTCCCCAGAAGTGGGGTCTGCCGATATTTTCCTCAGGCTAGTTCCAATTTGAAAATCACCATGCATTGAGATTTCAAAAAGCTGATTGAAAATTAGTTTCACTAGACGTTTTAATTATTACACTATGTTTTGCGCTGAAACCGTCTAAGTGAAATGTGTTTCACTCGATATATTTACTCAATTATTTCAGTTTGATTTAGTGCAAACGAGATAGCGAAAATTGTTCTCCGCCGTCAGTTGACGAAACTGACAGGCTGTGGGTCATAATCAAGAAAAGGATATCACTATATAATTTTAACAGACCGTCCACGAGATAACGGAAGTGGTCTCGGATGGCAAAAAAAAGATTCTCCCGGTATTTTTTTTTCTGAGGGGAGGATCCAAAGTTAGGAACACAGGCACAAATAGCTTAGGTTCTAGGCCGGTTTTGAAAAAGATACAGTAACCCACCATTTTTGGGGTCGAAAATTTCGATATCTCAGAATTTCATGAGATATAGATTTTATGGTGTATTTTCACTCGTAGAAAATGAATTTCAACATTAGAGCTCACGATATGTCGTTCTGAAAACGTTAGGCCCAATAAACCGATTTTCTCGGTCGAAATCGGCCTAAAAACTTCTCATAACAAATTTGGATGCCCCGGTGGGGCGTGTTTGCATTGCATTTTCGGAATCTACTTGTTCAAATGGATATTCCATGATTTTTTTCAGATTTAAAAAAAGGGTATTTTTCAGAATTCACATCCAAAGATATGACACACAGTTTGGACAAAACATGTAGATCAAATCACAGTAGGTATAGAGACCTGAGTCATGCATAAAAATGTAGAGGAGATCAATCTGAACATTTCAAATGTTGAAAGTGAGTTTCTATCTTTTCTTTATAGCGCGCTACAGAGCCTGGAAGTTAGCAATATCGGGCTAGAATCCCCCGAGAGCGCGCGCTCTGCCCGTCTGGCGCTCTCGCCGCCTGACCTCCCTCTCCCTCCCCTCTATTTAGCGCTCTCTCGCGTGCGCCCAGCATCGTGTTTGCCAACTTCCAGGATCTGTAGCGCGCTTCAACGAAAAGATAGAAACTCACTTTCAACAGATGAAATGTTCAGATTCATCTCCTCTACATTTCAATGGATAACTTCTTTAGAACGACATATCGTGAGCTCTAATGTTGAAATTCGTTTTCTACGTGTGAAAATACACCAGAAAATCTATATCTCATGAAATTTTGAGATATCGAAATGTTCGACCCCAAAAATGGTGGGTTATTGTATCTTTTTCAAAACCGACCTAGAACCTTAGCTATTGGTGCCTGTGTTCCTAACTTTGGACCCTCACTTCAGAAAAAAAATTACCGGGAGAATATATTTCTTACCATCCGTGGACCCCTCATTTTTTACGTTTTCTCATGGACGGTCTGTTAAGTACATAATGTGCTGTGCTTACTACCTAGCGACACGCAGGCAGTTTATGGGAGAGTTGTGAAACATCATCGCGCCTGCACGTAGTATATTGATTTGTTGGAGGTGAAGCTCCTTGGGAATCTCACTAAATCGCTGTCGCTTCCTTATGAATCACCCACTTGTAACTGATGAGTCCGCTGCAAGCTGCACACTTACAGAGACGCACGCGGTTGAAGATGCGCCCAGTTGAGCCAGTTGTTGCAAGTAGTGAAGAATTTTAATGAGGAAAAGCAAGACAAGGCGAATTATCGCCTCCTCAGAGCTACAAAATAGTACAGGAAACTTCACATCTGATCCACCAAACCTGCTCTATGATTGAAATACTGATAAGTCCTATTTCATTGTGAAATATTCTACTACGAATTATGATTTGTTTTTATTTCCAGAGATAACTGACGACCGCTGCGCTTTGAAGTAGACGATTGCAGTTATAGCAATCGTGAAGCATAGAACTCTAAAGGAGTGCATCAGTCAGGTATCGGAAAAATGTATAATCACATCCATTTGTGATCTGGAGGAACGCCTTTATACGAAAGTATGAAAATACAGCAACAATCACTCCATCAACTATTTCATGTATCCAAGCTGTACAGAAAATAATCACTTATCTGTGGGATCTTCTGCACACATGTTCCACCCAACCGTCTTTCCTACTCCTTGTGACAGTCAACGAGATCTTACGCGAACGTATGAATAACACATGCCAGAATAAATTTTGGCCTTTTTTCTCGTTTACAGGTTAATTCACAAGATATTCTTTTTTTTTCCCAATGATCTAGTCATCATTCTAGAACTTTGAATGCAACCTCTTACTTCTACATAAGGGTCGCTGAAATGGATCAACGGGTCGCTATTTATAGGGCATCGGCAGGTGAGAGACGGATGAGACGATTACCCCTCCCCTCTGGCAGTCCTACCCTCTCTATTCACTGTGGAGAGAGAGAGACGCTCTCTCGTATCTCTCTCAGTCCCTTCACGGATGACCCGTATGATAGAGTAAACAAGACGGTTAACCGTGATCCATTTCAACCACCCTATTTTACATCATTCCTACATTCACCTGTAATTTGTTCGACTAGTCATGCTACATACTGCGAGGGAGTGGACGCTGCTGCAGCACACATCGATGCATCGATGTGTTAGAATTTCCAGAAATTTTCTTGTTTAAAATTTTAAAAAAATCCTTTTTTCCTGCACGCCATTCTTACCGTTCGCTACCTTCACCTGAAATCTATCCAGCAGTTGTCGCAGCAGTGCGGTCGCTGAATCATCGGTCGCTGAAAAACTCGAGGATGGAGGGAAGACTGCCTGATAGAGTACAAAAATGTATTTTAAGAGTTGGATGACAGGATCCAAGAACGATTGCTTAGTATATGCATTATCTTGATTGAGTAAAGGCAATGATTGTCTTCGCCGAATTCGTTGCGAGTTGTTTTGCCATTGCATCCAGAAATCAAATGGACCAATTGAAACTCGACCAATGTTGTAAACTTATCGAATGGAGGGATGAAGTTTCATCTTTCTATAAAAAAAGGGAAAGACCAAACATTGCAATTATGTTGGCGTTACGGCTTCAAAAAATATTTTGTATACTGAGATCGATTTTCCCTTATTTCACTCGTATCTCACATGAGAAAAATATAGCAAAACCCGTTGATATTCATTGAGCTTAGTACCTGAAGTGATTTGAAATAGCGTTCGACGACTCATCATTTGAAGCTACAGTATACCATTTCCATACTTTCGTGCGTCCTTGTCGCCACCGAACAATATATACAAATTTCTGAAGATACCGAAACCTCCTCAACATCCTAATATACCGTCATTCGAGTGTATGTTTGCTCTTGCTCGTCGCTTTCCTCGATGATCGCAGCATTACAATGTCAACGCCCAGTTGTATATTGCGATAAGTGTAAAAGTGAACGCGGCTTTTTTTGTAGCTACCACTCACAGAGGAAGGCTCAGTATTGAATATTGGAGTCATCATTGGTTATAGCTCACGCGAAACTCAAGAGGACAGGGAACATGAAAATTATTTCTCAATCTTGCAGCGTTTCTCACACCCTCCATACACTCTACTCGCTTCTCTGGTTGGGCACTGAAACTGTTGTAACGCAGAAAGAAAATATATTTCACATGCTAATCACCTCTTCACCACCCCAATTCACTTACTTACCGTTTTTCGGCAGCGTCAGAACTACCGTCTCTTATTCTACACTCATCATCTGCGTTTCCAACTTATCGTGAAGATGCAGAACGAGGAGAACTGGAATGGCATCAGATGTGAATTGACGGATTCTTTAAATTTTGAATTTGTGCAGGGAATATGGATAATGTAAAATGTAATTTTTTTCTAATTTTGATGGACGGGCAAACCACGTAGGCCGAATCTTTACCAGGTGAATCTGTGATGTTTATAATCATGATATGAAAGAGAGCTATGCAGCAGTGATTGATCGATCATTCTGTAGGCTAATAAACAACATTTTACATCGTGATTTTCGTGTGTATCAGCCGACGATCCATAGAAGGCCTTCGATTCATCCAATAAGTTCGTCCATCTCATATTGTTAGATATATTCTAAGACAATTATGATACGGGCTGAGCGAGAGTATTAGCGAATGAATTATAAACGAGAGGATTAGCGTAGATTTGTCTCGATCTTTGATTAAAGTTAGCTGAACCGTTGGGCTCACGATCGATAATAAACATGCGATCGGGATTTTTTAGAGTTTGAATTCTCAATTCGAAGAGCAACGATTATTGATCTTTTTTTTAATTAGGGATGAAAACGCGACCGATTCTACCGGTGGAATCCTCGGATCTGCTGGTCCCCTTAGGTTCACTCCACAGTTCGCGATTGTTCAACAACAAAATAATCTTCCAAATTATGTCCATCCTTCTAAACATTCTAATGATAATGACAGCAGTGATGCGACTGCTGCAGGTGAGGGAGGTGAAAAGAAGGAGCAATGGACGGAGAGAATTGGAGTCATGATTCTAACAATCTAATGATCCATTTATGGAAGTGATAGCTCATCTATTTCTTCTTGATCACTTTCGTAGACGCTTCAATCTGTTATACTTACGTAGTCTCGCACCGTCCAGCCTTCAAGGAACGTTTTGCCGCTGAGAAGGGCAGTGGACGTGACAGAAGTATTCGATGTTCAGTGTCGATTGGAGATTACTGAATTTCACAAATATTTTACATGAACTTTTTTATTTCTTACTAATTGTACATCGCATCAGAAAATCGTGGTTACAGTTATTATAGAATTTGTAATACCAAAATGAAAACATACCATTGATTTTTCAAACATCGATACGATTTTACCCGATCACGAAACACAATGTCAGCTTATCAGAACTCTTCTGAGAGACCGCAGGAGGTGATTTACAAAAACTTCAAACTACTTGAATCGGCTGCCCATTATCAGTATTGACGCATCTAAGGATAAGGAACTTTTATTTTAAGTTCCGGAGCCGTAAATTGCAAAGAACCTTAAAGGCGGCTCTCAAAATTTCGAAAGTTTGACAGATAATAAATTCGTTACTATTTGAGATGGAGGGCCGTTAAAAAAAAGAAAAGAACCCTCTCTGTGAGCTGAACAACTTTATTGTTGAACGAAAAACGAAAAATCGTACCTTTAGCAACAGAAAAGGCACTTCATTTGCATATTGTGGTGGAAAAAACAGTTTTTTAGGCATAACTATGTGAAGACGTAATTTCCACGCTTACCGTAAGGCAGCAAAGTTGTAGGTCAGAAAATTGCGCATTGATTGTAAAAAATTCGCACGATGTAGGTCAACGATGACAGAGAAACGGCCTTCCAAAGCGGTAGGTCATAACTTCGTTCAAAATGCAAATTTTGAAAATTGAAGTGGATAGGCGTTCTCCCCGCCCTCACTTTAGTCAGTATTTCTAGTTTCATCGAAATCCGTGACCCAAAAATTTTTCTGTCGCAAAGAGGTCTCGTTTTCCTGCATTTTTACAGGAGATCCGTGGTATGGGTAATAGTAACATATTATCTACGCTTGATGGGGCCTCCATTTGCTCTGAGACTGGCCTTGAGTATCTTCTCAGATCCACCTATCGATTCCAGCATGAAATGTTCATAGATTTCGACTCATGCTTTGAAAGGGGCTGCCTTCAGGGATGGTTAGCGTCGAGTTCATGTTAGAGGACATCTTTGACTACTACGCCCCTAAACCCTAAAGTCGATGGGTTAAGATCGGCGGAGTTAGGGGGTCAATCAGTGAGAGTGGTTTTGACGGGTGCATGGGTGTCCAGCATGGAATTTACCTTGTGAATGGAGCATAATCTTACTGAAAGACCCAGTATTCTTGACCGAAGTTGGAATGAGCTCAGGGTGAAAGCGCGTCTTCGATTATGTGTTTCAGGTATTCCTCCTTATTGATCTTGACGTCAGGAATGACAGAAAAGAGAGGGAACCTGATAATTAAGCAAAATGTAGCCCAAACCCTGATATAAAAAGGGATGGATAGAGAACCAGTGATACCACAACTATTTTAGGATTCATCAGTAGACAGAGATGTTATTTTTTGCATAACGTAACCTGGAAAAACCTAAAGTCTGCACTAAGAATGGAGATATTGCATCATGACGAATATGAATCAACTGATACGGGTATTCTCATTGAGCATGGCTCCACTCGGTATTCACACGCCAACAACTGAAAACGAAAATTTAATTGTTTAATGTTACTATTGAGAAGCACAAAATCACCGGTCATTGATTTAACGATGAACTAAATTATGACAAACAGCAAGTTCAACCAAAAATTGTTGTTCTTAATCCTTTGAACTTTTAGATTTTTTCCATGCTGGGCTATTCAAATCACAACATGTAGATCGCAAAAATTGATAATGAGCAAATTCGACAAAATCAAGAGGATGGACCTTAGTCTAACCCAACTAGTGTCCACCAGCCAAGTTAAAACGAGATTGGAGACACAAAATATTGTTTAGTAGCAAAAGCGCCTCGTTTTCCTACACTTTTACAGGAGACCCGTGTTATATGATAATGTGTAATATATCTTGATCAAATTGAGGTTGTGATATATGTACATAGGCGAGACAACTGTTACGTAAGCGAGTGCATGGAAATAGTTTTCATCCGACTCCATGCCGCGTAATTCTAAGTATATTGAGCGAGCAAATCTGGGGAATTAAGAAGGTAATAGGGTTGTTTGGGTAAAACGTCAACCTCACCACGATCGCCTAATTTCACTTAATGATTGTACTGAATGTGAAACTTCAATTCGATAGCTTGTGAACAGCATGAATAGCATTCTAATTAACTATGCGGCGCTCCGTCAATGTTCGTCAATGTTTAAAAATGATAATTTGTTATATCCTTGAGACATGGCAATGGGGTTGCGCAATGCAACTTGTAATCCAGCATGGATTCATTATATAATTCAAGATTAAAAATATATGTTAATAACTTTTTTCTGTTGAATTCTAGATAATTTTTGAGCAGGGGGATTCATGACGCGCATTTTGATTATCTTCCACAACTTTCCGCACGTGCATTAAGATCTGCATAGCTGTTTCAAATTACAAAAAAACACAACACTTTGGATTATGGATTGGACTTAGTATCTTGATGGTCTTTATTGTAAAATAATAACATTAGATCTCCCTTGCAGACGTATCGTTCTAGGGTTCTCTTATTGGAACATTTTAGCAACCTTTTCAGATATGTTTCGGGGGATCGATATCGCTGTCGAGCGTTTCTTTATTTCGTGCGTTAGAAACTTATCCGAACATTCGATCATCTGCAGAGACAGTTTGTTTAGATAATCCAGTCTCCAAAGGTTCACAATAAAATCATGCCAAAATATTTTTACAAAATAATTACTTTTTCTAACGCCAACCGACCCGGTCAAGGACTAAACAGCGAAATGTAAGCAGGATATTAGCGAGTTGTAAAGCATCATTGCTCCTGCACGTAGTGGGTACTCTAAGACAAGCATTCCGTTATTTTACTCGAACTTTGCATGACTACTAGATAATAGTCGATGTACCCTCTGACCTCCCTCATCCACTGTTAAGTCGAAGTGGAAGAGTGGAGGGATGACCTTCAGCAAGAAGAAGAAGTGCACGTATTTAAATCTAGGCCTGGTTGCACTTATTGTATGAAGATCCAGTCACAATGGTTGTGGCAATTTCTTCAATGATGATGGTCTTTAAAAACACTGTCAAGCAGACTTTAAAAAAATCTTGACACAATCATTAACATAATTTTTTCACAGCCATTCTTGTTTTCGAATTACTTCAATATCTGGGAAATAATATAACTGTTATATAAAATACCTCTAACATTGGATTCTCCAGGCTTGCCTGCCCAACTCTGGTGTGCGCGCACAAGTTGTAAACAAGTGCAAAACAAGTATAGAACAAGTATGTGCACAAGTTGTAAACAAGCACCCCTCTCCCTACGCTAAATAGAGTTTGCAAGTTGTAAACAAGTAATAAAATTTACAAATTGTAAACAAGTAATAAGTTTACAATTTGTAAACAATCAACCGAGAAAAACAAGTTGTAAAACAGTTTGGGCGTAGGGAGAGGGGTGATTGTTTACAACTTGTGCACATACTTGTTCTATACTTGTTTTGCACTTGTTTAAAACTTGTGCGCGCACACCAGAGAAATAAAGCCTTTCCCCATGTATTTCCGTTTCATAATTTTAGATCAATGGAATCTTTCTCAAAACAACTGAAAACAAATACAATTTTTTTTAAAAAATCCGGCTTTACCCGATTCACTTTAGTTTCGCCTATATTATATCTAACATTGGCTTTTCCACATTCGATACACAGCGCATGTGACAGAGACAAGTATTAGGTTGGCCGGAAAGTCTTTGCGTATTTTTCAAAACTTTATTTCTTGGGGAAGTGAAAAGGATATGTTCAATTATACTTGTCCTCATTATTCACAATATGTGACCAACGTACCTGCAATTCATGGATCCCCTCCCTTTAGATCCTGCCTGGGTGCGAATGAAAGTATTGTTTGAGTTCAACCTCGAGACTTTGACGTGAATTAAAGGCCCTACCTCGAACAGCATGGGTTATCTCTGCGAAAAGCCACTAATCGGAAGGGGCCAAGTCAGGAGAATACGGGGGGTGAGGGAGAACCATCCGTCCATATCCAGCCAGTTCCTGCTTGACTTGATTGGAGTCCTGGGGACGGGGGTCATTTTGTTTGTTATACACTTTCTTGCCTTTCAGCCTTGAATGACCGAGTTCGAACTTCAAATTATGTAGACATGTGACGTGCTTGGTCCCGGTAATTACCATGCCCTCAGGGATTAGCTCCGATTAGATCACTTCATCCGCTCCCCACCACATTTCCAGCTTGTTTTTCTTGTGGTGCAGGTCAAGTTTGGGGACACCCAGCGGGGTCCCTCCTTCTCCATCCAACTGGGCTCTGCTGTGGTTGTTATCACAGAGGACCCATTTCTCATTCCCCGTTATGAGCCGTTCCAGCCATCGATCCCCACCTTGGAGAATGAGATGAGTAATGGAATCATCGACTCGACGGTCTCGGCTGGCTTGGATCAGATCATGGGGTATGAATCGACCGATAAATTTCCTAATTTCAAGAGATCTGAAGCCTTCTCTGGCAGTGAGGTGATGCCTGTAGATGTTGAGATTCAGCGGTAGAAGAAAAGCTGGAAGATATTTCATGTTTTATTTTTCGTGAGCATCATCAATATCCACATCCCGGGGGGATGTGGCGATGCGGGGTTTCCGGGAGAAACCCTAAATGCCTGTAGTTTGGGGCCTTGTATTTGGCCCTTTGCTGTCGTCAATAAAAGTGGTGGAATAGGAAGAGGTTGCTCGCAAGAAAAGTAATGGAATCTTCTGGCCGCGGGACCCAAACTCGCGTCTGTCGCTCCTCGCATGCACTACTAAGCAATGTGCATACTTCTAGAAAATAAGTAGGCAGAGAATTCATTGTTACCCCGTCCTATCCCTAAGACTTTCGGCTCCAGTGAGATACATCCATCTCAGGCTTTTTATTATATATGGCAAATGTTCTGTATATGGGCGAGTCTAATTACAATTAGTTTCTAATAGTCTCATTTTTCCACCTCTGAAAAAACTCATACATTTTGCTGAAAACATGTTTTGCTCAAAACAACAGGCGCGAGTTTGGGTCCCGCGGCCAGAAGATTCCATTACTTTTCTTGCGAGCAACCTCTTCCTATTCCACCACTATTATTGACGACAGCAAAGGGCCAAATACAAGGCCCCAAACTACAGGCATTTAGGGTTTCTCCCGGAAACCCCGCATCGCCACATCCCCCCGGGATGTGGATTACACTACTTTTATTGATGCGCAGCATGATAATATGTGTCGTTTCATGCTGCGCATCAATAAAAGTATATTTGGTGATGATCTATCTATACAAAAAATATTCGTTTTCCGACTTTTCACCACTCTGTACATCAGCCAAAATCCTCAGGGCATTTTCAAAAATGTATCAAAACACACGGCAACCAAGCGTATTCGAACGCACGACGACCGCAAGCCAAGCACAGCGCGCAACCACTGAGCTAGACGGGCATACAGAGCGGGCCTCTCTCGGGGTGTAGAGAACAGATAGAGTCCCGTCTCCCTACAATCTATCGATGTGACCATTTCTTACTACTTTCGGCGATCGATAATAAGGAAACCTATGTACCGATTCTTTCACAAATATACTTCCTAGTCCATCTCGACGAGTAGAATCCATTGCCGGGGGTTAGACAACCGTGTCATCAACTTGAACGAGCCTATCACGCTATATTGTGAATTTCACCCAATTTCGGACTTTTAAACGTCCGTCATGCTCGACGCGAGTGACCTACCGGCCTAATTTGAAGAAGTGAACCTAAGAATTGACCCAAAAGCTTAACCGCCAAAAATGGAGAGGTTAGCTCAATGCCGACGGGGTGATGGAAAATAGGTGGACGCACAAAGAAGGGCCCTATCGGGGTACCTGTAATTCGGCTCCCAAACATCCGTTCGACACGAAATTTGGACTGGAGCCTCTCCAGACCATGGGCACGCCGATTCCAAAGTTTGGTGAGCTTGCCGACATTTTGAAAATTTTGGTCCCGCCCTCATCCTCGAGGGCCGAATTTTGGGGGGAAAAATTGGGGGCTGGCCCCAAATGCTGTGGCGCTTCGCGCCACAGCTAATTAGTTAATGAATACATTAAATCATTAAGTGGGTCAATCGAAACACGAATGATGCAGCGTTAAATCGCTGCAACAATCTCTGGATCTTTCGATTCTTGTATATATCCTGCGGCGTAATTGCTCTTGCCCACCCTCTCTACGAGTGTCATTAGGAAAGGGTGGAGAGTTTCTGCACAATGAAAAGGGTTATTCAGCCCACGACACAGGTATGTATTAATATTTTTGGACGAAATTGCTCGAACGAATCGAAGCGCTAATCCCATCGATGCTCTTCGGCCTGTGTAAATTATCGCCTGTTGCCCAGCGCATTTATGCATCACTTATTCAACAATAGTCTTGCGCATCTGAAGAACCTCAATCGTGATCACGATTGTAATCAACATAATTAATACGATTTTGATTGTGGACAAGCTTAATCATTTATTCATTTCTCAATCCTTTTAAGAAAGATGACTTTGGTATTCAAAGCCGAATAATCGGTTATTACGTGGAGATGCAAGCAACAGTGATGAACGAGCTCAAGGGGAACAAGTACGATAGGTTGGAGTATCAGATACGGTATGTTCAGCCATGAATCACACTACTACACCAAGATAGTCAAAAAGTTTGTAATTGTCATGAATTCCACATCCGGATCATGGCGAGAGAATGCTGAAATTATCAAGCACTGGGTGAAACACTAGAACTCCAAGTGCATCGAAACTCTAATTTTATCCGACTCTTTCTCATGTTCAATTTTTTACGGTAGTTTAGTCGATTACAAATAAATAATGTCCTGGATACCGTAATTCGTTGAATGATTAGGCACGAGCTAATCCCGTGAACATCGCCGAGATGCCGTCCCTGCAGAAGAAACAACTGAAGGGAGCAGCAGCTGCATGTGCTGCACGACACGATGCAGCTGTAGGAGCAGGCGAGAGAGGAGAAGGTGAGCATTGTGTTCGATAACGGGCTACATTAGGTAAAATTCGATTCGTGTGGAATGAGTAGGGATGGTGAAACACAAGGATTCTGGGTATGATTTACTTTACAGATGAGTGTAGACGAGGTTAGAATTGTTGTTGAACGTCGGAATCAGGACTTTTGAGGCGCGGTGCGCATCAAAATTGTGTACAGAGGCTGTGGCACAATTGTGCGAAATAAATAAATATGAATAATTAGATTTGATAGTGGTATTGTCATTGCAACATTGGAGGTGAAAAAGCGTTAGTATTAGGTTGATGCAAAAGTTTCTCCCTATTTTATTTTTTTTAACTTTCTCCAGCCATATTTGCCTGACTGTAATTTCCATTTAGCAGTAGTTGTGGACGAATTGGTAGATTACATTCACTGTATCAATTCAATCCTGGAAAGCTCAGTATGGGAATAAATAATTAAAATCTCAAAATCTCAAAATTTTGCAATTTTCTGTGTACTTTGTTGAACCCTACCATTTGAAGGCACGTTAATAATTGATTTTGCCCATCTGAATAGTGATACTACTCAAGTTGCTCTTCAAGAATATTAGAAAATATCAAACTTCATTAGGCGTTGAAAGCTGAGAATTATCAAAATTGCTGATTTCCCTGTTCAAATTTCGTAATTTTGTTGTATCAAGCAGCTATGCACGAGTAGCCCTCTCCAGTTTAAGGGTAATATTAAGACTGGCGAGCACTTCATTGTCCACAACAATATGGTTTACTGAGCCAACGGCTAAACATTCGGGGCTATGAAATGTAATTCTGCAGAAATTTATCTCGCGGAATTATCTAATTAGGCGCTCATGTCAACTTGGCACGACGGCACACTGATATCGAATTACATTCATGGGCATCCACAGTTATCATACTTTACACTGGTATGTATGATTAACCCCTATCTCTTTCCCCCATTTTGCAACAACATTATAAAAAATTAGTTTGAAAATCAATTTTGCGAAATTTGACTGATTGCTGTATCGACGCTGCTAATTGTCGAGAACTGGGATACGGCTCGTTATAAAGAGTATTCATGTACCCTTTTATTGCACAAGACCGTAAGAGAATTGATCTACCTTGGAGGTCAGGGGAAGCAAATATGTAAATTTCTAAAAAAAGGGAGAAACTTTTGCATCAACCTGATAGATAAGGTAAAGCGAAAGATCGCGGGGTTACTAATAATAATTAACATGCGTCTTCTGAGAGATCGCAGGTGAAGTTTGACAAACTGTTCAAAGTGGTCCAATCTCCATGAAATTTTCAGGGTAGATAGGCCTAAGGTCCAGTAGCCTCCAGGAAATTTTGTAGAGCCGGGAATTGAAAGTGCCTAAAATCCGGCTCCGGCGATCTTGAAAATTCAAAAATTCATAAGTTCCTTCAAAGTTGAGTAAAAAAGTCGATCAAAAAAATAAATTGTTCGGATTGTTAAGATGAACACCTTTTCTGTTGAGAACGTTTTGACAGCTTCAAAAGCTGCAAGTGAAAATGGCGAAAATTCGTTTTTGACCCTCGAAATTCATGAACTTTTACAGGTCGTGAAAAAAATCGTTCCACGTTGTAACGAGATCTCTACGGAATCGAAATCTGCAACCATTTCTACCCTACATAGAATAGTTTTCCTTTCGATTTACGACCCTATTTTTCTGTAATTTTTCCTCAATCACTGAAAATGACGGTATTTTTTCACAAAATCATATTTTCAGATTTTTGCAGAAATTGAATTTCAGCATCAGCCTTGCAATATTTCACTTCGAATAGCTAGGTGTCATCACTACTTCTTTCTCAAGTAGTTTGAAGGGCATCCGAGTAAATTTTATTTTTTTCGAAAAAATTGTCCTGTCTGACTATGAATGAAAAAAATATGAAAAATTTAATTTTCTTGGATGCTCTTCAAACTACTTGAGAATGAAGTAGTGATGATTGCTGGCTATTCTAAGTGAAATATTGCAAGGCTGAAGCTGAAATTCAATTTCTGCACAAATCTGAAAATATGATTTTGTGAAAAAATACCGTCATTTTCAATGTTTGAGGCAAAATTACAGAAAAATAGGGTCGTAAATCGAAACGAAAATTATTCTATGTAGGGTAGAAAAGGTTGCAAATTTCGATTCCGTAGAGATCTCGTTACAACGTGGAACGATTTTTTTCACGATTTTTTTTTCGAAAAAGAACCAGACCCCGCTTTTCCTTTTCTGAACAGAAAATATTCAAGCAATAGCGATAAATAGCGAAAAGGAAAAACAAGTAAACAGAAACAACACGAAGTTGGATGTAAAATGGGGAAGATGCCCCCGAGTAATTATGCAAATGCTTCCTTTCTGGTGTCGAGTGTCCCATTCGGTCATATGCAATTCACTGATCACTTTCATATACCACTCCAAACAAATGAACATTTAAAATATGTTTCATACTCGATTTCGAGCATCTCCGAGTAGAGAGGGGGTAATTTGATTACGTTTCGCAAAGAGCGACGAGTCAATACGAAATCAATACGAAATTGGTCTTTGTTCGACTCTTGGTTCGGAACGCGACTAATTTTACGTGCGATTTCGCATTGCGTTTCGCTTTTCGACTCGTCATCTTAATTAATAGAATAAAAAAACCTCCTATTTTTCCAACAGTAGTCGACTATCAATCGCATCTTTTTTTTTCAATACATACTTTTATTTGTTTTGGATCTGACAATTTGTAAACAAATAAATAAACGTTAATTCGACTATCAAAATTTGAGTTTATATGGACCCGGGAATTCTGGTTTCAAGTGCGAATCAGCAGTGCTTCGGATTTTTCAGTAGGGCTTTCTAAATCGTTCTAGAATATAAAACAACACAAAGGACCACCCACTCGCACCTGCAGTCTGAAATATCTGTGTACAAGATGATTTCATGATTACAATATATGCCAGGGACAGGGATATCGATAATTCCTTGATTTAGTGTAGGAAATTTTAAACAACAAAACATGAACACAACTTTGTAGTAGATTGGATATTTCCAAAACGCCGATAGAAAATGCTGTTTGATTTCTCGTTTCTATAGGCGATCTTAGGATCTCTCCGCCACTCATGATTGATTCATGGTATCGATCTCGGTTATATAAATATGTTGTTCTATCCGACTCCGTGTTGTCCATCCTTCTGCTTCATCGCTGCGACTGCTGCGGGCAGAGCTGCTGGGGACGCTGCAAGTGATGGAGAGAGGACTGAGATACGGTATATGAACTGATATGATGTGGTTTCCATAGAGTGAAGAATGAATCATGAATCAAAAAAATGTGAAACAACTTCGTTTGTTAGATTTTTTAAAACATTGTTTTCAATGGAAAATCGGTGTTAGTGCTGTTCCCGACTGAATAATATTTCATGAATGTGCTGAAATACATTAAAACATTCATGCAGATTGTATTATAATTAAAAAGTGCAGTGATTTAGTTGTAGGAGTTCTATTGATCACTTCCCATCTATTCAATTGATTTATTCAGGTTATCTTCATGTCTCTCTGCAATATTCACGGGGGCGACCTTCGTTCTCTTTAGGATGTTAGAGTGGGCGCCGGAACTGTAGAAATGTTCCCATTCGACGTCAGTGCACGAAAAAAGACATGAAGGAAATTTTATATCGAATAATTTCAATCTCTTACCTCCTTTTCCGACTGTATCATACTCGAAAGATTATTATTGAAATCCTCCAGCCCAGTTCCATATTGCTCGAAACTGATCGCGCATGACTTGGATGCTGAAACGCAAAACAAATCGCATTCTCACTCTAATAATTTGTTATGTAATGCCTGTAGAATTATTCTTTCACAATACTCGAGATATGTAGCCAACAGATGTAGCTCTATTACATTTCTTTTTCAATAAAAGAAGTCGATCAGTATGCATATTCCATCTGCGAATAAGCACAACTGGTTCTCATCATCTCTGATACATTAATCGCATTTGCGTTTTCCGACGGCATCAAACAGATCCGAGGGGACAGAATAGTTAACGAGTATAAGGTTTAAAAAATGTTTTGCCTACTTAATCCAACATGAATCTCCAGAAATATTGTTTTTTATGAATCGAGTCTGAAATAGGAACCGGATGTGTTTCCCGATTTATGTGTTTCATTCTTTTTTTAAAGATCGGCATGGATTCAGAAGATGATCGCATTCAACGACGGAGAACAAAACATACAAAAATATATTTATAATATCTTCTTAGAGTGATGATATGAAGCTGAATTTGTGCAAATGTCGATGCATTCAGCAATTAATAGAAAAAAAATCCTCTCCAGATCTATGCTCTCGCTCTAGAGAACGATATGTTCATCTACACATCGGGGCTAGAAGTTAACACCGGATTGGTTAACTGTTCTAGCTCTCGCCACGTCGAAATTCGTCAATGTTGGAAACTTGTGGCATCCTTGAAACCAGGATGAGCCGATTGTTGTATTTATTGAAAACCCAAGAAATCAAACAAAATCTCAAGAAACACACTTTGTAGAAACAATTCATAAACGCCTTGCACACGCAGTGTGATGCAGCGCAAGGCGACGTCAAAGTACATGAAATAGATAACGGACAGAGTGTGAAAACAGTATCATTCATCTGAAGAATGGACTATCGTTCACCATTTTTGCTTTTTTTTGTTATCCTCTGAAATAAATTACAAGTGGAGTCAAATATATTGGATATATTATAGGCGAAACTCAAGTAAACCTTGAATGTTCTCAATTTGCTTTCTCATTCTTTCATCGTTTCTCTCATAATCTCGCCTCTCTCGCTGGCGGATCAAGAGGTGTTTTTATAACAAAATACTGCAAATATTTAAAATAAAATATAATAATATACAATAAATGCATTCGTGGTGGTGAGTTGCTCTCATATTCCAACCGGGCGCGCGTTTGAAATGGTAATCTTGATATTTCTTCATGTTTCATCTAATCGGTGAAACACGGTATCAAAGAGGCACTCCTTTTTTGAGATTTGATGAATTTCGATCAAAATCAAGACCCTGCCAAAATGCATTTCATTTAATCTATTTGTAGAATGATAGGCGTGATACCTCGCTAAAACCTCGATCGTGGTTCGAAAATTAAACAAAATCCGAATATCCCGAATATCAACTCGCGCTGCCTCCATTTATCACATATCAACGATACACAAAATATCAAAATTAACATATATAATTTCAGCAACTCTACCAATGAATTCGTTATCAAAGCAGCAACGCACATTTACGATTCTCAAATAGAGCTCCTAATTGTATTTTGTGCTTTTCTAGGAATCTGGGGTTGGGTAGATGCGAATATCAAAGCAGTGACGGTCTCATTGCTGAGTGTTTCTATTTATTTTTGTATAGATCATCGACGCCACACCATCGACTGGTTAAGTCAGCTGATTTGATGGGGAAAACATGAGACCGCAGTTCACAGGGGGACTGGATTTTTTTAGAATTTTTCCCCCAGAAGCTAACGCGGGATTGGTTGAATTGAAAGTCCGCTTACTTCAAGCCGCAGTGAAACCTAATTCCTATAAATGATCAAATTTCAGTTTATTTTCCTCAATTTTCAGGTGAAGAACGAGACGGACGAGCCGCGTACGTAGAATCCGCAGCAGCAGTCGATGCAGCAGGGAGTGGATCGGCAGAACAGAAAGAGGTGAGAAGACATTGACGTGCAACGTTTCCCTCGTCTCTCCCACTTTCTCTGATGGAGGAGTAGTGATAAACAATAGGTCGACAAATCTGAAGATTCGTGAAATTAAGTATGCATTGATATGTTTAGAATGACGAATATTCACATCGCAGAATAAAGTGAGCAACGATGTATGATCCTAGTGAAATCAACTTCAGCCATGTTCTGCTTTCCCTCCTCCTATACCACACCACAATGATGATTCGGTGGCCCTACTACTCTTTATGACACACATGTCCACACTACAACACCATGAGGAATTGGTTATATCGCTTCGAATAAGACGACTTTTCCCTCAATGATTAGGAGACCCCTTGAGATGGACTTTCAAACGTTGTAGAAAGTAGCGGAAACGAGCCCATTCCCAACTGTCCGTGAAATGGGCATCACACTTGTGGTCCATCATACCAGTAGGAGAAGTGTTGATAACCCTTGGAATGCCGAAAATTGGGTGTTGATTCACCCCTCATGTCTTGAGCCAAGCCAACCATGACTACCGAGTCGACGATTCCATGATCCTCTTCACCCTTCACGGTGGGGATCGGTAGCCGAACCGGCTCATAACCGTTTATGAGAGAGGGATCCCATATGGTACCAACAACAGGAGAGCCCAGTGGATTGGAGAAGGATAGCCCCCACAGGATGTCCTCAAACCTGCTATTCGCCCCGAAAAAAATCATGCTGCCTGTGTGGTGGGAAGTGGATGGCACGATCTAATCGGAGCTGCTAACCGAGGGTTTGACAATTACGCGGGCCAAGTGCGTCACATAACTACAGAATCTGAAGAATTCAGTCGATCGTTCAAGCCTGAAGGACACGAAAGTGTATTATCAGCACGATGACCCCCGTCGCCATGTCTCCAATCAAGTCAAGTAAAAACTGACTGGATACGGATGGTTCTCCCCAGCTCCCCGTATTCTCCTGACTTGGCCCCTTCAGATTATAGGCCTTTCGCAAACCTGGCCCATGCCCTGAGATATACAAGCTTAATTTCCCGTGAAAGTCTCGAGTCGGCTCACATGCATTACTTTGCTTCGCTCCAAGACGGGTTAAACAGGAAGGGGATACACACATTGAAGGTATGTTGGGCACACATTGACAATAATGATGACACGTATAATTTACCTCTTGTTATTGTTTCCTCATAGAAACAAAGTTTTGAAAAAGTGACAAAGACTTTCCGACCAACCTAATACCCAGAGCATTTGTGTTTCGCATGTTGTACTAAACTTCAAACTTCCTAGAGATCACATTAATGGAAGTGGTTTTATCAACATTATCCCCGCTAGGGTTGGCTATTCGAGGTGACGTTGCAACGCCTTTCCTCGCATGAACTCGAAATTGGGGAGAGGGATGCATGGCAGTATTAATTAAGAATTGGATTAAGCCATGCTTGTTTTCACTGCTTCCACTTCCCAACAGACCCTAGATTTTCCCCAAATTCGCTGAACTGTAGAAAAGGCAAACTTAGGATTCTACACCTCCCTATAGAGGATAGTGAACCTTGGTGTCGTTTCAACGAACTTTAGTAGATTCCCAATTTGCATAATGTATTGAATTGTCTTGAGATCTTCTTCTCCGGCACTGAGAAGGGCACCTTGAAGCTGAATTGTCACAACTCGACCAAAGCACTCAAGGAGGCCAAGAATAGAGAGGGATTGATCAGGCTCCCGATCGCAACCTATTAGACCGATGTGAAAACACTGAATTTGTTATCTAGATAAATCCTATTATTCCACGTACTCTATTAGCGTTTACTGATTTGCTACTTTAACGGCAAACTGAGTGGTCAATAAATAAACAATGGAGATCGTCCTACTCGCGTTGCTGAGCTACTGGTAGAGACCACAGGCTCCGCCTACTTAGGAGGAGAAAGAGGCGCGTCGAAATCTGGTTCTCGAAATGACGTAGCGAATACTTATCCAAAAAATATGGAAAAACAAATATTTTTGGGTAAGTCTGACAGGTATCAATACATGACAGGGTGTCCGTCATACATTATCTAATCATAAATATCTAAAAAAAATACGATTTACGGTTCATGATAGGGGAATGGAAAGGTCCCGACGACAATTCTTAACTCGGGCATGGTGTGATGGATAGTTCCTGGTTTTAGGCGTCGATTGGCACCGAGAACGTAATGTTTGGATTTTTTCCCGATCAATACTTTAATTTCAAAGGTTCAATAACGTGTGCAAATGGAACTGCAAAGGGGCAGGGCTTCCTCTCTAATTTCTCGCTTTTCTCTCACCGGCGTGTATAGTCAATAGCACGCGCTCTTGACACCCTCACGATTTCCCCTCCCTTTCGAGTAAGGCTCGATGCGAAGCTCTGCTCCAAGTTTTGTAGATCTGCATACAATCAGGCAAAGCGGGCTCGGCCCACTCATCTCTCGTCCCGATTTCGACTCCCTCTCCGTTGTGACTCTGGTGTTGAAGTGTTTTAGGGTCATAACTGGAGTCAGAGATAAGATATCGAGAAACGATAAAAACGATGAACTTATTTAGCCTCAAAGGAGGGATCTATTAGACCCGCACATGACCCTGCCAAAGCAAGTCGGCCACTCCCCTTGCGGTCTCTAAATACTGACCACCGTCACTAATTCTGCAATCACTAATTCTGGGACAGTCAACAGCCAAATTCAGCGAAATTTTCGACCAACCATATTTTGTATTTGCTCATGGTTGAAATTAGAAATATGATATGGGCATAACTACCATGCTCTTGTAAAGTGCAACACTTAGAGATTTTTTTTATTCCATAACAGTAATAACGCCCCATTATTTTCAAAGTGAATGAGGATGGAAATGATTGCTAGGATCGAGGGAAATTTCGACGAAATAATGAATCACTATGTATAGAATGCCCTACGTATAAAAGTCTCTTTCAAAGGAAGAGCGGGTGCTAATTAATTTATTGCGAACTGTAAGCGCAGAGAAGATCTCACAAGGCGGTGTCTCCGCAATAACTTACCTGTATGATCCACCGATTCTCCTAGTCTTGCTCTCCATCATTATATATTTTTTGCATTGCACCATGCTACTCGAGTGGTCGCAGCTACATCAGCGTGCAACCCCCAGGGATGGATAGTTTTGGGTATTTTGCCTCTTAACTTCGCGTGCAAGCCAAGTGAGTTATCCTGCATGCTGGTTTATGTTTTACAGCTCTTTCATATCCGAACAATATTTTTCTAGGCAGTTTGATGGTGACGGAAAATCTGAATCAAAGAAAAATATAATATTAAATTATCAATCATCATGTTGTTGTATCATGTGTAAAGTTGAGTCAAAAAGTGGAATTAGTTAGAAGACGGATCAAGTCTGAGAGAATTGGGGTTTGGTGGAGAGGGGCGAGGAGTATGAGAGAATATCTTACTATGCTTATCATACTGTTCAAGTTCTGTACAAATTAGAAATTTGAATAAATTGTATTAAAATTAATTGCAATTAACATATCTGAGTCGTTCGACCTAATTGATCGGGAAGCAAGTGCGGTCGAATACGCACCAAGTAGAATCAGTGCCTGCAAGGAGGAACATATTTTAATGAAAAAGATCCCTCCGGTCTGGTCAAATTTCTTCCGTTGAAAGTGCACTGAGCACATACATTCTAGAACACAGTTAGGAAGATCTCAATACTTATCTCGTCTGAACTAAATGTTTTATTTTTACAAAATATATAACCTCTCATTGTCTCTTATTCTACAATTCAAGCTGGGAAACTGACATATATTGTTACACAGATCTTTCGTGAAGGAGCATAAAGTTGGACTTTGTCGCAAATAAATATATTCCTACTTATCTGCACTTACATTTCTTCGCTTTCCGAGTGCCAGCGCGCGCTTAAGAAACATTTGAGCTTATATTTTCGTACGTTAGAGTTTAAAGGGGTGCTCCGGGGAATGTTCGGTCACCCATAGCGACAACGTGGATATCGTAGAGGCCACTCACCCGATCATAAATAACTTTGTACGAATTTCCACAGACGCATCTGGGCCTATTTACATACGCGCAAAGTTCATTGAAAGCGCAGGGTAGCATCTAGCTCGGTTTATGTTTCACGCATTCTACATACGTATTGGCTTATTCATGAGGTAAAATAGCTACAGTGTCCCATTGCGAGCGCAGAAGTTTCGTGGTGGGACTCCCTTGCATTCATTCCCCGGAGCACTCCTTTAATGAACTTCGACCTGATTATTGATGTATTTTGTTCTAGAAACAGGAGAAACAAGAGGACACTATTGCGAGACTTTCGGTCGCACTTGAACCAGCACATGAAACCAACAACCGACGAGTCCCGGATATGGTAGGCGTACTGTTCATCCATGCACATTTTCCAAAATAATTCCAGAAACATAAAAACAGGTTGTGATCTTACATATAACATCTGCATCTCACGCAGGCCGAACAGTAAGAGAAAATGAACGTACGACATAGCAAATTTCATTTGAGAAAAATGTAATTTATATTTGAAGACACATTTATTATGCACGCCTAATTATTTCATTATCATTTAAACATTCCAGTTTCAAAATATATGGGTCAAACAAGGGCTAACACATTAGAAAATTTGGGGAAATGGGTTTCGAGGGTGCTGATCATCGTGTTCTACTTCATGTTGCACCAAACCGACCAGTGCAGCCGGGCTGCAAGCAGGTTGGATTTCGTTTTCCCCCAATAACTCAAAAACTACATGACCGATTGATTTGAAATTTATATAGGCGGTCAATCTGGTCATGCATATCACGCCTGTCACCTAAAAATCGAGCTGAATTTACAATTTCTCGGATTAGGCCAAATAATGACATTTGATGTTTTTCGAGTTATTAACAGGTCCATCTACATTAGAGAGATCCTGAGAATCTCTAGTGTGTACGATCATTCTGAAGGTCCTGGCACCAGGTCGCTGGTTGTGGCACCATACTTTATCCTTGCTTATCTTTGTTATTGTTAACTTTATGCGAAAATATCTGCCTGAGAGACCCCCACTAATTTTTCGAGCTCTATCTATATGTACAAACTCCCATAAAAATGATTTTAAACAGTGCTATTCGGGGTGCAGTGATATGATAATAAGGAAGCTAATGATAACGACGATAAGGATGATGAGGAATAGACGAAAGAGGTTACGAGAGAGACACGAGAGAAATAGAAAGAGCGGTAAAATGGAGAGAGAGTTTTATTCTAAAATATTCTAAAACGTGAGTTTTATGCTTGAGTTTTATTCTAAAATATTCTAAAACGTTTTATTCTAAAATTCTAAAACTTAATTTTATATTTTTATAATTTTTTTAAATATTTTTATAATTTTATAAAAAATTTTTTTTAAATTTTTTTTTGAAATTTTTTTTGAATTTTGCGAAAAAATTTTTTTGAGAAAGTCGTTTTTCAGAAATTTTAGCCGTTAATTGCTGATTACTGTAACCGGGAAATATAACTGCTCATAAAAGCATAAAATTCGCATTATTTAAGAGACCCTCCATGAGAGAACGTAGCTTCTGGGAGGGGTTGACGGACGGCATTTTCGCAACTCCTCTCAACTTTTCGCTGGTGAAGTTCTCATACCGAGTGCTGATATTTGGCCCAGTTTGAGCGCTCCTGATGCGCTTTCCGAAAAATACCAGACCAACCCCAAAAAAAGTCGAAATTTTTATTATAGAAAAAATTATCTTCTTTAGCGATTTCTAGGCGTATTTTGCTATGAAAATTCGAAAAAAGAGGTTTTGAAAGCGATCTCACCACGATAAAAGGTCGAAAATTGAAATTTTCTTATTTTTTCGGACGCCTTGAAAAAAATTTCTTCGTCTGTCAAAAAGTTATTGTCATTTTCGAAATCTACGTAAAAAAGTACGTCTAGGGTTTGAATTTGAGATTTCAAAACCGAATCGCTCGGCTACTCTAAGCCAAATCTTATGCTTGGCCACTTCGAATTCGGACTTCTGCGTTTTTTACAGATTTTAAAGGTTTTATCGGAAAAATATCACTTCAAAATGTATCAAAATGTCGTTACAATTTATTATTTTCTCTATCCTGATTATAATTCATGGATATTGATGTTAACTGAAGGTACATGACTCCGAAAATTCGAGAAAACCGGAATCTTATCGATTGTTATCGAATTTGTTGTTCAATAGCACGGTTGTTATAGCCCCTTTGTCGCAAAATGTTAGTGCAATTCAATTAATACAAATAATAGTACAATTTCTAAAATATATGGTTGAATCTGAGAAAAAAAGATTTTCTCGAAAAAATCATCAATGACCCCCCCATCATGGGAAAAATGAGTTTTCAAAAAAAATGAAACCTACATCCGTGACTCTCTAAAATCATTAAATACATTAATATTTCGTATCCTAAGCTGATTAAAATGTAATTAGACTGATCATTATGCATTTGGGTATTATTAAAAACTGCAAAATGCCGATAAAATTCCGGTTTTCTCGAATTTTCGATGTCGTGTACCTTCAGTCCACATCAACATCCATGAATGATAATGAGTATAGACACAATAATAAATTGTAACGACATTTTGATACATTTTGAAGTGATATTTTTCCGATAAAACCTGTAAAATCCGTCAAAAACGGAGAAGTCCGAATTCGAAGTGGCCGAGCATATGATTTTGAGAACTAGTCATCCATACCTCTACTTTATGAGCTAAATTTGGTGTATGGACACTGTTAATGCAAAATCAGCTCTCAAAGTGGACCATTCAACTTAAAATAACAGTATCTGTCACGGTTTCCTGGCGAGGGATCTCATGATTCCCTTTATTCTATGGCATAGAGTAGCCGAGCGATTCGGTTTTGAAATCTCAAATTAAAACCCTAGACGTACTTTTTCACATAGATTTCGAAAATGACAATAACTTTTTGACATTCGAAGAAATTTTGTTCAAGGCGTCCAAAAATTATGAAAATTTCAATTTTCGACCCTTTATAGTGGTCAGATCGCTTTCAAAACCTCTTTTTTTCGAATTTTCATAGCAAAATACGCCTAGAAATCGCTAAAGAACATATTTTTTTCTATAATGAAAATTTCGACTTTTTTTGGTGTTGGTCTGGTATTTTTCGGAAAGCGCACCAGGAGCGCTCAAACTGGACCAAATATCAGCACTCGGTACGACAACTTCACCAGCGAAAAGTTGAGAGGGGTTGCGAAAATGCCGTCCGTAGTGAAGGTACGTTCTCTCGTGGAGGGTCTCTTAAGAGATCCTCCACGAGAGAACGTAACAGGTCCTCGGATGGCTAAAAATTCGATAATTCCCATACTTTTTTTCTGAAGTGAGGGTCCCGAGTGCTGATCGCCGGCAGCAATGACTAAGGTCTGGTGTCGATTTTGAAAAAGTTACTGGCACCCCTCACTTTTGGGATCGAAAAATTGACTTTCTCAAAATCACGTTTTATATAGTTTTTCTGGTCTATTTTAACGCCTAGAAACCGAATTTCCATATCCTAACGCAAGAAAATGAGAATGAAAAATGTTATGGTCAAAAAACTGAAAATTTCGATCTTGAAAGGTACATAACGTGTCATAACTCAATTTATAAAAATGGTATATTGGGTGATTGATATTTTTGGAAACTTCAAGTGATAACAACACTACTGTAATTTTTCCAGAATTTTTAAAATGGGGTCTTTTGAGATTTTCGAGTCTGAACTTGGCAATATCGACTAAAATCGAACTAGACCCAAATAATTATTTCACAAATATGGATTCAATGCCATCTCAACTTATATAAAACTAATTGCAATGTTCGAAACTGCTATCAAAATCAATTTGAAGCGTCGGCTAAATAGAGGGTCCTCGAAAACGGAGGTGCTCAAAATCCGGGATTTCGGCCTCACTGTGCATGGACTGAACATTTTTTTCCCGATATTACGTCGTATATGTTACGTGTCTATGCGGCGAAACATGTATAATAATGAATTTACTTAAAATTAAAATCAATTTCAAGTGGAAAATGAAGTTGTGGACGTTCTTCAATCCTGATAATGGAGCTAATTTGTCCGAATTTCTTGATTTTTCGAGCTTATCTCGTTTACCTCACGTTTTAGCGAGTTCGCATATCACGTGTCTTCTGAGAGACTGCATGAAATACAACACCCCTTTTTAACAAAACCTTGACCTAACTATCATGGTGGATGTCCCCAAGTACTAGGATTTTTGGCTCTGTCTGAATAAGCGGGGCCGATGAAAATTTCATCGGCCCCGCGGGGCCGTATTTTTGGTGGCGGGGCCGTAAAAATAGTGGCGGGGCCGAAAAATTGGCTAACGGGGCCGTAAAATGGGCTAACGGGGCCGTAAATTTTTCATGCAAAAATGAGTCATATTATATTGAAATGATCACAGTTATGATGCAATAACGTGTCTGGTCAGCATAGTACGAAAAAAAATGGTCAGGAAAGTTCAGGCTATGACCAATATCCGCATCGGCTGCCGTTCCCACAAGGAGTTGCCCTACGAGAAACCCCGTCATCTATGTTCCTGTTACCCCTGCAACACCTATTGCCAAGCCACCGAAAGCGTCATCTATGGGCAGAGGAGGGAGTGAGCAAAGACATACATCCAGAGGCTAGGGAGCACAAGCTTTTTTATATGCAAAATAGTCATCGTATTCAATTTTGATATATATTTTCGTGTAGACATTTATCGCAGTAATATATCTTACCTTGGTGAATTCACAGAGAAACACGTTTTAAAGGGTGCTCCAGGGAATGAATGTTGGGGAGTCCCACAACGAAAATTCTGCGCTCTCACTGGGAAACTGTAGCTAATTTAGACCTAGATAGAGGCGAGGACTTAATATAGAAAGTGAGACATAACTGAATCAGACAATACCTTGCGCTTCCAAAGAACTTTGCGCGTATGCAAAAAGCCTCAGATGCGTCTGTGCAACTTTGTACATAGTTATTTCTGAACGGGTGAGTGCACTCTTCAACATCCACACTGTCAGCATGGTTGACTAAATATTCCCAGTAGCGAAAAAAATCTAGTATTTCATATTAATTACGAAATATTACGTAAGATGACGAAATATTACGTTATGATGTCATCGTAATTGCATCGTCTCTATACACTAAAACTCCTTTTAGAATGAAAACACTACGGCCCGGTTAGCCCAATTTTACGGCCCCGTGGGGCCGAATTACGGCCCCGCCAATAAACATTTACGGCCCCGTTTATTCAGACAGATTTTTTAAGGCCCCGTTTATTCAGACAGATTTTTTTACGGCCCCGCTTATTCAGACAGAGCCAGATTTTTCTGTTAACGTTGTGGAGTCGGAATCTCAAAACTACCTAAAAGCCGGCTCTTAAAATTTCAAAAATTCAAAAATTCATATAATTTTTCAAACTTGAGTAAATGAGTCGATCAAAAAAGAAAAATGACCGTCGTCTCGGGCTGAATAACTGTCATGCCTATGGTTTTTGTGTACCTTGTAGAGAAAAGTATGAAAATTCCACAAATTCAATTTTCGCACTACAAAGTGATTTTCGGGGGTTTGCCAAAAAAGATGTTCCACATCCAGATGAGATCTCTTCAAATTCGGAATCTACGTCCATTTCTACCCCAGGAAAAGTTGTATTTAGGAAAATTAAAGGAGGAATATTTGTCTAAAAATCGCGTTGAATGTCAAAAAATGCTGATTTTTCGGTTACAATCCAACACTTTGAAGTAAATTATCAAGCGTTTAGGCCGAAAGTAATAGAGTTTTAGTGTTGCTACACTAAGTCATGATAGGAACAATCAGAAAAATGTCAAACAACGCGAAATTTTCTTATTTTTCAAAACTCGATTTTTCGCCCCTAGAATGAAAAAAATCGTGTTTTGGGAAATCAGAAAATATCGCGTTTTTGACATTTTTCTGATTGTAAATATCATGAATTAGTGTAAAAACACTATGACTCTATTAATTTCGGCCTAAACGCTTGATAATTGACTTCCAAGTGTTGGATTGTAACCGAAAAATCAGCATTTTTTGACATTCAACGCGATTTTTACACAAATATTCCTCCTTTAATTTTCCTAAATACAACTTTTCCTGGTACAGAAATGGACGTAGATTCCGAATCTGAAGAGATCTCATCTGGATGTGGAACATCTTTTTTGGCAAACCCCCGAAAATCACTGGTTTTGTAGTGCGAAAATTGAATTTTTGGAATTATCATACTTTTCTCTACACGGTACACAAAAACCATAGGCATGAAAGTTGTTCAGCCCGAGACGACGGTCATTTTTTTTCGTTCGACTCATTTACTCAAGTTTGAAAAATTATATGAATTTTTGAATTATTGAAATTTCAAGAGCCGGCTTTTAGGTAGTTTTGAGATTCCGGCTCCACAACGTTAACAGAAAAATCCTAGTACTTGGGGACATCGACCATGATAGTTAGGCCAAGATCTGAGCATTTTGAACATTTTGTCAAACGCCACCTGCGATCTCTCAGAAGACACGTGATATGTAAATTCGGGTTCAGCGAGTGAATTTACACCTTATAACACTTTAAAATCAACAATTCAGGATGTAATTTTTTTTTTGAAATTTTTGAAAAAATCGAAAAATTTTGTTTGTACTTCTGCAGGAAAAGTGTCTTATATGGTGTACATTCACTCGCTGAAACCGAATTTACATATGCGAACTCGCTAAAACGTGAGGTAAACGAGATAAGCTCGAAAAATCAAGAAATTTGGGCAAATTAGCTCCATTATCAGGATTGAAGAACGTTCCACGACTTCATTTTCCACTTGGAATCGATTTTGCTTTTAAGTATTCTAAAACGGAAATTAAAGCAAAGGCGAAGATAGAAGAAAAAAAGGTGTATGGGAAGAGGAAAGGGAGATTAAGAGGTGGAAGCAGAAGAGGACGAGGTATGTTGAAAATTGAATGGGCTTTTTCGTTTAAAAAAATAAGATATTTCAGGTAGATGAGGAAGAAGAAAACGAAGAGTATGTAGATGAAGCAGATTTCATCCGTCAATGCATTAATGAAGCCAGAAAGAAATGATTTGTTGATAGGAATGCATTTAATTATTTTTTAAGGTCAATAATGAATATTGTTATCATCTTGTTGTGATTTTTTGAATTTATAATGTGAAACTGCCAATTTTTGTTCAATTTCAATAAATAGTTGTTTGACTTGTCACTGCACTCGACTCCTTCTAGGCATGGTCCTTATAGTACCTTCCATGAGAAGCACTTCATGAGCGTGGAATCAATTATAATGAAAAACACAATGTGAACAACTTGAAGTTGAAAAAAATGAAGTTGAAAACTGGCAAAAAGGGTTTGCTCCCATGGGGAGTCGAACCCGGGTCGGCCATGGGCGAAATGAAACACATTACAACACACTATCTGAGAAAATCAACATATTTCTTCAGCGACTTGGCACTCGCCGAAAATTCGGATTCCTTCTTACTTCGCCAATATGTAGTTCTCAACCAGGGAAACATACGAGCGTCGATAGAATTTCGATCCGCGTCCGCGCGCGCGGCAGCGCGGGTCTTGAAACAAACACAAACTACAGTAATCATCAAAAATTTTTCTATCGATTCCAATCACTGCGGCGGTAGGGGGAATGGGTCGGCGGGCAAATTCTAAGACTTTTTTACCCCGGGGACTTTTTCGATCAGATTCCATCTAACGCCGTAAATCGATAATTCCACTTTTCCTTCCGACATTTTTGTACTACCCCGAAAATTTTTCAAGAAACCTACAATTTTTTATTTGTGTTTCCGCATCTATTTATATCGATGCACACTTGATTACAACGGCGCATTTGAAATCCGCCCCGAAGTTAGCTAACCAGGTCAAAAGATCCCTCGAAACCGGATTATGGTGTAAATAATACTGTAACCGCTTTTTC
This sequence comes from Pristionchus mayeri, assembly GCA_036245805.1. Lineage (NCBI taxonomy): Eukaryota > Metazoa > Nematoda > Chromadorea > Rhabditida > Neodiplogasteridae > Pristionchus > Pristionchus mayeri. Next base: position 41,297,753 of record BTRK01000005.1, read on the forward strand.
CAAATATGCTTAATTCCATCAAAACGAATTATAAACGCCTTCTTAGCGATGTATGGACTTCGCTGACGAAGCAAGTGAAAGAAAATAATCGTCACATATTAAAATAACGAAATTATGAAAAAGTGGTTACAGTATTATTTACACCATAATCCGGTTTCGATGGATCTTTTGACCTGGTTAACTAACTTCGGGGCGGATTTCAATTGCGCCGTTGCAATCAAGTGTGCATCGATATAAATAGATGCGGAAACACAAATAAAAAATTGTAGGTTTCTTGAAAAATTTTCGGGGAAGTACAAAAATGTCGGAAGGAAAAGTGGAATTATCGATTTCCGGCGTTAGATGGAATCTGATCGAAAAATTCCCCAGAGTAAAAAAGTCTTATAATTTGCCCGCCGACCCATCCCCCTACCGCCGCAGTGATTGGAATCAATAAAAAAATTTTTGATGATTACGGTAGTTTGTTTCAAGATCCGCGTTGCCGCGCGCGCGGACGCGGATCGAAATTCTACCGACGCTCGTATGTTTCCCTTGTCGAGTACTGCATATTGGCGAAGTTAGAAGGAATCCGAGTTTTCGGCCAGTGCCAAGTTTATTTCGGTTCTCTCAGATAGTGTGTTTTACAGCCTTTGCACGTAGCGCAGACCGGCGCGCCCTTCACTTTTGCCTTGTTTTTCGCTTATAAACCAAACTTGACCAGATGGGAAAAATCTGGAAAACATCATGTCGGTGTAGAATTTAATTCTCTAAACGATGCAAAAGTTTGGTTTGTTTCTACTCCGAACTGCTAAAGTTATGGAGCGAAAACTGCACAGAGGTCAAATTTTGATCTACCCAAAAATCGATCAGGCGATTCATAGAAAGCCATAATTTATGCCTGTAGGCCAGATTTCAGCTCAAATGAAGTATTTTGAACCCCTTTTCAGAGACTCCAAAGTGAGGGTCTGGAATTTTCGCAGCAAGCTGCTGCAGCCGCTGATCAAGAAGGAAATCCGCAAGGCCCAGAATCGGATTCAGGAGCGTGGATTACCTCTAGATCGGCTAAATCCCCAAATTCGATTTTTCGGATTGTACCACGAAATGGCCGAATTGTCCCGATTCTCTCGTGAGAGGCGTGTTATCCATCAAATACATGAATACGACTGACACTGATTCATTTATCTGATAACCCATAATCTTCCGATAAACCATTGCTCACACATTATTGTACTCGTTTCACCTACAGTCACAGGGGACTGTTTGTATTGTTTACTTGTTCATAAGACCCACCAGGGGGTCTACTCTTTTACCTCGCTCTTTGATCGAAGTGGATCCACCCGGGGATAACTTCGATCATTCTCATCTGTGAGTCTGATGGATCCACCAGGGGGTCTATTAATCTCACTCTCCCACTGTCTCCCTTTTCCATCCCTTCCCGCCTTTCCTTCTCTCTCTCCATTTTACCGCTCTTTCTATTTCTCTCGTGTCTCTCTCGTAACCTCTTTCGTCTATTCCTCACCATCCTTATCCTCGTTATCATTAGCTTCCTTATTATCATATCACTGCACCCCGAATAGCACTGTTTAAAATGATTTTCGTGGGAGTTTGTACATATAGATAGAGTTCGAAAAATTAGTGGGGGTCTCTCAGGCAGATATTTTCGATTCTACGCGTGAGCTAACCGCTCCATTCTACCAGTGTCGCCAGATAAATTCGTTTTGCCATTTTAGGTTGGATGAGTATGAACAGTTGTGACTGGTTTTCATATTTATTTGTAAACTCAATGCGAAAATATGTTTGCATATGCGTGCTAAAGCATGATAAATACAATACTACTGCAAAATACTGCAGGGGACTGTTTGTATTGTTTACTTGTTCATAAGACCCACCAGGGGGTCTACTCTTTTACCTCGCTCTTTGATCGAAGTGGATCCACCCGGGGATAACTTCGATCATTCTCATCTGTGAGTCTGATGGATCCACCAGGGGGTCTATTAATCTCACTCTCCCACTGTCTCCCTTTTCCATCCCTTCCCGCCTTTCCTTCTCTCTCTCCATTTTACCGCTCTTTCTATTTCTCTCGTGTCTCTCTCGTAACCTCTTTCGTCTATTCCTCACCATCCTTATCCTCGTTATCATTAGCTTCCTTATTATCATATCACTGCACCCCGAATAGCACTGTTTAAAATGATTTTCGTGGGAGTTTGTACATATAGATAGAGTTCGAAAAATTAGTGGGGGTCTCTCAGGCAGATATTTTCGATTCTACGCGTGAGCTAACCGCTCCATTTTACCAGTGTCGCCAGATAAATTCGTTTTGCCATTTTAGGTTGGATGAGTATGAACAGTTGTGACTGGTTTTCATATTTATTTGTAAACTCAATGCGAAAATATGTTTGCATATGCGTGCTAAAGCATGATAAATACAATACTACTGCAAAATGAGCGATGGATTAGATCAGAGATGTGAAAACACACGTTGTATGAACATTTTTAGCAGTTTTCGTCAGATAACTCGAAAACGCGTGCTCTTAGCACTTTATTTCACGAAATCATTCTTTTGCGTCACTCCGAGAGCTATCTATTGCATTTTTTTAAGTGCAAGATTGGACAACTTTGAACCAAGATACGACCAAAAAACCAATACTTCGAAAAATTGACCAAGTCCAGAACAGTTATTAGGTTGGTGCAAAAGTTTCGCTTCAAAATTTATTCGGGAGTCTATACCTTGCATCGGTCAAGAGCAATCATGATATGATTTTTCTTATTATATCATCGGATGTATACTTTACATATTTCATCTTATAATTAAGATTCACTGTTCCTCTCAGAGCCACATTTCACAAAGTGCTCATCCCGAAATTTGATCGACGAAATCGGTCTTTCCATTCTCAGAATTTTTCCGCGAGATTAAGAAACTACCATTTCAAGTGTTCAGTGGAACCATCAATTATTAGTTGTTCAAAAGAACTAAAGTTGGATACTTTTCAATTAAATTTTGAGATAGTTTGTGTCGAATACCCAAAAATGGGAATTTTGCAAATTTTCGGACAGCATTAATTTTCCTTCGATCGACGTTCGATATATTCGATATAAGCCAATGGGTGTGGTACACCAATACTACGCCAAATAATGCCGGAGTAGTTTTGGGGACAAGTATCGTGCTAACGAGAAAACTTGAAAAATGTCTTGAGGCGAAACTTTTGCACCAACCTAATAATTGTATCCCTTAGTAAATCGATAGTGGGGTGACACTTATCTGAAAAACGCTCAACGTAAACACCCCCTTATTTTGTCTGGAGAATCCACTGGTGCAATAAAACCCTTTGTATTTGATATATGTGATGCTCAAAACATCGATTTTTGGGTAGATCAAACGGTTTTTAGAGGAAATAGATATGCAACGCAATTCCTACGCTTTGTCTGTTGCTGGCAAAGTTGTAAAGCTCGTCAATGCGAATATAATTCATTACAAAATGTTCTCTATAAAATCAAAATTAAGCGATTTATGATCTTTTGTAAGTGGTAGATCAAAAAATCAATAATGTGCAAATTTTGCCAAACCAACCGGATAGGCCGTCTTCGGACCCCCAACGGTATCCACAAATCGAGTTTAAACGAAATTGGTGAGATAAAATATTTTCTAGTAGCAAAAGGAGTTCATTTTCCTACACTTTTACAGGAGACCCGTGTTACTCAGAAGATATTCCTTATGTGTATTACAGATAAATTTCGCCGAAATTCTACGAACCTGAAACGTATGATTAGCAACAATGGGCACAAAACAATACTTCATTATCGTCATCCCAGTCGATTGATTCTCCACGTCCTCTCAGTAACACAAGATCAACTATGTTTTTGCATCCGTAAAGGTCGGAGGGAAAGTCATACAGACTATCCAACCTTAACGAAACTTATGTAAAACATATAAAACGCATTAATTACCGAGCGACATCCTCACAACATTTTATCTTCGAAGTTGAAGGAAACTTAATGGTATTGAGTAGCATAAGAACGTCGAAATAGCACGACATGGCAGACAGCGACCACTTACGGCGAGAACGAAGGATGAAATGAATTGGAAAACGTTGAAATGAAAATATAAAAACACTTGCTCTGGCACGTCGAAACGTGCTTCACTCACATCTTTTGTAAAGTGAAACATATTTCATTCGTCAGTCTTCGCGCGCAACCGCGCGGTGTTGAGGGAGAGGAATGAAAAAGGAAAATGCCGTGTAGCAAAAAAATAGCTAAACACATGATCAATGGACGTGCAATTTGGCAATGATGAATTGCATGACCGTAAACACGCCAAAATCCGAGGGTGGAAAATCGAATTTTTGGAAACTGTTAAATCCGATCTTCTTTCAACATTTTTTGTTGCACATAATGTTGTACTATTTAAAACAATACAAATCCGATCGAAGTTCAAAGCAAAAAGCTTAAGATTTGAATTAATACTACCATGTCACCATGGTATGACACCTTTGACCGCAAATATCTAAAAACACCCTATAACATTTTTTCGTCATATTTTTTTCTATGGCATATTTGAACATGCTCTTTCATATTCCGCAATAAAAACCTCTACGTTTCCACTGGGTGATAGGGAAAATAATTATTTTCTCAGTAGAGATGTAGTTTTTCGATTACATCATTCTTAGTTTTCGTCCAATCGGTAAGCTTTCAACAGTATAGCTATTTGTTATATTTTTCCAGATTTTTGAGCCCTTTGTCAGCTCTGTAGCTGTTCTGGGAGTTGAAATACAGTATAGCCGGATTGAAAAACGGGAATTATCTAAAAGCCGGCTCCGGGACTAATAGCCTGGTTCAATCAATTTCTTGTTACTAGTACCTCATAACTTCATAATATGGTTCATTTCAAAAATGTTTGAAAAAAACGTTCATGCTCTCCTCCACTGACTCGTGATACATGTGTTAAGCTATGTTCTCCATCCGCTGGCGACATAAAAATATTAAAATTATACAATATTTTTGTTGCTTGATTGTGACCTGGTGCGTTGGAAAAATGAAAATAACGCCTATGAAAAACATGGTGACTATCAACAACTTTTCACATCACCGGTCATATTCGTCACTCTCTGCGCACCGGGCTCGGTCAAGAGTGATGATAATTAATAAGATAACACAGGTATCAGTAGTTCGTGCTGAGGAATCGGAACACATTTCAATCTAATTAATTCGCGTTTCACGGCCAGTACACCTATTAGTCTTCATTATCCGACCGATATAATTTCACCACCAATTCAATAAATTATTTTTTTAGACCCTTCTCACTTGTGAAGGAATGACAATAAATTGTCTTTATTCACTCTGTATCCATCATTCATTCTTGGCACCAAGGAAACCAGAGCGTCACAACCCCGTCAACACCTTAATCATCTCTCGCTGACCTGCAGTCTGAGGTCTGTAACAGTCCAAGCGATGTAGGCGAGGGCAGATATCGAATCGAATCAATCGAGCCTCGTCAAGAGGTGCAGCCATTGCTCGCGATCTGGCATCACCGCTCATCCTCGTCACTTCTAGCGAAGTAGTCGACTGAAAGGTAAAAGAGGACACGAAAAGACCTGCCGATAATCATGATCGTGAATTAGTGGTTTTGTAACGAGCAAAAAGACTATGAACAACTGAATAGAACATTGCTAAGCGTACTACATAGAAGTGCTGAAACTCAAAAATAATTGAGGAAGTGTAAATTATACCTATATATAAAGCGCAGGTTCCGTGCGTGTGTCCGGATTGCGAAATAGGGTGGGGAGGGATGGGTGACCTTAGAAGGGCATCGGTCCACTACCGTATACCAATCAATTATTAGCATTTGGACAACGACAGTATACCAATCGATAATTAGCCATGGGTCACCTCTTATTCCGTGGGTCAGATTTATGATTTTGACCTTTGATCTTTGAATTACCGTATGCCAATCAATAATTAGCATTGGGTCAACTACCGTATACCAATCGATAATTAGCCATGGTCATCTCTTATTCCGTGGGTCAGATTTATGATTTTGACCTTTGATCTTTGAATTACCGTATGCCAATCAATAATTAGCATTGGGTCAACTACCGTATACCAATCGATAATTAGCCATGGGTCACCTCTTATTCCGTGGGTTAGATTTATGATTTGACCTTTGATCTTTGAATTACCGTATGCCAATCAATAATTAGCATTGGGTCAACTACCGTATACCAATCGATAATTAACCATGGGTCACCTCTTATTCCGTGGGTCAGATTTATGATTTTGACCTTTGATCTTTGAATTACCGTATGCCAATCAATAATTAGCATTGGGTCAACTACCGTATACCAATCGATAATTAGCCATGGTCATCTCTTATTCCGTGGGTCAGATTTATGATTTTGACCTTTGATCTTTGAATTACCGTATGCCAATCAATAATTAGCATTGGGTCAACTACCGTATACCAATCGATAACTAGCCATGGGTCAACTGTTATTCCGTGGGTCAGATTTATGACTTTGACCTTTGATCTTTGAATTACCGTATGCCAATCAATAATTAGCATTGGGTCAACTACCGTATACCAATCGATAATTAGCCATGGTCATCTCTTATTCCGTGGGTCAGATTTATGATTTTGACCTTTGATCTTTGAATTACCGTATGCCAATCAATAATTAGCATTGGGTCAACTACCGTATACCAATCGATAATTAGCCATGGTCATCTCTTATTCCGTGGGTCAGATTTATGATTTTGACCTTTGATCTTTGAATTACCGTATGCCAATCAATAATTAGCATTGGGTCAACTACCGTATACCAATCGATAATTAGCCATGGGTCAAAGCATCTCGAATGTTCCAGAAAGTTCGAAAATGTTGAAATGGTGGGGTCCCCGAGCCGGTAGAATTTATTTTCTGTTTTTGATTGAAGTTTTTCGAAAATCAATACCTATATATAAAGCGCAGGTTCCGTCCGTGTGTCCGGATTGCGAAATAGGGTGGGGAGGGATGGGTGACCTTAGAAGGGCATCGGTCCACTACCGTATACCAATCAATTATTAGCATTTGGACAACGACAGTATACCAATCGATAATTAGCCATGGGTCACCTCTTATTCCGTGGGTCAGATTTATGATTTTGACCTTTGATCTTTGAATTACCGTATGCCAATCAATAATTAGCATTGGGTCAACTACCGTATACCAATCGATAATTAGCCATGGTCATCTCTTATTCCGTGGGTCAGATTTATGATTTTGACCTTTGATCTTTGAATTACCGTATGCCAATCAATAATTAGCATTGGGTCAACTACCGTATACCAATCGATAATTAGCCATGGGTCACCTCTTATTCCGTGGGTTAGATTTATGATTTGACCTTTGATCTTTGAATTACCGTATGCCAATCAATAATTAGCATTGGGTCAACTACCGTATACCAATCGATAATTAACCATGGGTCACCTCTTATTCCGTGGGTCAGATTTATGATTTTGACCTTTGATCTTTGAATTACCGTATGCCAATCAATAATTAGCATTGGGTCAACTACCGTATACCAATCGATAATTAGCCATGGTCATCTCTTATTCCGTGGGTCAGATTTATGATTTTGACCTTTGATCTTTGAATTACCGTATGCCAATCAATAATTAGCATTGGGTCAACTACCGTATACCAATCGATAACTAGCCATGGGTCAACTGTTATTCCGTGGGTCAGATTTATGACTTTGACCTTTGATCTTTGAATTACCGTATGCCAATCAATAATTAGCATTGGGTCAACTACCGTATACCAATCGATAATTAGCCATGGTCATCTCTTATTCCGTGGGTCAGATTTATGATTTTGACCTTTGATCTTTGAATTACCGTATGCCAATCAATAATTAGCATTGGGTCAACTACCGTATACCAATCGATAATTAGCCATGGTCATCTCTTATTCCGTGGGTCAGATTTATGATTTTGACCTTTGATCTTTGAATTACCGTATGCCAATCAATAATTAGCATTGGGTCAACTACCGTATACCAATCGATAATTAGCCATGGGTCAAAGCATCTCGAATGTTCCAGAAAGTTCGAAAATGTTGAAAGGGTGGGGTCCCCGAGCCGGTAGAATTTATTTTCTGTTTTTGATTGAAGTTTTTCGAAAATCAATACCTATATATAAAGCGCAGGTTCCGTCCGTGTGTCCGGATTGCGAAATAGGGTGGGGAGGGATGGGTGACCTTAGAAGGGCATCGGTCCACTACCGTATACCAATCAATAATTAGCATTTGGACAACGACAGTATACCAATCGATAATTAGCCATGGGTCACCTCTTATTCCGTGGGTCAGATTTATGATTTTGACTTTTGATCTTTGAATTACCGTATGCCAATCAATAATTAGCATTGGGTCAACTACCGTATACCAATCGATAATTAGCCATGGTCATCTCTTTTCCGTGGGTCAGATTTATGATTTTGACCTTTGATCTTTGAATTACCGTATGCCAATCAATAATTAGCATTGGGTCAACTACCGTATACCAATCGATAACTAGCCATGGGTCAACTGTTATTCCGTGGGTCAGATTTATGACTTTGACCTTTGATCTTTGAATTACCGTATGCCAATCAATAATTAGCATTGGGTCAACTACCGTATACCAATCGATAATTAGCCATGGTCATCTCTTATTCCGTGGGTCAGATTTATGATTTTGACCTTTGATCTTTGAATTACCGTATGCCAATCAATAATTAGCATTGGGTCAACTACCGTATACCAATCGATAATTAACCATGGGTCACCTCTTATTCCGTGGGTCAGATTTATGATTTTGACCTTTGATCTTTGAATTACCGTATGCCAATCAATAATTAGCATTGGGTCAACTACCGTATACCAATCGATAATTAGCCATGGGTCAAAGCATCTCGAATGTTCCAGAAAGTTCGAAAATGTTGAAAGGGTGGGGTCCCCGAGCCGGTAGAATTTATTTTCTGTTTTTGATTGAAGTTTTTCGAAAATCAATACCTATATATAAAGCGCAGGTTCCGTCCGTGTGTCCGGATTGCGAAATAGGGTGGGGAGGGATGGGTGACCTTAGAAGGGCATCGGTCCACTACCGTATACCAATCAATAATTAGCATTTGGACAACGTCAGTATACCAATCGATAATTAGCCATGGGTCACCTCTTATTCCGTGGGTCAGATTTATGATTTTGACTTTTGATCTTTGAATTACCGTATGCCAATCAATAATTAGCATTGGGTCAACTACCGTATACCAATCGATAATTAGCCATGGGTCACCTCTTATTCCGTGGGTCAGATTTATGATTTTGACCTTTGATCTTTGAATTACCGTATGCCAATCAATAATTAGCATTGGGTCAACTACCGTATACCAATCGATAATTAGCCATGGTCATCTCTTATTCCGTGGGTCAGATTTATGATTTTGACCTTTGATCTTTGAATTACCGTATGCCAATCAATAATTAGCATTGGGTCAACTACCGTATACCAATCGATAATTAGCCATGGGTCACCTCTTATTCCGTGGGTCAGATTTATGATTTTGACCTTTGATCTTTGAATTACCGTATGCCAATCAATAATTAGCATTGGGTCAACTACCGTATACCAATCGATAATTAGCCATGGTCATCTCTTATTCCGTGGGTCAGATTTATGATTTTGACCTTTGATCTTTGAATTACCGTATGCCAATCAATAATTAGCATTGGGTCAACTACCGTATACCAATCGATAATTAGCCATGGGTCACCTCTTATTCCGTGGGTTAGATTTATGATTTGACCTTTGATCTTTGAATTACCGTATGCCAATCAATAATTAGCATTGGTCAACTACCGTATACCAATCGATAATTAGCCATGGGTCAAAGCATCTCGAATGTTCCAGAAAGTTCGAAAATGTTGAAAGGGTGGGGTCCCCGAGCCGGTAGAATTTATTTTCTGTTTTTGATTGAAGTTTTTCGAAAATCAATACCTATATATTAAGCGCAGGTTCCGTCCGTGTGTCCGGATTGCGAAATAGGGTGGGGAGGGATGGGTGACCTTAGAAGGGCATCGGTCCACTACCGTATACCAATCAATAATTAGCATTTGGACAACGACAGTATACCAATCGATAATTAGCCATGGGTCACCTCTTATTCCGTGGGTCAGATTTATGATTTTGACTTTTGATCTTTGAATTACCGTATGCCAATCAATAATTAGCATTGGGTCAACTACCGTATACCAATCGATAATTAGCCATGGTCATCTCTTTTCCGTGGGTCAGATTTATGATTTTGACCTTTGATCTTTGAATTACCGTATGCCAATCAATAATTAGCATTGGGTCAACTACCGTATACCAATCGATAACTAGCCATGGGTCAACTGTTATTCCGTGGGTCAGATTTATGACTTTGACCTTTGATCTTTGAATTACCGTATGCCAATCAATAATTAGCATTGGGTCAACTACCGTATACCAATCGATAATTAGCCATGGTCATCTCTTATTCCGTGGGTCAGATTTATGATTTTGACCTTTGATCTTTGAATTACCGTATGCCAATCAATAATTAGCATTGGGTCAACTACCGTATACCAATCGATAATTAACCATGGGTCACCTCTTATTCCGTGGGTCAGATTTATGATTTTGACCTTTGATCTTTGAATTACCGTATGCCAATCAATAATTAGCATTGGGTCAACTACCGTATACCAATCGATAATTAGCCATGGGTCAAAGCATCTCGAATGTTCCAGAAAGTTCGAAAATGTTGAAAGGGTGGGGTCCCCGAGCCGGTAGAATTTATTTTCTGTTTTTGATTGAAGTTTTTCGAAAATCAATACCTATATATAAAGCGCAGGTTCCGTCCGTGTGTCCGGATTGCGAAATAGGGTGGGGAGGGATGGGTGACCTTAGAAGGGCATCGGTCCACTACCGTATACCAATCAATAATTAGCATTTGGACAACGTCAGTATACCAATCGATAATTAGCCATGGGTCACCTCTTATTCCGTGGGTCAGATTTATGATTTTGACTTTTGATCTTTGAATTACCGTATGCCAATCAATAATTAGCATTGGGTCAACTACCGTATACCAATCGATAATTAGCCATGGGTCACCTCTTATTCCGTGGGTCAGATTTATGATTTTGACCTTTGATCTTTGAATTACCGTATGCCAATCAATAATTAGCATTGGGTCAACTACCGTATACCAATCGATAATTAGCCATGGTCATCTCTTATTCCGTGGGTCAGATTTATGATTTTGACCTTTGATCTTTGAATTACCGTATGCCAATCAATAATTAGCATTGGGTCAACTACCGTATACCAATCGATAATTAGCCATGGGTCACTTCTTATTCCGTGGGTTAGATTTATGATTTGACCTTTGATCTTTGAATTACCGTATGCCAATCAATAATTAGCATTGGTCAACTACCGTATACCAATCGATAATTAGCCATGGGTCAAAGCATCTCGAATGTTCCAGAAAGTTCGAAAATGTTGAAATGGTGGGGTCCCCGAGCCGGTAGAATTTATTTTCTGTTTTTGATTGAAGTTTTTCGAAAATCAATACCTATATATAAAGCGCAGGTTCCGTCCGTGTGTCCGGATTGCGAAATAGGGTGGGGAGGGATGGGTGACCTTAGAAGGGCATCGGTCCACTACCGTATACCAATCAATAATTAGCATTGGGTCAACTACCGTATACCAATCGATAACTAGCCATGGGTCAACTGTTATTCCGTGGGTCAGATTTATGACTTTGACCTTTGATCTTTGAATTACCGTATGCCAATCAATAATTAGCATTGGGTCAACTACCGTATACCAATCGATAATTAGCCATGGTCATCTCTTATTCCGTGGGTCAGATTTATGATTTTGACCTTTGATCTTTGAATTACCGTATGCCAATCAATAATTAGCATTGGGTCAACTACCGTATACCAATCGATAATTAGCCATGGTCATCTCTTATTCCGTGGGTCAGATTTATGATTTTGACCTTTGATCTTTGAATTACCGTATGCCAATCAATAATTAGCATTGGGTCAACTACCGTATACCAATCGATAACTAGCCATGGGTCAACTGTTATTCCGTGGGTCAGATTTATGACTTTGACCTTTGATCTTTGAATTACCGTATGCCAATCAATAATTAGCATTGGGTCAACTACCGTATACCAATCGATAATTAACCATGGGTCACCTCTTATTCCGTGGGTCAGATTTATGATTTTGACCTTTGATCTTTGAATTACCGTATGCCAATCAATAATTAGCATTGGGTCAACTACCGTATACCAATCGATAACTAGCCATGGGTCAACTGTTATTCCGTGGGTCAGATTTATGACTTTGACCTTTGATCTTTGAATTACCGTATGCCAATCAATAATTAGCATTGGGTCAACTACCGTATACCAATCGATAATTAACCATGGGTCACCTCTTATTCCGTGGGTCAGATTTATGATTTTGACTTTTGATCTTTGAATTACCGTATGCCAATCAATAATTAGCATTGGGTCAACTACCGTATACCAATCGATAATTAGCCATGGTCATCTCTTATTCCGTGGGTCAGATTTATGATTTTGACCTTTGATCTTTGAATTACCGTATGCCAATCAATAATTAGCATTGGGTCAACTACCGTATACCAATCGATAACTAGCCATGGGTCAACTGTTATTCCGTGGGTCAGATTTATGACTTTGACCTTTGATCTTTGAATTACCGTATGCCAATCAATAATTAGCATTGGGTCAACTACCGTATACCAATCGATAACTAGCCATGGGTCAACTGTTATTCCGTGGGTCAGATTTATGACTTTGACCTTTGATCTTTGAATTACCGTATGCCAATCAATAATTAGCATTGGGTCAACTACCGTATACCAATCGATAATTAGCCATGGTCATCTCTTATTCCGTGGGTCAGATTTATGATTTTGACCTTTGATCTTTGAATTACCGTATGCCAATCAATAATTAGCATTGGGTCAACTACCGTATACCAATCGATAATTAGCCATGGTCATCTCTTATTCCGTGGGTCAGATTTATGATTTTGACCTTTGATCTTTGAATTACCGTATGCCAATCAATAATTAGCATTGGGTCAACTACCGTATACCAATCGATAACTAGCCATGGGTCAACTGTTATTCCGTGGGTCAGATTTATGACTTTGACCTTTGATCTTTGAATTACCGTATGCCAATCAATAATTAGCATTGGGTCAACTACCGTATACCAATCGATAATTAACCATGGGTCACCTCTTATTCCGTGGGTCAGATTTATGATTTTGACCTTTGATCTTTGAATTACCGTATGCCAATCAATAATTAGCATTGGGTCAACTACCGTATACCAATCGATAACTAGCCATGGGTCAACTGTTATTCCGTGGGTCAGATTTATGACTTTGACCTTTGATCTTTGAATTACCGTATGCCAATCAATAATTAGCATTGGGTCAACTACCGTATACCAATCGATAATTAACCATGGGTCACCTCTTATTCCGTGGGTCAGATTTATGATTTTGACTTTTGATCTTTGAATTACCGTATGCCAATCAATAATTAGCATTGGGTCAACTACCGTATACCAATCGATAATTAGCCATGGTCATCTCTTATTCCGTGGGTCAGATTTATGATTTTGACCTTTGATCTTTGAATTACCGTATGCCAATCAATAATTAGCATTGGGTCAACTACCGTATACCAATCGATAATTAGCCATGGGTCAAAGCATCTCGAATGTTCCAGAAAGTTCGAAAATGTTGAAAGGGTGGGGTCCCCGAGCCGGTAGAATTTATTTTCTGTTTTTGATTGAAGTTTTTCGAAAATCAATACCTATATATAAAGCGCAGGTTCCGTCCGTGTGTCCGGATTGCGAAATAGGGTGGGGAGGGATGGGTGACCTTAGAAGGGCATCGGTCCACTACCGTATACCAATCAATAATTAGCATTTGGACAACGTCAGTATACCAATCGATAATTAGCCATGGGTCACCTCTTATTCCGTGGGTCAGATTTATGATTTTGACTTTTGATCTTTGAATTACCGTATGCCAATCAATAATTAGCATTGGGTCAACTACCGTATACCAATCGATAATTAGCCATGGGTCACCTCTTATTCCGTGGGTCAGATTTATGATTTTGACCTTTGATCTTTGAATTACCGTATGCCAATCAATAATTAGCATTGGGTCAACTACCGTATACCAATCGATAATTAGCCATGGTCATCTCTTATTCCGTGGGTCAGATTTATGATTTTGACCTTTGATCTTTGAATTACCGTATGCCAATCAATAATTAGCATTGGGTCAACTACCGTATACCAATCGATAATTAGCCATGGGTCACTTCTTATTCCGTGGGTTAGATTTATGATTTGACCTTTGATCTTTGAATTACCGTATGCCAATCAATAATTAGCATTGGTCAACTACCGTATACCAATCGATAATTAGCCATGGGTCAAAGCATCTCGAATGTTCCAGAAAGTTCGAAAATGTTGAAATGGTGGGGTCCCCGAGCCGGTAGAATTTATTTTCTGTTTTTGATTGAAGTTTTTCGAAAATCAATACCTATATATAAAGCGCAGGTTCCGTCCGTGTGTCCGGATTGCGAAATAGGGTGGGGAGGGATGGGTGACCTTAGAAGGGCATCGGTCCACTACCGTATACCAATCAATAATTAGCATTGGGTCAACTACCGTATACCAATCGATAACTAGCCATGGGTCAACTGTTATTCCGTGGGTCAGATTTATGACTTTGACCTTTGATCTTTGAATTACCGTATGCCAATCAATAATTAGCATTGGGTCAACTACCGTATACCAATCGATAATTAGCCATGGTCATCTCTTATTCCGTGGGTCAGATTTATGATTTTGACCTTTGATCTTTGAATTACCGTATGCCAATCAATAATTAGCATTGGGTCAACTACCGTATACCAATCGATAATTAGCCATGGTCATCTCTTATTCCGTGGGTCAGATTTATGATTTTGACCTTTGATCTTTGAATTACCGTATGCCAATCAATAATTAGCATTGGGTCAACTACCGTATACCAATCGATAACTAGCCATGGGTCAACTGTTATTCCGTGGGTCAGATTTATGACTTTGACCTTTGATCTTTGAATTACCGTATGCCAATCAATAATTAGCATTGGGTCAACTACCGTATACCAATCGATAATTAACCATGGGTCACCTCTTATTCCGTGGGTCAGATTTATGATTTTGACCTTTGATCTTTGAATTACCGTATGCCAATCAATAATTAGCATTGGGTCAACTACCGTATACCAATCGATAACTAGCCATGGGTCAACTGTTATTCCGTGGGTCAGATTTATGACTTTGACCTTTGATCTTTGAATTACCGTATGCCAATCAATAATTAGCATTGGGTCAACTACCGTATACCAA
Source organism: Pristionchus mayeri (assembly GCA_036245805.1). Lineage (NCBI taxonomy): Eukaryota > Metazoa > Nematoda > Chromadorea > Rhabditida > Neodiplogasteridae > Pristionchus > Pristionchus mayeri. Next base: position 41,313,247 of record BTRK01000005.1, read on the forward strand.
TCGATAATTAACCATGGGTCACCTCTTATTCCGTGGGTCAGATTTATGATTTTGACTTTTGATCTTTGAATTACCGTATGCCAATCAATAATTAGCATTGGGTCAACTACCGTATACCAATCGATAATTAGCCATGGTCATCTCTTATTCCGTGGGTCAGATTTATGATTTTGACCTTTGATCTTTGAATTACCGTATGCCAATCAATAATTAGCATTGGGTCAACTACCGTATACCAATCGATAACTAGCCATGGGTCAACTGTTATTCCGTGGGTCAGATTTATGACTTTGACCTTTGATCTTTGAATTACCGTATGCCAATCAATAATTAGCATTGGGTCAACTACCGTATACCAATCGATAACTAGCCATGGGTCAACTGTTATTCCGTGGGTCAGATTTATGACTTTGACCTTTGATCTTTGAATTACCGTATGCCAATCAATAATTAGCATTGGGTCAACTACCGTATACCAATCGATAATTAGCCATGGTCATCTCTTATTCCGTGGGTCAGATTTATGATTTTGACCTTTGATCTTTGAATTACCGTATGCCAATCAATAATTAGCATTGGGTCAACTACCGTATACCAATCGATAATTAGCCATGGTCATCTCTTATTCCGTGGGTCAGATTTATGATTTTGACCTTTGATCTTTGAATTACCGTATGCCAATCAATAATTAGCATTGGGTCAACTACCGTATACCAATCGATAACTAGCCATGGGTCAACTGTTATTCCGTGGGTCAGATTTATGACTTTGACCTTTGATCTTTGAATTACCGTATGCCAATCAATAATTAGCATTGGGTCAACTACCGTATACCAATCGATAATTAACCATGGGTCACCTCTTATTCCGTGGGTCAGATTTATGATTTTGACCTTTGATCTTTGAATTACCGTATGCCAATCAATAATTAGCATTGGGTCAACTACCGTATACCAATCGATAACTAGCCATGGGTCAACTGTTATTCCGTGGGTCAGATTTATGACTTTGACCTTTGATCTTTGAATTACCGTATGCCAATCAATAATTAGCATTGGGTCAACTACCGTATACCAATCGATAATTAACCATGGGTCACCTCTTATTCCGTGGGTCAGATTTATGATTTTGACTTTTGATCTTTGAATTACCGTATGCCAATCAATAATTAGCATTGGGTCAACTACCGTATACCAATCGATAATTAGCCATGGTCATCTCTTATTCCGTGGGTCAGATTTATGATTTTGACCTTTGATCTTTGAATTACCGTATGCCAATCAATAATTAGCATTGGGTCAACTACCGTATACCAATCGATAACTAGCCATGGGTCAACTGTTATTCCGTGGGTCAGATTTATGACTTTGACCTTTGATCTTTGAATTACCGTATGCCAATCAATAATTAGCATTGGGTCAACTACCGTATACCAATCGATAATTAACCATGGGTCACCTCTTATTCCGTGGGTCAGATTTATGATTTTGACCTTTGATCTTTGAATTACCGTATGCCAATCAATAATTAGCATTGGGTCAACTACCGTATACCAATCGATAACTAGCCATGGGTCAACTGTTATTCCGTGGGTCAGATTTATGACTTTGACCTTTGATCTTTGAATTACCGTATGCCAATCAATAATTAGCATTGGGTCAACTACCGTATACCAATCGATAATTAGCCATGGTCATCTCTTATTCCGTGGGTCAGATTTATGATTTTGACCTTTGATCTTTGAATTACCGTATGCCAATCAATAATTAGCATTGGGTCAACTACCGTATACCAATCGATAATTAGCCATGGGTCACCTCTTATTCCGTGGGTTAGATTTATGATTTGACCTTTGATCTTTGAATTACCGTATGCCAATCAATAATTAGCATTGGTCAACTACCGTATACCAATCGATAATTAGCCATGGGTCAAAGCATCTCGAATGTTCCAGAAAGTTCGAAAATGTTGAAAGGGTGGGGTCCCCGAGCCGGTAGAATTTATTTTCTGTTTTTGATTGAAGTTTTTCGAAAATCAATACCTATATATAAAGCGCAGGTTCCGTCCGTGTGTCCGGATTGCGAAATAGGGTGGGGAGGGATGGGTGACCTTAGAAGGGCATCGGTCCACTACCGTATACCAATCAATAATTAGCATTTGGACAACCACAGTATACCAATCGATAATTAGCCATGGGTCACCTCTTATTCCGTGGGTCAGATTTATGATTTTGACTTTTGATCTTTGAATTACCGTATGCCAATCAATAATTAGCATTGGGTCAACTACCGTATACCAATCGATAATTAGCCATGGTCATCTCTTATTCCGTGGGTCAGATTTATGATTTTGACCTTTGATCTTTGAATTACCGTATGCCAATCAATAATTAGCATTGGGTCAACTACCGTATACCAATCGATAATTAACCATGGGTCACCTCTTATTCCGTGGGTCAGATTTATGATTTTGACCTTTGATCTTTGAATTACCGTATGCCAATCAATAATTAGCATTGGGTCAACTACCGTATACCAATCGATAATTAGCCATGGGTCAAAGCATCTCGAATGTTCCAGAAAGTTCGAAAATGTTGAAAGGGTGGGGTCCCCGAGCCGGTAGAATTTATTTTCTGTTTTTGATTGAAGTTTTTCGAAAATCAATACCTATATATAAAGCGCAGGTTCCGTCCGTGTGTCCGGATTGCGAAATAGGGTGGGGAGGGATGGGTGACCTTAGAAGGGCATCGGTCCACTACCGTATACCAATCAATAATTAGCATTTGGACAACGTCAGTATACCAATCGATAATTAGCCATGGGTCACCTCTTATTCCGTGGGTCAGATTTATGATTTTGACTTTTGATCTTTGAATTACCGTATGCCAATCAATAATTAGCATTGGGTCAACTACCGTATACCAATCGATAACTAGCCATGGGTCAACTGTTATTCCGTGGGTCAGATTTATGACTTTGACCTTTGATCTTTGAATTACCGTATGCCAATCAATAATTAGCATTGGGTCAACTACCGTATACCAATCGATAATTAGCCATGGTCATCTCTTATTCCGTGGGTCAGATTTATGATTTTGACCTTTGATCTTTGAATTACCGTATGCCAATCAATAATTAGCATTGGGTCAACTACCGTATACCAATCGATAATTAGCCATGGGTCAAAGCATCTCGAATGTTCCAGAAAGTTCGAAAATGTTGAAAGGGTGGGGTCCCCGAGCCGGTAGAATTTATTTTCTGTTTTTGATTGAAGTTTTTCGAAAATCAATACCTATATATAAAGCGCAGGTTCCGTCCGTGTGTCCGGATTGCGAAATAGGGTGGGGAGGGATGGGTGACCTTAGAAGGGCATCGGTCCACTACCGTATACCAATCAATAATTAGCATTTGGACAACGTCAGTATACCAATCGATAACTAGCCATGGGTCAACTGTTATTCCGTGGGTCAGATTTATGACTTTGACCTTTGATCTTTGAATTACCGTATGCCAATCAATAATTAGCATTGGGTCAACTACCGTATACCAATCGATAACTAGCCATGGGTCAACTGTTATTCCGTGGGTCAGATTTATGACTTTGACCTTTGATCTTTGAATTACCGTATGCCAATCAATTAGCATTGGGTCAACTACCGTATACCAATCGATAATTAGCCATGGTCATCTCTTATTCCGTGGGTCAGATTTATGATTTTGACCTTTGATCTTTGAATTACCGTATGCCAATCAGTAATTAGCATTGGGTCAACTACCGTATACCAATCGATAATTAACCATGGGTCACCTCTTATTCCGTGGGTCAGATTTATGATTTTGACCTTTGATCTTTGAATTACCGTATGCCAATCAATAATTAGCATTGGGTCAACTACCGTATACCAATCGATAATTAACCATGGGTCACCTCTTATTCCGTGGGTCAGATTTATGATTTTGACCTTTGATCTTTGAATTACCGTATGCCAATCAATAATTAGCATTGGGTCAACTACCGTATACCAATCGATAATTAGCCATGGGTCAAAGCATCTCGAATGTTCCAGAAAGTTCGAAAATGTTGAAAGGGTGGGGTCCCCGAGCCGGTAGAATTTATTTTCTGTTTTTGATTGAAGTTTTTCGAAAATCAATACCTATATATAAAGCGCAGGTTCCGTCCGTGTGTCCGGATTGCGAAATAGGGTGGGGAGGGATGGGTGACCTTAGAAGGGCATCGGTCCACTACCGTATACCAATCAATAATTAGCATTTGGACAACGTCAGTATACCAATCGATAATTAGCCATGGGTCACCTCTTATTCCGTGGGTCAGATTTATGATTTTGACCTTTGATCTTTGAATTACCGTATGCCAATCAATAATTAGCATTGGGTCAACTACCGTATACCAATCGATAACTAGCCATGGGTCAACTGTTATTCCGTGGGTCAGATTTATGACTTTGACCTTTGATCTTTCAATTACCGTATGCCAATCAATAATTAGCATTGGGTCAACTACCGTATACCAATCGATAATTAGCCATGGTCATCTCTTATTCCGTGGGTCAGATTTATGATTTTGACTTTTGATCTTTGAATTACCGTATGCCAATCAATAATTAGCATTGGGTCAACTACCGTATACCAATCGATAACTAGCCATGGGTCAACTGTTATTCCGTGGGTCAGGTTTATGACTTTGACCTTTGATCTTTCAATTACCGTATGCCAATCAATAATTAGCATTGGGTCAACTACCGTATACCAATCGATAATTAGCCATGGTCATCTCTTATTCCGTGGGTCAGATTTATGATTTTGACTTTTGATCTTTGAATTACCGTATGCCAATCAATAATTAGCATTGGGTCAACTACCGTATACCAATCGATAATTAGCCATGGGTCAAAGCATCTCGAATGTTCCAGAAAGTTCGAAAATGTTGAAAGGGTGGGGTCCCCGAGCCGGTAGAATTTATTTTCTGTTTTTGATTGAAGTTTTTCGAAAATCAATACCTATATATAAAGCGCAGGTTCCGTCCGTGTGTCCGGATTGCGAAATAGGGTGGGGAGGGATGGGTGACCTTAGAAGGGCATCGGTCCACTACCGTATACCAATCAATAATTAGCATTTGGACAACGACAGTATACCAATCGATAATTAGCCATGGGTCACCTCTTATTCCGTGGGTCAGATTTATGATTTTGACTTTTGATCTTTGAATTACCGTATGCCAATCAATAATTAGCATTGGGTCAACTACCGTATACCAATCGATAACTAGCCATGGGTCAACTGTTATTCCGTGGGTCAGATTTATGACTTTGACCTTTGATCTTTGAATTACCGTATGCCAATCAATAATTAGCATTGGGTCAACTACCGTATACCAATCGATAATTAGCCATGGTCATCTCTTATTCCGTGGGTCAGATTTATGATTTTGACCTTTGATCTTTGAATTACCGTATGCCAATCAATAATTAGCATTGGGTCAACTACCGTATACCAATCGATAATTAGCCATGGGTCACCTCTTATTCCGTGGGTTAGATTTATGATTTGACCTTTGATCTTTGAATTACCGTATGCCAATCAATAATTAGCATTGGTCAACTACCGTATACCAATCGATAATTAGCCATGGGTCAAAGCATCTCGAATGTTCCAGAAAGTTCGAAAATGTTGAAAGGGTGGGGTCCCCGAGCCGGTAGAATTTATTTTCTGTTTTTGATTGAAGTTTTTCGAAAATCAATACCTATATATAAAGCGCAGGTTCCGTCCGTGTGTCCGGATTGCGAAATAGGGTGGGGAGGGATGGGTGACCTTAGAAGGGCATCGGTCCACTACCGTATACCAATCAATAATTAGCATTTGGACAACCACAGTATACCAATCGATAATTAGCCATGGGTCACCTCTTATTCCGTGGGTCAGATTTATGATTTTGACTTTTGATCTTTGAATTACCGTATGCCAATCAATAATTAGCATTGGGTCAACTACCGTATACCAATCGATAATTAGCCATGGTCATCTCTTATTCCGTGGGTCAGATTTATGATTTTGACCTTTGATCTTTGAATTACCGTATGCCAATCAATAATTAGCATTGGGTCAACTACCGTATACCAATCGATAATTAGCCATGGTCATCTCTTATTCCGTGGGTCAGATTTATGATTTTGACCTTTGATCTTTGAATTACCGTATGCCAATCAATAATTAGCATTGGGTCAACTACCGTATACCAATCGATAACTAGCCATGGGTCAACTGTTATTCCGTGGGTCAGATTTATGACTTTGACCTTTGATCTTTGAATTACCGTATGCCAATCAATAATTAGCATTGGGTCAACTACCGTATACCAATCGATAACTAGCCATGGGTCAACTGTTATTCCGTGGGTCAGATTTATGACTTTGACCTTTGATCTTTGAATTACCGTATGCCAATCAATAATTAGCATTGGGTCAACTACCGTATACCAATCGATAATTAACCATGGGTCACCTCTTATTCCGTGGGTCAGATTTATGATTTTGACTTTTGATCTTTGAATTACCGTATGCCAATCAATAATTAGCATTGGGTCAACTACCGTATACCAATCGATAATTAGCCATGGTCATCTCTTATTCCGTGGGTCAGATTTATGATTTTGACCTTTGATCTTTGAATTACCGTATGCCAATCAATAATTAGCATTGGGTCAACTACCGTATACCAATCGATAACTAGCCATGGGTCAACTGTTATTCCGTGGGTCAGATTTATGACTTTGACCTTTGATCTTTGAATTACCGTATGCCAATCAATAATTAGCATTGGGTCAACTACCGTATACCAATCGATAATTAACCATGGGTCACCTCTTATTCCGTGGGTCAGATTTATGATTTTGACCTTTGATCTTTGAATTACCGTATGCCAATCAATAATTAGCATTGGGTCAACTACCGTATACCAATCGATAACTAGCCATGGGTCAACTGTTATTCCGTGGGTCAGATTTATGACTTTGACCTTTGATCTTTGAATTACCGTATGCCAATCAATAATTAGCATTGGGTCAACTACCGTATACCAATCGATAATTAGCCATGGTCATCTCTTATTCCGTGGGTCAGATTTATGATTTTGACTTTTGATCTTTGAATTACCGTATGCCAATCAATAATTAGCATTGGGTCAACTACCGTATACCAATCGATAATTAGCCATGGGTCAAAGCATCTCGAATGTTCCAGAAAGTTCGAAAATGTTGAAAGGGTGGGGTCCCCGAGCCGGTAGAATTTATTTTCTGTTTTTGATTGAAGTTTTTCGAAAATCAATACCTATATATAAAGCGCAGGTTCCGTCCGTGTGTCCGGATTGCGAAATAGGGTGGGGAGGGATGGGTGACCTTAGAAGGGCATCGGTCCACTACCGTATACCAATCAATAATTAGCATTTGGACAACGACAGTATACCAATCGATAATTAGCCATGGGTCACCTCTTATTCCGTGGGTCAGATTTATGATTTTGACTTTTGATCTTTGAATTACCGTATGCCAATCAATAATTAGCATTGGGTCAACTACCGTATACCAATCGATAACTAGCCATGGGTCAACTGTTATTCCGTGGGTCAGATTTATGACTTTGACCTTTGATCTTTGAATTACCGTATGCCAATCAATAATTAGCATTGGGTCAACTACCGTATACCAATCGATAATTAGCCATGGTCATCTCTTATTCCGTGGGTCAGATTTATGATTTTGACCTTTGATCTTTGAATTACCGTATGCCAATCAATAATTAGCATTGGGTCAACTACCGTATACCAATCGATAATTAGCCATGGGTCACCTCTTATTCCGTGGGTTAGATTTATGATTTGACCTTTGATCTTTGAATTACCGTATGCCAATCAATAATTAGCATTGGTCAACTACCGTATACCAATCGATAATTAGCCATGGGTCAAAGCATCTCGAATGTTCCAGAAAGTTCGAAAATGTTGAAAGGGTGGGGTCCCCGAGCCGGTAGAATTTATTTTCTGTTTTTGATTGAAGTTTTTCGAAAATCAATACCTATATATAAAGCGCAGGTTCCGTCCGTGTGTCCGGATTGCGAAATAGGGTGGGGAGGGATGGGTGACCTTAGAAGGGCATCGGTCCACTACCGTATACCAATCAATAATTAGCATTTGGACAACCACAGTATACCAATCGATAATTAGCCATGGGTCACCTCTTATTCCGTGGGTCAGATTTATGATTTTGACTTTTGATCTTTGAATTACCGTATGCCAATCAATAATTAGCATTGGGTCAACTACCGTATACCAATCGATAATTAGCCATGGTCATCTCTTATTCCGTGGGTCAGATTTATGATTTTGACCTTTGATCTTTGAATTACCGTATGCCAATCAATAATTAGCATTGGGTCAACTACCGTATACCAATCGATAATTAGCCATGGTCATCTCTTATTCCGTGGGTCAGATTTATGATTTTGACCTTTGATCTTTGAATTACCGTATGCCAATCAATAATTAGCATTGGGTCAACTACCGTATACCAATCGATAACTAGCCATGGGTCAACTGTTATTCCGTGGGTCAGATTTATGACTTTGACCTTTGATCTTTGAATTACCGTATGCCAATCAATAATTAGCATTGGGTCAACTACCGTATACCAATCGATAACTAGCCATGGGTCAACTGTTATTCCGTGGGTCAGATTTATGACTTTGACCTTTGATCTTTGAATTACCGTATGCCAATCAATAATTAGCATTGGGTCAACTACCGTATACCAATCGATAATTAACCATGGGTCACCTCTTATTCCGTGGGTCAGATTTATGATTTTGACTTTTGATCTTTGAATTACCGTATGCCAATCAATAATTAGCATTGGGTCAACTACCGTATACCAATCGATAATTAGCCATGGTCATCTCTTATTCCGTGGGTCAGATTTATGATTTTGACCTTTGATCTTTGAATTACCGTATGCCAATCAATAATTAGCATTGGGTCAACTACCGTATACCAATCGATAACTAGCCATGGGTCAACTGTTATTCCGTGGGTCAGATTTATGACTTTGACCTTTGATCTTTGAATTACCGTATGCCAATCAATAATTAGCATTGGGTCAACTACCGTATACCAATCGATAATTAGCCATGGTCATCTCTTATTCCGTGGGTCAGATTTATGATTTTGACCTTTGATCTTTGAATTACCGTATGCCAATCAATAATTAGCATTGGGTCAACTACCGTATACCAATCGATAATTAGCCATGGGTCACCTCTTATTCCGTGGGTTAGATTTATGATTTGACCTTTGATCTTTGAATTACCGTATGCCAATCAATAATTAGCATTGGTCAACTACCGTATACCAATCGATAATTAGCCATGGGTCAAAGCATCTCGAATGTTCCAGAAAGTTCGAAAATGTTGAAAGGGTGGGGTCCCCGAGCCGGTAGAATTTATTTTCTGTTTTTGATTGAAGTTTTTCGAAAATCAATACCTATATATAAAGCGCAGGTTCCGTCCGTGTGTCCGGATTGCGAAATAGGGTGGGGAGGGATGGGTGACCTTAGAAGGGCATCGGTCCACTACCGTATACCAATCAATAATTAGCATTTGGACAACCACAGTATACCAATCGATAATTAGCCATGGGTCACCTCTTATTCCGTGGGTCAGATTTATGATTTTGACTTTTGATCTTTGAATTACCGTATGCCAATCAATAATTAGCATTGGGTCAACTACCGTATACCAATCGATAACTAGCCATGGGTCAACTGTTATTCCGTGGGTCAGATTTATGACTTTGACCTTTAATCTTTGAATTACCGTATGCCAATCAATAATTAGCATTGGGTCAACTACCGTATACCAATCGATAATTAGCCATGGTCATCTCTTTTCCGTGGGTCAGATTTATGATTTTGACCTTTGATCTTTGAATTACCGTATGCCAATCAATAATTAGCATTGGGTCAACTACCGTATACCAATCGATAACTATCCATGGGTCAACTGTTATTCCGTGGGTCAGATTTATGACTTTGACCTTTGATCTTTGAATTACCGTATGCCAATCAATAATTAGCATTGGGTCAACTACCGTATACCAATCGATAACTAGCCAAGGGTCAACTGTTATTCCGTGGGTCAGATTTATGACTTTGACCTTTGATCTTTGAATTACCGTATGCCAATCAATAATTAGCATTGGGTCAACTACCGTATACCAATCGATAATTAGCCATGGTCATCTCTTATTCCGTGGGTCAGATTTATGATTTTGACCTTTGATCTTTGAATTACCGTATGCCAATCAATAATTAGCATTGGGTCAACTACCGTATACCAATCGATAACTAGCCATGGGTCAACTGTTATTCCGTGGGTCAGATTTATGACTTTGACCTTTGATCTTTGAATTACCGTATGCCAATCAATAATTAGCATTGGGTCAACTACCGTATACCAATCGATAACTATCCATGGGTCAACTGTTATTCCGTGGGTCAGATTTATGACTTTGACCTTTGATCTTTGAATTACCGTATGCCAATCAATAATTAGCATTGGGTCAACTACCGTATACCAATCGATAACTAGCCAAGGGTCAACTGTTATTCCGTGGGTCAGATTTATGACTTTGACCTTTGATCTTTGAATTACCGTATGCCAATCAATAATTAGCATTGGGTCAACTACCGTATACCAATCGATAACTATCCATGGGTCAACTGTTATTCCGTGGGTCAGATTTATGACTTTGACCTTTGATCTTTGAATTACCGTATGCCAATCAATAATTAGCATTGGGTCAACTACCGTATACCAATCGATAACTAGCCATGGGTCAACTGTTATTCCGTGGGTCAGATTTATGACTTTGACCTTTAATCTTTGAATTACCGTATGCCAATCAATAATTAGCATTGGGTCAACTACCGTATACCAATCGATAATTAGCCATGGTCATCTCTTTTCCGTGGGTCAGATTTATGATTTTGACCTTTGATCTTTGAATTACCGTATGCCAATCAATAATTAGCATTGGGTCAACTACCGTATACCAATCGATAACTATCCATGGGTCAACTGTTATTCCGTGGGTCAGATTTATGACTTTGACCTTTGATCTTTGAATTACCGTATGCCAATCAATAATTAGCATTGGGTCAACTACCGTATACCAATCGATAACTAGCCAAGGGTCAACTGTTATTCCGTGGGTCAGATTTATGACTTTGACCTTTGATCTTTGAATTACCGTATGCCAATCAATAATTAGCATTGGGTCAACTACCGTATACCAATCGATAATTAGCCATGGTCATCTCTTATTCCGTGGGTCAGATTTATGATTTTGACCTTTGATCTTTGAATTACCGTATGCCAATCAATAATTAGCATTGGGTCAACTACCGTATACCAATCGATAACTAGCCATGGGTCAACTGTTATTCCGTGGGTCAGATTTATGACTTTGACCTTTGATCTTTGAATTACCGTATGCCAATCAATAATTAGCATTGGGTCAACTACCGTATACCAATCGATAACTATCCATGGGTCAACTGTTATTCCGTGGGTCAGATTTATGACTTTGACCTTTGATCTTTGAATTACCGTATGCCAATCAATAATTAGCATTGGGTCAACTACCGTATACCAATCGATAACTAGCCAAGGGTCAACTGTTATTCCGTGGGTCAGATTTATGACTTTGACCTTTGATCTTTGAATTACCGTATGCCAATCAATAATTAGCATTGGGTCAACTACCGTATACCAATCGATAACTATCCATGGGTCAACTGTTATTCCGTGGGTCAGATTTATGACTTTGACCTTTGATCTTTGAATTACCGTATGCCAATCAATAATTAGCATTGGGTCAACTACCGTATACCAATCGATAATTAGCCATGGGTCAAAGCATCTCGAATGTTCCAGAAAGTTCGAAAATGTTGAAAGGGTGGGGTCCCCGAGCCGGTAGAATTTATTTTCTGTTTTTGATTGAAGTTTTTCGAAAATCAATACCTATATATAAAGCGCAGGTTCCGTCCGTGTGTCCGGATTGCGAAATAGGGTGGGGAGGGATGGGTGACCTTAGAAGGGCATCGGTCCACTACCGTATACCAATCAATAATTAGCATTTGGACAACCACAGTATACCACTCGATAATTAGCCATGGGTCACCTCTTATTCCGTGGGTCAGATTTATGATTTTGACTTTTGATCTTTGAATTACCGTATGCCAATCAATAATTAGCATTGGGTCAACTACCGTATACCAATCGATAACTAGCCATGGGTCAACTGTTATTCCGTGGGTCAGATTTATGACTTTGACCTTTGATCTTTGAATTACCGTATGCCAATCAATAATTAGCATTGGGTCAACTACCGTATACCAATCGATAATTAACCATGGGTCACCTCTTATTCCGTGGGTCAGATTTATGATTTTGACCTTTGATCTTTGAATTACCGTATGCCAATCAATAATTAGCATTGGGTCAACTACCGTATACCAATCGATAACTAGCCATGGGTCAACTGTTATTCCGTGGGTCAGATTTATGACTTTGACCTTTGATCTTTGAATTACCGTATGCCAATCAATAATTAGCATTGGGTCAACTACCGTATACCAATCGATAATTAACCATGGGTCACCTCTTATTCCGTGGGTCAGATTTATGATTTTGACTTTTGATCTTTGAATTACCGTATGCCAATCAATAATTAGCATTGGGTCAACTACCGTATACCAATCGATAATTAGCCATGGTCATCTCTTATTCCGTGGGTCAGATTTATGATTTTGACCTTTGATCTTTGAATTACCGTATGCCAATCAATAATTAGCATTGGGTCAACTACCGTATACCAATCGATAACTAGCCATGGGTCAACTGTTATTCCGTGGGTCAGATTTATGACTTTGACCTTTGATCTTTGAATTACCGTATGCCAATCAATAATTAGCATTGGGTCAACTACCGTATACCAATCGATAATTAACCATGGGTCACCTCTTATTCCGTGGGTCAGATTTATGATTTTGACCTTTGATCTTTGAATTACCGTATGCCAATCAATAATTAGCATTGGGTCAACTACCGTATACCAATCGATAACTAGCCATGGGTCAACTGTTATTCCGTGGGTCAGATTTATGACTTTGACCTTTGATCTTTGAATTACCGTATGCCAATCAATAATTAGCATTGGGTCAACTACCGTATACCAATCGATAATTAGCCATGGTCATCTCTTATTCCGTGGGTCAGATTTATGATTTTGACCTTTGATCTTTGAATTACCGTATGCCAATCAATAATTAGCATTGGGTCAACTACCGTATACCAATCGATAATTAGCCATGGGTCACCTCTTATTCCGTGGGTTAGATTTATGATTTGACCTTTGATCTTTGAATTACCGTATGCCAATCAATAATAAGCATTGGTCAACTACCGTATACCAATCGATAATTAGCCATGGGTCAAAGCATCTCGAATGTTCCAGAAAGTTCGAAAATGTTGAAAGGGTGGGGTCCCCGAGCCGGTAGAATTTATTTTCTGTTTTTGATTGAAGTTTTTCGAAAATCAATACCTATATATAAAGCGCAGGTTCCGTCCGTGTGTCCGGATTGCGAAATAGGGTGGGGAGGGATGGGTGACCTTAGAAGGGCATCGGTCCACTACCGTATACCAATCAATAATTAGCATTTGGACAACCACAGTATACCAATCGATAATTAGCCATGGGTCACCTCTTATTCCGTGGGTCAGATTTATGATTTTGACTTTTGATCTTTGAATTACCGTATGCCAATCAATAATTAGCATTGGGTCAACTACCGTATACCAATCGATAACTAGCCATGGGTCAACTGTTATTCCGTGGGTCAGATTTATGACTTTGACCTTTAATCTTTGAATTACCGTATGCCAATCAATAATTAGCATTGGGTCAACTACCGTATACCAATCGATAATTAGCCATGGTCATCTCTTTTCCGTGGGTCAGATTTATGATTTTGACCTTTGATCTTTGAATTACCGTATGCCAATCAATAATTAGCATTGGGTCAACTACCGTATACCAATCGATAACTATCCATGGGTCAACTGTTATTCCGTGGGTCAGATTTATGACTTTGACCTTTGATCTTTGAATTACCGTATGCCAATCAATAATTAGCATTGGGTCAACTACCGTATACCAATCGATAACTAGCCAAGGGTCAACTGTTATTCCGTGGGTCAGATTTATGACTTTGACCTTTGATCTTTGAATTACCGTATGCCAATCAATAATTAGCATTGGGTCAACTACCGTATACCAATCGATAATTAGCCATGGTCATCTCTTATTCCGTGGGTCAGATTTATGATTTTGACCTTTGATCTTTGAATTACCGTATGCCAATCAATAATTAGCATTGGGTCAACTACCGTATACCAATCGATAACTAGCCATGGGTCAACTGTTATTCCGTGGGTCAGATTTATGACTTTGACCTTTGATCTTTGAATTACCGTATGCCAATCAATAATTAGCATTGGGTCAACTACCGTATACCAATCGATAACTATCCATGGGTCAACTGTTATTCCGTGGGTCAGATTTATGACTTTGACCTTTGATCTTTGAATTACCGTATGCCAATCAATAATTAGCATTGGGTCAACTACCGTATACCAATCGATAACTAGCCAAGGGTCAACTGTTATTCCGTGGGTCAGATTTATGACTTTGACCTTTGATCTTTGAATTACCGTATGCCAATCAATAATTAGCATTGGGTCAACTACCGTATACCAATCGATAACTATCCATGGGTCAACTGTTATTCCGTGGGTCAGATTTATGACTTTGACCTTTGATCTTTGAATTACCGTATGCCAATCAATAATTAGCATTGGGTCAACTACCGTATACCAATCGATAACTAGCCATGGGTCAACTGTTATTCCGTGGGTCAGATTTATGACTTTGACCTTTGATCTTTGAATTACCGTATGCCAATCAATAATTAGCATTGGGTCAACTACCGTATACCAATCGATAATTAGCCATGGTCATCTCTTATTCCGTGGGTCAGATTTATGATTTTGACCTTTGATCTTTGAATTACCGTATGCCAATCAATAATTAGCATTGGGTCAACTACCGTATACCAATCGATAATTAACCATGGGTCACCTCTTATTCCGTGGGTCAGATTTATGATTTTGACCTTTGATCTTTGAATTACCGTATGCCAATCAATAATTAGCATTGGGTCAACTACCGTATACCAATCGATAACTAGCCATGGGTCAACTGTTATTCCGTGGGTCAGATTTATGACTTTGACCTTTGATCTTTGAATTACCGTATGCCAATCAATAATTAGCATTGGGTCAACTACCGTATACCAATCGATAATTAGCCATGGTCATCTCTTATTCCGTGGGTCAGATTTATGATTTTGACCTTTGATCTTTGAATTACCGTATGCCAATCAATAATTAGCATTGGGTCAACTACCGTATACCAATCGATAATTAACCATGGGTCACCTCTTATTCCGTGGGTCAGATTTATGATTTTGACCTTTGATCTTTGAATTACCGTATGCCAATCAATAATTAGCATTGGGTCAACTACCGTATACCAATCGATAATTGGCCATGGGTCAAAGCATCTCGAATGTTCCAGAAAGTTCGAAAATGTTGAAAGGGTGGGGTCCCCGAGCCGGTAGAATTTATTTTCTGTTTTTGATTGAAGTTTTTCGAAAATCATTACCTATATATAAAGCGCAGGTTCCGTCCGTGTGTCCGGATTGCGAAATAGGGTGGGGAGGGATGGGTGACCTTAGAAGGGCATCGGTCCACTACCGTATACCAATCAATAATTAGCATTTGGACAACGACAGTATACCAATCGATAATTAGCCATGGGTCACCCCTTATTCCGTGGGTCAGATTTATGATTTTGACTTTTGATCTTTGAATTACCGTATGCCAATCAATAATTAGCATTGGGTCAACTACCGTATACCAATCGATAATTAGCCATGGTCATCTCTTATTCCGTGGGTCAGATTTATGACTTTGACCTTTGATCTTTGAATTACCGTATGCCAATCAATAATTAGCATTGGGTCAACTACCGTATACCAATCGATAATTAGCCATGGTCATCTCTTATTCCGTGGGTCAGATTTATGACTTTGACCTTTGATCTTTGAATTACCGTATGCCAATCAATAATTAGCATTGGGTCAACTACCGTATACCAATCGATAACTATCCATGGGTCAACTGTTATTCCGTGGGTCAGATTTATGACTTTGACCTTTGATCTTTGAATTACCGTATGCCAATCAATAATTAGCATTGGGTCAACTACCGTATACCAATCGATAACTAGCCAAGGGTCAACTGTTATTCCGTGGGTCAGATTTATGACTTTGACCTTTGATCTTTGAATTACCGTATGCCAATCAATAATTAGCATTGGGTCAACTACCGTATACCAATCGATAATTAGCCATGGGTCACCTCTTATTCCGTGGGTTAGATTTATGATTTGACCTTTGATCTTTGAATTACCGTATGCCAATCAATAATTAGCATTGGTCAACTACCGTATACCAATCGATAATTAGCCATGGGTCAAAGCATCTCGAATGTTCCAGAAAGTTCGAAAATGTTGAAAGGGTGGGGTCCCCGAGCCGGTAGAATTTATTTTCTGTTTTTGATTGAAGTTTTTCGAAAATCAATACCTATATATAAAGCGCAGGTTCCGTCCGTGTGTCCGGATTGCGAAATAGGGTGGGGAGGGATGGGTGACCTTAGAAGGGCATCGGTCCACTACCGTATACCAATCAATAATTAGCATTTGGACAACCACAGTATACCAATCGATAATTAGCCATGGGTCACCTCTTATTCCGTGGGTCAGATTTATGATTTTGACTTTTGATCTTTGAATTACCGTATGCCAATCAATAATTAGCATTGGGTCAACTACCGTATACCAATCGATAATTAGCCATGGTCATCTCTTATTCCGTGGGTCAGATTTATGATTTTGACCTTTGATCTTTGAATTACCGTATGCCAATCAATAATTAGCATTCATTCTGGCCCTCAACGCTAGTCGCGAGCGGTGTGGTGCGCATTCCGTCCCCCCGTCTCCCTCTCCCTCGGCCAGTTTCCCTCTCCCAGCAGCTCTGGCAAGCGGGAGTTGTAAGCCGCCTCGATGGGTCGTCCATTCAACATCGGCACGCTGAACGCCCGGACACTCGCACCCAAGGAGAAGCTCCTCGAGATCGAGCTGGCCCTCTCAAAGATCAAGTGGGACATCGTAGCTGTTCAGGAGGCGAGGATTGTGGGTTTAGCTTCCTTCAATCTTGCGGCCTCAGGCATCGTCGTTTATCACTCAGGGGGTGCCACTGCAAGACATGGTGTCGCTTTCCTGCTGCAACCGCATCTTGCAAAAGGAGCCGTGTTTCGAGGTCTTTCGGATCGTCTCGCAACCCTGCAGCTACCACAACAGAAACTCTTCCTGGTCAATGCTTACGCCCCAACATCGGCTTATGATGATGCCGTCTACGACGACTTCCTTGACCAGATCGAGAACGCGCTGCACGACGCTCCGGCAGGATACATGCCAGTTTTGGTCGGGGATTTCAACTGTAGAGTCGCAAAGGAACCTGGCAATGAAAGATTTGTCGGTGAATTTGCCTCTCCGACCCCGAACTCACGTGGGCGCTCTTTTGCAGAGACCTGCGTGAGGAACAAATTGCGCATCCAAAACACCTTCCCCAAGCGACGTCGAGGAAGAATCTGGACTTGGCGTTCCCCTAACGGCTCCACATTCAACCAAATTGACTTCGTAGCATCGCCCATCACAGCGAGAGTTGTCAATTGTGGAGTCGTCGGCCAGTTCGAATTCGACTCCGACCATCGTCTCGTCCGACTCACCCTCTCTCTCCCCAACAAGGTGCGGCATAAAAGATGCAGGGAGCGGCTGGATTTCGATAAAGTCGCTTTTACTGCCAATGCGAACCTTCTCGCATCAATGCCCCTTGCTCGTCCATCCTCAGCCACAGACGCCTTCCACAAGATACAAGCGTTTGCAAAGACAGCAGCAACCAACTGTTGGAGAAAGAGGCAATCGCCACCTTGGATCTCTCCCGCAACTCGGAAACTCCTTGCTCAACGCCATCTACTTCGATCATCCCTGCAATCCAATGTCGAATATTCCTTGTCATGCAAAACAGCCCGAAGCAACCTCGTAGACGATATCAAGAGAAGGAAAGAGAACCAGGCAAAACAAGCTGCAATGAAAGGAAGAAGCATCGTCAAAGAGATGCTCAAACTGCGCTCGTCTCGTAAACGACTTCTCGTTCCTGACCCAGTCTCTGGCGCCCTTTCCCAAGATGCGACTAAGACTGCCGTCCAAGTTTACTACGGGGAACTCTACAAACGCGCAGTGAACATTCCCTTGGCCGTGCCTCCTTCTCCCGAACCATTGCCACTCTTCCTTCCAGATGAAACGAGGCATGCTCTCTCGCTTCTCAAGTGCGGGCATTCCCCTGGATCCGATGGTATCCTCCCTGACATGCTTTACCACTCAAGAGAGCACCTTGCCCCATTCTTCGCTGATCTACTGAATCGCCTCGTAGCAGGAGACCAAGTACCTGGAGATTTGGTTGAAGCAGTTGTGTCCCTTCTTCACAAAAAGGGCGACCCAACAGATATCGGAAACTTCAGACCAATCTCGTTGCTTAACGTATCCCTCAAGACAATCACTCGCGTTGTTCTCAAACGAATCGAATCATCAATTGAAGAGGCTGAATCGCATACTCAGACCGGATTCCGGAAAGGTCACTGCACTCTCAACAATCTTCACTCGATCAAACAACTCGCAGAACGCACGCACGAATACGGAATGCACCTCTACTTGGGATTCGTGGATTTTCGGAAGGCATTTGACTGTGTGGAATGGAACTCTGTTTGGCACGCACTGTGGATCGCTAGAGTGCACCCGACTCTAATCCATCTCTTGCGTCGCCTCTACGAATCTTCCTCTACTCTCATCCGGGTCAACGAGGATTTGGTTCCAGTTGAAGTGCGGAGAGGAGTTCGCCAAGGAGACACTCTCTCCCCATGTCTCTTCAATGCCGTCTTGAGATACGCTATGAATGAAATCGATTGGGAGAACAACGGAATATCGATCGATGGCCGCAACCTGAGTCACTTAGAGTACGCAGACGACATTGTTCTAATCGCAAAGAGTCGCCCCGAACTGGAGAACATGATGAAGAAACTTATGGAGGCTTGCGCGCGCGTTGGTCTTGAAGTAAATCCATCCAAGACCGTACTTCTAACCTCGTGCACCTCCACCCGAGCACCCATTGTCATCGACAATCTGAAGTTCAACTTTGCCGAATCCACCACCTATCTAGGCGGAAGAATCTCACTTCCCCTTGACTACTCAGCAGAACTTGAGCACAGAATTCGTCTGGGTTGGTTCGCATGGAGCAAGCTCTCGTACCTCCTCTCTTCACGCATTCTACCGATGAAAACAAAGCGGCGCCTTTTCAACAGTTGTGTCATGTCTACGATACTCTATGGCAGCGAGCTATGGGCCCTACGAGCAAGTGACAAGGAGCGACTAAGTGTGACTCAGCGTAAGATGGAGCGGAAAATGCTCGGAATCAGCTTGCGAGATCGATGGAGGAACGTGAACATCCGCAACGCAACAGGAGTCCGTGACTGGAATCAGGAGGCTATGAGAAGGAAGGCAATTTGGGCGTTGAAACTGCGACGAATGGATATGGAAGAATGGAGCAGAGCGACTACTATGTGGATACCTTACAACAGGACGCGCTCACCGGGTCAGCCTAAACCCCGATGGAGAGATGATCTCAGAAGAACTATTGGAGCGAGATGGTGGAACGCAACTGCTGAAGAATACCGACCCTTCCTCATCTTGCGTTAACGCATGACGTGATAAATATTGATTGATTGATTGAATTAGCATTGGGTCAACTACCGTATACCAATCGATAACTAGCCATGGGTCAACTGTTATTCCGTGGGTCAGATTTATGACTTTGACCTTTGATCTTTGAATTACCGTATGCCAATCAATAATTAGCATTGGGTCAACTACCGTATACCAATCGATAATTAACCATGGGTCACCTCTTATTCCGTGGGTCAGATTTATGATTTTGACCTTTGATCTTTGAATTACCGTATGCCAATCAATAATTAGCATTGGGTCAACTACCGTATACCAATCGATAACTAGCCATGGGTCAACTGTTATTCCGTGGGTCAGATTTATGACTTTGACCTTTGATCTTTGAATTACCGTATGCCAATCAATAATTAGCATTGGGTCAACTACCGTATACCAATCGATAATTAACCATGGGTCACCTCTTATTCCGTGGGTCAGATTTATGATTTTGACTTTTGATCTTTGAATTACCGTATGCCAATCAATAATTAGCATTGGGTCAACTACCGTATACCAATCGATAATTAGCCATGGTCATCTCTTATTCCGTGGGTCAGATTTATGATTTTGACCTTTGATCTTTGAATTACCGTATGCCAATCAATAATTAGCATTGGGTCAACTACCGTATACCAATCGATAACTAGCCATGGGTCAACTGTTATTCCGTGGGTCAGATTTATGACTTTGACCTTTGATCTTTGAATTACCGTATGCCAATCAATAATTAGCATTGGGTCAACTACCGTATACCAATCGATAATTAACCATGGGTCACCTCTTATTCCGTGGGTCAGATTTATGATTTTGACCTTTGATCTTTGAATTACCGTATGCCAATCAATAATTAGCATTGGGTCAACTACCGTATACCAATCGATAACTAGCCATGGGTCAACTGTTATTCCGTGGGTCAGATTTATGACTTTGACCTTTGATCTTTGAATTACCGTATGCCAATCAATAATTAGCATTGGGTCAACTACCGTATACCAATCGATAATTAGCCATGGTCATCTCTTATTCCGTGGGTCAGATTTATGATTTTGACCTTTGATCTTTGAATTACCGTATGCCAATCAATAATTAGCATTGGGTCAACTACCGTATACCAATCGATAATTAGCCATGGGTCACCTCTTATTCCGTGGGTTAGATTTATGATTTGACCTTTGATCTTTGAATTACCGTATGCCAATCAATAATTAGCATTGGTCAACTACCGTATACCAATCGATAATTAGCCATGGGTCAAAGCATCTCGAATGTTCCAGAAAGTTCGAAAATGTTGAAAGGGTGGGGTCCCCGAGCCGGTAGAATTTATTTTCTGTTTTTGATTGAAGTTTTTCGAAAATCAATACCTATATATAAAGCGCAGGTTCCGTCCGTGTGTCCGGATTGCGAAATAGGGTGGGGAGGGATGGGTGACCTTAGAAGGGCATCGGTCCACTACCGTATACCAATCAATAATTAGCATTTGGACAACCACAGTATACCAATCGATAATTAGCCATGGGTCACCTCTTATTCCGTGGGTCAGATTTATGATTTTGACTTTTGATCTTTGAATTACCGTATGCCAATCAATAATTAGCATTGGGTCAACTACCGTATACCAATCGATAACTAGCCATGGGTCAACTGTTATTCCGTGGGTCAGATTTATGACTTTGACCTTTGATCTTTGAATTACCGTATGCCAATCAATAATTAGCATTGGGTCAACTACCGTATACCAATCGATAATTAGCCATGGTCATCTCTTTTCCGTGGGTCAGATTTATGATTTTGACCTTTGATCTTTGAATTACCGTATGCCAATCAATAATTAGCATTGGGTCAACTACCGTATACCAATCGATAACTATCCATGGGTCAACTGTTATTCCGTGGGTCAGATTTATGACTTTGACCTTTGATCTTTGAATTACCGTATGCCAATCAATAATTAGCATTGGGTCAACTACCGTATACCAATCGATAACTAGCCAAGGGTCAACTGTTATTCCGTGGGTCAGATTTATGACTTTGACCTTTGATCTTTGAATTACCGTATGCCAATCAATAATTAGCATTGGGTCAACTACCGTATACCAATCGATAATTAGCCATGGTCATCTCTTATTCCGTGGGTCAGATTTATGATTTTGACCTTTGATCTTTGAATTACCGTATGCCAATCAATAATTAGCATTGGGTCAACTACCGTATACCAATCGATAACTAGCCATGGGTCAACTGTTATTCCGTGGGTCAGATTTATGACTTTGACCTTTGATCTTTGAATTACCGTATGCCAATCAATAATTAGCATTGGGTCAACTACCGTATACCAATCGATAATTAACCATGGGTCACCTCTTATTCCGTGGGTCAGATTTATGATTTTGACCTTTGATCTTTGAATTACCGTATGCCAATCAATAATTAGCATTGGGTCAACTACCGTATACCAATCGATAACTAGCCATGGGTCAACTGTTATTCCGTGGGTCAGATTTATGACTTTGACCTTTGATCTTTGAATTACCGTATGCCAATCAATAATTAGCATTGGGTCAACTACCGTATACCAATCGATAATTAGCCATGGTCATCTCTTATTCCGTGGGTCAGATTTATGATTTTGACCTTTGATCTTTGAATTACCGTATGCCAATCAATAATTAGCATTGGGTCAACTACCGTATACCAATCGATAATTAGCCATGGGTCACCTCTTATTCCGTGGGTTAGATTTATGATTTGACCTTTGATCTTTGAATTACCGTATGCCAATCAATAATTAGCATTGGTCAACTACCGTATACCAATCGATAATTAGCCATGGGTCAAAGCATCTCGAATGTTCCAGAAAGTTCGAAAATGTTGAAAGGGTGGGGTCCCCGAGCCGGTAGAATTTATTTTCTGTTTTTGATTGAAGTTTTTCGAAAATCAATACCTATATATAAAGCGCAGGTTCCGTCCGTGTGTCCGGATTGCGAAATAGGGTGGGGAGGGATGGGTGACCTTAGAAGGGCATCGGTCCACTACCGTATACCAATCAATAATTAGCATTTGGACAACCACAGTATACCAATCGATAATTAGCCATGGGTCACCTCTTATTCCGTGGGTCAGATTTATGATTTTGACTTTTGATCTTTGAATTACCGTATGCCAATCAATAATTAGCATTGGGTCAACTACCGTATACCAATCGATAACTAGCCATGGGTCAACTGTTATTCCGTGGGTCAGATTTATGACTTTGACCTTTGATCTTTGAATTACCGTATGCCAATCAATAATTAGCATTGGGTCAACTACCGTATACCAATCGATAATTAGCCATGGTCATCTCTTTTCCGTGGGTCAGATTTATGATTTTGACCTTTGATCTTTGAATTACCGTATGCCAATCAATAATTAGCATTGGGTCAACTACCGTATACCAATCGATAACTATCCATGGGTCAACTGTTATTCCGTGGGTCAGATTTATGACTTTGACCTTTGATCTTTGAATTACCGTATGCCAATCAATAATTAGCATTGGGTCAACTACCGTATACCAATCGATAATTGGCCATGGGTCAAAGCATCTCGAATGTTCCAGAAAGTTCGAAAATGTTGAAAGGGTGGGGTCCCCGAGCCGGTAGAATTTATTTTCTGTTTTTGATTGAAGTTTTTCGAAAATCATTACCTATATATAAAGCGCAGGTTCCGTCCGTGTGTCCGGATTGCGAAATAGGGTGGGGAGGGATGGATGACCTTAGAAGGGCATCGGTCCACTACCGTATACCAATCAATAATTAGCATTTGGACAACGACAGTATACCAATCGATAATTAGCCATGGGTCACCCCTTATTCCGTGGGTCAGATTTATGATTTTGACTTTTGATCTTTGAATTACCGTATGCCAATCAATAATTAGCATTGGGTCAACTACCGTATACCAATCGATAATTAGCCATGGTCATCTCTTATTCCGTGGGTCAGATTTATGACTTTGACCTTTGATCTTTGAATTACCGTATGCCAATCAATAATTAGCATTGGGTCAACTACCGTATACCAATCGATAACTATCCATGGGTCAACTGTTATTCCGTGGGTCAGATTTATGACTTTGACCTTTGATCTTTGAATTACCGTATGCCAATCAATAATTAGCATTGGGTCAACTACCGTATACCAATCGATAACTAGCCAAGGGTCAACTGTTATTCCGTGGGTCAGATTTATGACTTTGACCTTTGATCTTTGAATTACCGTATGCCAATCAATAATTAGCATTGGGTCAACTACCGTATACCAATCGATAATTAGCCATGGTCATCTCTTATTCCGTGGGTCAGATTTATGATTTTGACCTTTGATCTTTGAATTACCGTATGCCAATCAATAATTAGCATTGGGTCAACTACCGTATACCAATCGATAACTAGCCATGGGTCAACTGTTATTCCGTGGGTCAGATTTATGACTTTGACCTTTGATCTTTGAATTACCGTATGCCAATCAATAATTAGCATTGGGTCAACTACCGTATACCAATCGATAATTAGCCATGGTCATCTCTTTTCCGTGGGTCAGATTTATGATTTTGACCTTTGATCTTTGAATTACCGTATGCCAATCAATAATTAGCATTGGGTCAACTACCGTATACCAATCGATAACTATCCATGGGTCAACTGTTATTCCGTGGGTCAGATTTATGACTTTGACCTTTGATCTTTGAATTACCGTATGCCAATCAATAATTAGCATTGGGTCAACTACCGTATACCAATCGATAACTAGCCAAGGGTCAACTGTTATTCCGTGGGTCAGATTTATGACTTTGACCTTTGATCTTTGAATTACCGTATGCCAATCAATAATTAGCATTGGGTCAACTACCGTATACCAATCGATAATTAGCCATGGTCATCTCTTATTCCGTGGGTCAGATTTATGATTTTGACCTTTGATCTTTGAATTACCGTATGCCAATCAATAATTAGCATTGGGTCAACTACCGTATACCAATCGATAACTAGCCATGGGTCAACTGTTATTCCGTGGGTCAGATTTATGACTTTGACCTTTGATCTTTGAATTACCGTATGCCAATCAATAATTAGCATTGGGTCAACTACCGTATACCAATCGATAACTATCCATGGGTCAACTGTTATTCCGTGGGTCAGATTTATGACTTTGACCTTTGATCTTTGAATTACCGTATGCCAATCAATAATTAGCATTGGGTCAACTACCGTATACCAATCGATAACTAGCCAAGGGTCAACTGTTATTCCGTGGGTCAGATTTATGACTTTGACCTTTGATCTTTGAATTACCGTATGCCAATCAATAATTAGCATTGGGTCAACTACCGTATACCAATCGATAACTATCCATGGGTCAACTGTTATTCCGTGGGTCAGATTTATGACTTTGACCTTTGATCTTTGAATTACCGTATGCCAATCAATAATTAGCATTGGGTCAACTACCGTATACCAATCGATAACTAGCCATGGGTCAACTGTTATTCCGTGGGTCAGATTTATGACTTTGACCTTTGATCTTTGAATTACCGTATGCCAATCAATAATTAGCATTGGGTCAACTACCGTATACCAATCGATAATTAGCCATGGTCATCTCTTATTCCGTGGGTCAGATTTATGATTTTGACCTTTGATCTTTGAATTACCGTATGCCAATCAATAATTAGCATTGGGTCAACTACCGTATACCAATCGATAATTAACCATGGGTCACCTCTTATTCCGTGGGTCAGATTTATGATTTTGACCTTTGATCTTTGAATTACCGTATGCCAATCAATAATTAGCATTGGGTCAACTACCGTATACCAATCGATAACTAGCCATGGGTCAACTGTTATTCCGTGGGTCAGATTTATGACTTTGACCTTTGATCTTTGAATTACCGTATGCCAATCAATAATTAGCATTGGGTCAACTACCGTATACCAATCGATAATTAGCCATGGTCATCTCTTATTCCGTGGGTCAGATTTATGATTTTGACCTTTGATCTTTGAATTACCGTATGCCAATCAATAATTAGCATTGGGTCAACTACCGTATACCAATCGATAATTAACCATGGGTCACCTCTTATTCCGTGGGTCAGATTTATGATTTTGACCTTTGATCTTTGAATTACCGTATGCCAATCAATAATTAGCATTGGGTCAACTACCGTATACCAATCGATAATTGGCCATGGGTCAAAGCATCTCGAATGTTCCAGAAAGTTCGAAAATGTTGAAAGGGTGGGGTCCCCGAGCCGGTAGAATTTATTTTCTGTTTTTGATTGAAGTTTTTCGAAAATCATTACCTATATATAAAGCGCAGGTTCCGTCCGTGTGTCCGGATTGCGAAATAGGGTGGGGAGGGATGGATGACCTTAGAAGGGCATCGGTCCACTACCGTATACCAATCAATAATTAGCATTTGGACAACGACAGTATACCAATCGATAATTAGCCATGGGTCACCCCTTATTCCGTGGGTCAGATTTATGATTTTGACTTTTGATCTTTGAATTACCGTATGCCAATCAATAATTAGCATTGGGTCAACTACCGTATACCAATCGATAATTAGCCATGGTCATCTCTTATTCCGTGGGTCAGATTTATGACTTTGACCTTTGATCTTTGAATTACCGTATGCCAATCAATAATTAGCATTGGGTCAACTACCGTATACCAATCGATAATTAGCCATGGTCATCTCTTATTCCGTGGGTCAGATTTATGACTTTGACCTTTGATCTTTGAATTACCGTATGCCAATCAATAATTAGCATTGGGTCAACTACCGTATACCAATCGATAACTATCCATGGGTCAACTGTTATTCCGTGGGTCAGATTTATGACTTTGACCTTTGATCTTTGAATTACCGTATGCCAATCAATAATTAGCATTGGGTCAACTACCGTATACCAATCGATAACTAGCCAAGGGTCAACTGTTATTCCGTGGGTCAGATTTATGACTTTGACCTTTGATCTTTGAATTACCGTATGCCAATCAATAATTAGCATTGGGTCAACTACCGTATACCAATCGATAATTAGCCATGGTCATCTCTTATTCCGTGGGTCAGATTTATGATTTTGACCTTTGATCTTTGAATTACCGTATGCCAATCAATAATTAGCATTGGGTCAACTACCGTATACCAATCGATAACTAGCCATGGGTCAACTGTTATTCCGTGGGTCAGATTTATGACTTTGACCTTTGATCTTTGAATTACCGTATGCCAATCAATAATTAGCATTGGGTCAACTACCGTATACCAATCGATAACTATCCATGGGTCAACTGTTATTCCGTGGGTCAGATTTATGACTTTGACCTTTGATCTTTGAATTACCGTATGCCAATCAATAATTAGCATTGGGTCAACTACCGTATACCAATCGATAATTAGCCATGGTCATCTCTTATTCCGTGGGTCAGATTTATGATTTTGACCTTTGATCTTTGAATTACCGTATGCCAATCAATAATTAGCATTGGGTCAACTACCGTATACCAATCGATAACTAGCCATGGGTCAACTGTTATTCCGTGGGTCAGATTTATGACTTTGACCTTTGATCTTTGAATTACCGTATGCCAATCAATAATTAGCATTGGGTCAACTACCGTATACCAATCGATAATTAACCATGGGTCACCTCTTATTCCGTGGGTCAGATTTATGATTTTGACCTTTGATCTTTGAATTACCGTATGCCAATCAATAATTAACATTGGGTCAACTACCGTATACCAATCGATAACTAGCCATGGGTCAACTGTTATTCCGTGGGTCAGATTTATGACTTTGACCTTTGATCTTTGAATTACCGTATGCCAATCAATAATTAGCATTGGGTCAACTACCGTATACCAATCGATAATTAGCCATGGTCATCTCTTATTCCGTGGGTCAGATTTATGATTTTGACCTTTGATCTTTGAATTACCGTATGCCAATCAATAATTAGCATTGGGTCAACTACCGTATACCAATCGATAATTAGCCATGGGTCACCTCTTATTCCGTGGGTTAGATTTATGATTTGACCTTTGATCTTTGAATTACCGTATGCCAATCAATAATTAGCATTGGTCAACTACCGTATACCAATCGATAATTAGCCATGGGTCAAAGCATCTCGAATGTTCCAGAAAGTTCGAAAATGTTGAAAGGGTGGGGTCCCCGAGCCGGTAGAATTTATTTTCTGTTTTTGATTGAAGTTTTTCGAAAATCAATACCTATATATAAAGCGCAGGTTCCGTCCGTGTGTCCGGATTGCGAAATAGGGTGGGGAGGGATGGGTGACCTTAGAAGGGCATCGGTCCACTACCGTATACCAATCAATAATTAGCATTTGGACAACCACAGTATACCAATCGATAATTAGCCATGGGTCACCTCTTATTCCGTGGGTCAGATTTATGATTTTGACTTTTGATCTTTGAATTACCGTATGCCAATCAATAATTAGCATTGGGTCAACTACCGTATACCAATCGATAATTAGCCATGGTCATCTCTTATTCCGTGGGTCAGATTTATGATTTTGACCTTTGATCTTTGAATTACCGTATGCCAATCAATAATTAGCATTGGGTCAACTACCGTATACCAATCGATAATTAACCATGGGTCACCTCTTATTCCGTGGGTCAGATTTATGATTTTGACCTTTGATCTTTGAATTACCGTATGCCAATCAATAATTAGCATTGGGTCAACTACCGTATACCAATCGATAATTAGCCATGGGTCAAAGCATCTCGAATGTTCCAGAAAGTTCGAAAATGTTGAAAGGGTGGGGTCCCCGAGCCGGTAGAATTTATTTTCTGTTTTTGATTGAAGTTTTTCGAAAATCAATACCTATATATAAAGCGCAGGTTCCGTCCGTGTGTCCGGATTGCGAAATAGGGTGGGGAGGGATGGGTGACCTTAGAAGGGCATCGGTCCACTACCGTATACCAATCAATAATTAGCATTTGGACAACGTCAGTATACCAATCGATAATTAGCCATGGGTCACCTCTTATTCCGTGGGTCAGATTTATGATTTTGACTTTTGATCTTTGAATTACCGTATGCCAATCAATAATTAGCATTGGGTCAACTACCGTATACCAATCGATAATTAGCCATGGGTCACCTCTTATTCCGTGGGTCAGATTTATGATTTTGACCTTTGATCTTTGAATTACCGTATGCCAATCAATAATTAGCATTGGGTCAACTACCGTATACCAATCGATAATTAGCCATGGTCATCTCTTATTCCGTGGGTCAGATTTATGATTTTGACCTTTGATCTTTGAATTACCGTATGCCAATCAATAATTAGCATTGGGTCAACTACCGTATACCAATCGATAATTAGCCATGGGTCACTTCTTATTCCGTGGGTTAGATTTATGATTTGACCTTTGATCTTTGAATTACCGTATGCCAATCAATAATTAGCATTGGTCAACTACCGTATACCAATCGATAATTAGCCATGGGTCAAAGCATCTCGAATGTTCCAGAAAGTTCGAAAATGTTGAAATGGTGGGGTCCCCGAGCCGGTAGAATTTATTTTCTGTTTTTGATTGAAGTTTTTCGAAAATCATTACCTATATATAAAGCGCAGGTTCCGTCCGTGTGTCCGGATTGCGAAATAGGGTGGGGAGGGATGGGTGACCTTAGAAGGGCATCGGTCCACTACCGTATACCAATCAATAATTAGCATTTGGACAACGACAGTATACCAATCGATAATTAGCCATGGGTCACCCCTTATTCCGTGGGTCAGATTTATGATTTTGACTTTTGATCTTTGAATTACCGTATGCCAATCAATAATTAGCATTGGGTCAACTACCGTATACCAATCGATAATTAGCCATGGTCATCTCTTATTCCGTGGGTCAGATTTATGACTTTGACCTTTGATCTTTGAATTACCGTATGCCAATCAATAATTAGCATTGGGTCAACTACCGTATACCAATCGATAATTAGCCATGGTCATCTCTTATTCCGTGGGTCAGATTTATGACTTTGACCTTTGATCTTTGAATTACCGTATGCCAATCAATAATTAGCATTGGGTCAACTACCGTATACCAATCGATAACTATCCATGGGTCAACTGTTATTCCGTGGGTCAGATTTATGACTTTGACCTTTGATCTTTGAATTACCGTATGCCAATCAATAATTAGCATTGGGTCAACTACCGTATACCAATCGATAACTAGCCAAGGGTCAACTGTTATTCCGTGGGTCAGATTTATGACTTTGACCTTTGATCTTTGAATTACCGTATGCCAATCAATAATTAGCATTGGGTCAACTACCGTATACCAATCGATAATTAGCCATGGGTCACCTCTTATTCCGTGGGTTAGATTTATGATTTGACCTTTGATCTTTGAATTACCGTATGCCAATCAATAATTAGCATTGGTCAACTACCGTATACCAATCGATAATTAGCCATGGGTCAAAGCATCTCGAATGTTCCAGAAAGTTCGAAAATGTTGAAAGGGTGGGGTCCCCGAGCCGGTAGAATTTATTTTCTGTTTTTGATTGAAGTTTTTCGAAAATCAATACCTATATATAAAGCGCAGGTTCCGTCCGTGTGTCCGGATTGCGAAATAGGGTGGGGAGGGATGGGTGACCTTAGAAGGGCATCGGTCCACTACCGTATACCAATCAATAATTAGCATTTGGACAACCACAGTATACCAATCGATAATTAGCCATGGGTCACCTCTTATTCCGTGGGTCAGATTTATGATTTTGACTTTTGATCTTTGAATTACCGTATGCCAATCAATAATTAGCATTGGGTCAACTACCGTATACCAATCGATAATTAGCCATGGTCATCTCTTATTCCGTGGGTCAGATTTATGATTTTGACCTTTGATCTTTGAATTACCGTATGCCAATCAATAATTAGCATTCATTCTGGCCCTCAACGCTAGTCGCGAGCGGTGTGGTGCGCATTCCGTCCCCCCGTCTCCCTCTCCCTCGGCCAGTTTCCCTCTCCCAGCAGCTCTGGCAAGCGGGAGTTGTAAGCCGCCTCGATGGGTCGTCCATTCAACATCGGCACGCTGAACGCCCGGACACTCGCACCCAAGGAGAAGCTCCTCGAGATCGAGCTGGCCCTCTCAAAGATCAAGTGGGACATCGTAGCTGTTCAGGAGGCGAGGATTGTGGGTTTAGCTTCCTTCAATCTTGCGGCCTCAGGCATCGTCGTTTATCACTCAGGGGGTGCCACTGCAAGACATGGTGTCGCTTTCCTGCTGCAACCGCATCTTGCAAAAGGAGCCGTGTTTCGAGGTCTTTCGGATCGTCTCGCAACCCTGCAGCTACCACAACAGAAACTCTTCCTGGTCAATGCTTACGCCCCAACATCGGCTTATGATGATGCCGTCTACGACGACTTCCTTGACCAGATCGAGAACGCGCTGCACGACGCTCCGGCAGGATACATGCCAGTTTTGGTCGGGGATTTCAACTGTAGAGTCGCAAAGGAACCTGGCAATGAAAGATTTGTCGGTGAATTTGCCTCTCCGACCCCGAACTCACGTGGGCGCTCTTTTGCAGAGACCTGCGTGAGGAACAAATTGCGCATCCAAAACACCTTCCCCAAGCGACGTCGAGGAAGAATCTGGACTTGGCGTTCCCCTAACGGCTCCACATTCAACCAAATTGACTTCGTAGCATCGCCCATCACAGCGAGAGTTGTCAATTGTGGAGTCGTCGGCCAGTTCGAATTCGACTCCGACCATCGTCTCGTCCGACTCACCCTCTCTCTCCCCAACAAGGTGCGGCATAAAAGATGCAGGGAGCGGCTGGATTTCGATAAAGTCGCTTTTACTGCCAATGCGAACCTTCTCGCATCAATGCCCCTTGCTCGTCCATCCTCAGCCACAGACGCCTTCCACAAGATACAAGCGTTTGCAAAGACAGCAGCAACCAACTGTTGGAGAAAGAGGCAATCGCCACCTTGGATCTCTCCCGCAACTCGGAAACTCCTTGCTCAACGCCATCTACTTCGATCATCCCTGCAATCCAATGTCGAATATTCCTTGTCATGCAAAACAGCCCGAAGCAACCTCGTAGACGATATCAAGAGAAGGAAAGAGAACCAGGCAAAACAAGCTGCAATGAAAGGAAGAAGCATCGTCAAAGAGATGCTCAAACTGCGCTCGTCTCGTAAACGACTTCTCGTTCCTGACCCAGTCTCTGGCGCCCTTTCCCAAGATGCGACTAAGACTGCCGTCCAAGTTTACTACGGGGAACTCTACAAACGCGCAGTGAACATTCCCTTGGCCGTGCCTCCTTCTCCCGAACCATTGCCACTCTTCCTTCCAGATGAAACGAGGCATGCTCTCTCGCTTCTCAAGTGCGGGCATTCCCCTGGATCCGATGGTATCCTCCCTGACATGCTTTACCACTCAAGAGAGCACCTTGCCCCATTCTTCGCTGATCTACTGAATCGCCTCGTAGCAGGAGACCAAGTACCTGGAGATTTGGTTGAAGCAGTTGTGTCCCTTCTTCACAAAAAGGGCGACCCAACAGATATCGGAAACTTCAGACCAATCTCGTTGCTTAACGTATCCCTCAAGACAATCACTCGCGTTGTTCTCAAACGAATCGAATCATCAATTGAAGAGGCTGAATCGCATACTCAGACCGGATTCCGGAAAGGTCACTGCACTCTCAACAATCTTCACTCGATCAAACAACTCGCAGAACGCACGCACGAATACGGAATGCACCTCTACTTGGGATTCGTGGATTTTCGGAAGGCATTTGACTGTGTGGAATGGAACTCTGTTTGGCACGCACTGTGGATCGCTAGAGTGCACCCGACTCTAATCCATCTCTTGCGTCGCCTCTACGAATCTTCCTCTACTCTCATCCGGGTCAACGAGGATTTGGTTCCAGTTGAAGTGCGGAGAGGAGTTCGCCAAGGAGACACTCTCTCCCCATGTCTCTTCAATGCCGTCTTGAGATACGCTATGAATGAAATCGATTGGGAGAACAACGGAATATCGATCGATGGCCGCAACCTGAGTCACTTAGAGTACGCAGACGACATTGTTCTAATCGCAAAGAGTCGCCCCGAACTGGAGAACATGATGAAGAAACTTATGGAGGCTTGCGCGCGCGTTGGTCTTGAAGTAAATCCATCCAAGACCGTACTTCTAACCTCGTGCACCTCCACCCGAGCACCCATTGTCATCGACAATCTGAAGTTCAACTTTGCCGAATCCACCACCTATCTAGGCGGAAGAATCTCACTTCCCCTTGACTACTCAGCAGAACTTGAGCACAGAATTCGTCTGGGTTGGTTCGCATGGAGCAAGCTCTCGTACCTCCTCTCTTCACGCATTCTACCGATGAAAACAAAGCGGCGCCTTTTCAACAGTTGTGTCATGTCTACGATACTCTATGGCAGCGAGCTATGGGCCCTACGAGCAAGTGACAAGGAGCGACTAAGTGTGACTCAGCGTAAGATGGAGCGGAAAATGCTCGGAATCAGCTTGCGAGATCGATGGAGGAACGTGAACATCCGCAACGCAACAGGAGTCCGTGACTGGAATCAGGAGGCTATGAGAAGGAAGGCAATTTGGGCGTTGAAACTGCGACGAATGGATATGGAAGAATGGAGCAGAGCGACTACTATGTGGATACCTTACAACAGGACGCGCTCACCGGGTCAGCCTAAACCCCGATGGAGAGATGATCTCAGAAGAACTATTGGAGCGAGATGGTGGAACGCAACTGCTGAAGAATACCGACCCTTCCTCATCTTGCGTTAACGCATGACGTGATAAATATTGATTGATTGATTGAATTAGCATTGGGTCAACTACCGTATACCAATCGATAACTAGCCATGGGTCAACTGTTATTCCGTGGGTCAGATTTATGACTTTGACCTTTGATCTTTGAATTACCGTATGCCAATCAATAATTAGCATTGGGTCAACTACCGTATACCAATCGATAATTAACCATGGGTCACCTCTTATTCCGTGGGTCAGATTTATGATTTTGACCTTTGATCTTTGAATTACCGTATGCCAATCAATAATTAGCATTGGGTCAACTACCGTATACCAATCGATAACTAGCCATGGGTCAACTGTTATTCCGTGGGTCAGATTTATGACTTTGACCTTTGATCTTTGAATTACCGTATGCCAATCAATAATTAGCATTGGGTCAACTACCGTATACCAATCGATAATTAACCATGGGTCACCTCTTATTCCGTGGGTCAGATTTATGATTTTGACTTTTGATCTTTGAATTACCGTATGCCAATCAATAATTAGCATTGGGTCAACTACCGTATACCAATCGATAATTAGCCATGGTCATCTCTTATTCCGTGGGTCAGATTTATGATTTTGACCTTTGATCTTTGAATTACCGTATGCCAATCAATAATTAGCATTGGGTCAACTACCGTATACCAATCGATAACTAGCCATGGGTCAACTGTTATTCCGTGGGTCAGATTTATGACTTTGACCTTTGATCTTTGAATTACCGTATGCCAATCAATAATTAGCATTGGGTCAACTACCGTATACCAATCGATAATTAACCATGGGTCACCTCTTATTCCGTGGGTCAGATTTATGATTTTGACCTTTGATCTTTGAATTACCGTATGCCAATCAATAATTAGCATTGGGTCAACTACCGTATACCAATCGATAACTAGCCATGGGTCAACTGTTATTCCGTGGGTCAGATTTATGACTTTGACCTTTGATCTTTGAATTACCGTATGCCAATCAATAATTAGCATTGGGTCAACTACCGTATACCAATCGATAATTAGCCATGGTCATCTCTTATTCCGTGGGTCAGATTTATGATTTTGACCTTTGATCTTTGAATTACCGTATGCCAATCAATAATTAGCATTGGGTCAACTACCGTATACCAATCGATAATTAGCCATGGGTCACCTCTTATTCCGTGGGTTAGATTTATGATTTGACCTTTGATCTTTGAATTACCGTATGCCAATCAATAATTAGCATTGGTCAACTACCGTATACCAATCGATAATTAGCCATGGGTCAAAGCATCTCGAATGTTCCAGAAAGTTCGAAAATGTTGAAAGGGTGGGGTCCCCGAGCCGGTAGAATTTATTTTCTGTTTTTGATTGAAGTTTTTCGAAAATCAATACCTATATATAAAGCGCAGGTTCCGTCCGTGTGTCCGGATTGCGAAATAGGGTGGGGAGGGATGGGTGACCTTAGAAGGGCATCGGTCCACTACCGTATACCAATCAATAATTAGCATTTGGACAACCACAGTATACCAATCGATAATTAGCCATGGGTCACCTCTTATTCCGTGGGTCAGATTTATGATTTTGACTTTTGATCTTTGAATTACCGTATGCCAATCAATAATTAGCATTGGGTCAACTACCGTATACCAATCGATAACTAGCCATGGGTCAACTGTTATTCCGTGGGTCAGATTTATGACTTTGACCTTTGATCTTTGAATTACCGTATGCCAATCAATAATTAGCATTGGGTCAACTACCGTATACCAATCGATAATTAGCCATGGTCATCTCTTTTCCGTGGGTCAGATTTATGATTTTGACCTTTGATCTTTGAATTACCGTATGCCAATCAATAATTAGCATTGGGTCAACTACCGTATACCAATCGATAACTATCCATGGGTCAACTGTTATTCCGTGGGTCAGATTTATGACTTTGACCTTTGATCTTTGAATTACCGTATGCCAATCAATAATTAGCATTGGGTCAACTACCGTATACCAATCGATAACTAGCCAAGGGTCAACTGTTATTCCGTGGGTCAGATTTATGACTTTGACCTTTGATCTTTGAATTACCGTATGCCAATCAATAATTAGCATTGGGTCAACTACCGTATACCAATCGATAATTAGCCATGGTCATCTCTTATTCCGTGGGTCAGATTTATGATTTTGACCTTTGATCTTTGAATTACCGTATGCCAATCAATAATTAGCATTGGGTCAACTACCGTATACCAATCGATAACTAGCCATGGGTCAACTGTTATTCCGTGGGTCAGATTTATGACTTTGACCTTTGATCTTTGAATTACCGTATGCCAATCAATAATTAGCATTGGGTCAACTACCGTATACCAATCGATAATTAACCATGGGTCACCTCTTATTCCGTGGGTCAGATTTATGATTTTGACCTTTGATCTTTGAATTACCGTATGCCAATCAATAATTAGCATTGGGTCAACTACCGTATACCAATCGATAACTAGCCATGGGTCAACTGTTATTCCGTGGGTCAGATTTATGACTTTGACCTTTGATCTTTGAATTACCGTATGCCAATCAATAATTAGCATTGGGTCAACTACCGTATACCAATCGATAATTAGCCATGGTCATCTCTTATTCCGTGGGTCAGATTTATGATTTTGACCTTTGATCTTTGAATTACCGTATGCCAATCAATAATTAGCATTGGGTCAACTACCGTATACCAATCGATAATTAGCCATGGGTCACCTCTTATTCCGTGGGTTAGATTTATGATTTGACCTTTGATCTTTGAATTACCGTATGCCAATCAATAATTAGCATTGGTCAACTACCGTATACCAATCGATAATTAGCCATGGGTCAAAGCATCTCGAATGTTCCAGAAAGTTCGAAAATGTTGAAAGGGTGGGGTCCCCGAGCCGGTAGAATTTATTTTCTGTTTTTGATTGAAGTTTTTCGAAAATCAATACCTATATATAAAGCGCAGGTTCCGTCCGTGTGTCCGGATTGCGAAATAGGGTGGGGAGGGATGGGTGACCTTAGAAGGGCATCGGTCCACTACCGTATACCAATCAATAATTAGCATTTGGACAACCACAGTATACCAATCGATAATTAGCCATGGGTCACCTCTTATTCCGTGGGTCAGATTTATGATTTTGACTTTTGATCTTTGAATTACCGTATGCCAATCAATAATTAGCATTGGGTCAACTACCGTATACCAATCGATAACTAGCCATGGGTCAACTGTTATTCCGTGGGTCAGATTTATGACTTTGACCTTTGATCTTTGAATTACCGTATGCCAATCAATAATTAGCATTGGGTCAACTACCGTATACCAATCGATAATTAGCCATGGTCATCTCTTTTCCGTGGGTCAGATTTATGATTTTGACCTTTGATCTTTGAATTACCGTATGCCAATCAATAATTAGCATTGGGTCAACTACCGTATACCAATCGATAACTATCCATGGGTCAACTGTTATTCCGTGGGTCAGATTTATGACTTTGACCTTTGATCTTTGAATTACCGTATGCCAATCAATAATTAGCATTGGGTCAACTACCGTATACCAATCGATAACTAGCCAAGGGTCAACTGTTATTCCGTGGGTCAGATTTATGACTTTGACCTTTGATCTTTGAATTACCGTATGCCAATCAATAATTAGCATTGGGTCAACTACCGTATACCAATCGATAATTAGCCATGGTCATCTCTTATTCCGTGGGTCAGATTTATGATTTTGACCTTTGATCTTTGAATTACCGTATGCCAATCAATAATTAGCATTGGGTCAACTACCGTATACCAATCGATAACTAGCCATGGGTCAACTGTTATTCCGTGGGTCAGATTTATGACTTTGACCTTTGATCTTTGAATTACCGTATGCCAATCAATAATTAGCATTGGGTCAACTACCGTATACCAATCGATAACTATCCATGGGTCAACTGTTATTCCGTGGGTCAGATTTATGACTTTGACCTTTGATCTTTGAATTACCGTATGCCAATCAATAATTAGCATTGGGTCAACTACCGTATACCAATCGATAACTAGCCAAGGGTCAACTGTTATTCCGTGGGTCAGATTTATGACTTTGACCTTTGATCTTTGAATTACCGTATGCCAATCAATAATTAGCATTGGGTCAACTACCGTATACCAATCGATAACTATCCATGGGTCAACTGTTATTCCGTGGGTCAGATTTATGACTTTGACCTTTGATCTTTGAATTACCGTATGCCAATCAATAATTAGCATTGGGTCAACTACCGTATACCAATCGATAACTAGCCATGGGTCAACTGTTATTCCGTGGGTCAGATTTATGACTTTGACCTTTGATCTTTGAATTACCGTATGCCAATCAATAATTAGCATTGGGTCAACTACCGTATACCAATCGATAATTAGCCATGGTCATCTCTTATTCCGTGGGTCAGATTTATGATTTTGACCTTTGATCTTTGAATTACCGTATGCCAATCAATAATTAGCATTGGGTCAACTACCGTATACCAATCGATAATTAACCATGGGTCACCTCTTATTCCGTGGGTCAGATTTATGATTTTGACCTTTGATCTTTGAATTACCGTATGCCAATCAATAATTAGCATTGGGTCAACTACCGTATACCAATCGATAACTAGCCATGGGTCAACTGTTATTCCGTGGGTCAGATTTATGACTTTGACCTTTGATCTTTGAATTACCGTATGCCAATCAATAATTAGCATTGGGTCAACTACCGTATACCAATCGATAATTAGCCATGGTCATCTCTTATTCCGTGGGTCAGATTTATGATTTTGACCTTTGATCTTTGAATTACCGTATGCCAATCAATAATTAGCATTGGGTCAACTACCGTATACCAATCGATAATTAACCATGGGTCACCTCTTATTCCGTGGGTCAGATTTATGATTTTGACCTTTGATCTTTGAATTACCGTATGCCAATCAATAATTAGCATTGGGTCAACTACCGTATACCAATCGATAATTGGCCATGGGTCAAAGCATCTCGAATGTTCCAGAAAGTTCGAAAATGTTGAAAGGGTGGGGTCCCCGAGCCGGTAGAATTTATTTTCTGTTTTTGATTGAAGTTTTTCGAAAATCATTACCTATATATAAAGCGCAGGTTCCGTCCGTGTGTCCGGATTGCGAAATAGGGTGGGGAGGGATGGATGACCTTAGAAGGGCATCGGTCCACTACCGTATACCAATCAATAATTAGCATTTGGACAACGACAGTATACCAATCGATAATTAGCCATGGGTCACCCCTTATTCCGTGGGTCAGATTTATGATTTTGACTTTTGATCTTTGAATTACCGTATGCCAATCAATAATTAGCATTGGGTCAACTACCGTATACCAATCGATAATTAGCCATGGTCATCTCTTATTCCGTGGGTCAGATTTATGACTTTGACCTTTGATCTTTGAATTACCGTATGCCAATCAATAATTAGCATTGGGTCAACTACCGTATACCAATCGATAATTAGCCATGGTCATCTCTTATTCCGTGGGTCAGATTTATGACTTTGACCTTTGATCTTTGAATTACCGTATGCCAATCAATAATTAGCATTGGGTCAACTACCGTATACCAATCGATAACTATCCATGGGTCAACTGTTATTCCGTGGGTCAGATTTATGACTTTGACCTTTGATCTTTGAATTACCGTATGCCAATCAATAATTAGCATTGGGTCAACTACCGTATACCAATCGATAACTAGCCAAGGGTCAACTGTTATTCCGTGGGTCAGATTTATGACTTTGACCTTTGATCTTTGAATTACCGTATGCCAATCAATAATTAGCATTGGGTCAACTACCGTATACCAATCGATAATTAGCCATGGTCATCTCTTATTCCGTGGGTCAGATTTATGATTTTGACCTTTGATCTTTGAATTACCGTATGCCAATCAATAATTAGCATTGGGTCAACTACCGTATACCAATCGATAACTAGCCATGGGTCAACTGTTATTCCGTGGGTCAGATTTATGACTTTGACCTTTGATCTTTGAATTACCGTATGCCAATCAATAATTAGCATTGGGTCAACTACCGTATACCAATCGATAACTATCCATGGGTCAACTGTTATTCCGTGGGTCAGATTTATGACTTTGACCTTTGATCTTTGAATTACCGTATGCCAATCAATAATTAGCATTGGGTCAACTACCGTATACCAATCGATAATTAGCCATGGTCATCTCTTATTCCGTGGGTCAGATTTATGATTTTGACCTTTGATCTTTGAATTACCGTATGCCAATCAATAATTAGCATTGGGTCAACTACCGTATACCAATCGATAACTAGCCATGGGTCAACTGTTATTCCGTGGGTCAGATTTATGACTTTGACCTTTGATCTTTGAATTACCGTATGCCAATCAATAATTAGCATTGGGTCAACTACCGTATACCAATCGATAATTAACCATGGGTCACCTCTTATTCCGTGGGTCAGATTTATGATTTTGACCTTTGATCTTTGAATTACCGTATGCCAATCAATAATTAACATTGGGTCAACTACCGTATACCAATCGATAACTAGCCATGGGTCAACTGTTATTCCGTGGGTCAGATTTATGACTTTGACCTTTGATCTTTGAATTACCGTATGCCAATCAATAATTAGCATTGGGTCAACTACCGTATACCAATCGATAATTAGCCATGGTCATCTCTTATTCCGTGGGTCAGATTTATGATTTTGACCTTTGATCTTTGAATTACCGTATGCCAATCAATAATTAGCATTGGGTCAACTACCGTATACCAATCGATAATTAGCCATGGGTCACCTCTTATTCCGTGGGTTAGATTTATGATTTGACCTTTGATCTTTGAATTACCGTATGCCAATCAATAATTAGCATTGGTCAACTACCGTATACCAATCGATAATTAGCCATGGGTCAAAGCATCTCGAATGTTCCAGAAAGTTCGAAAATGTTGAAAGGGTGGGGTCCCCGAGCCGGTAGAATTTATTTTCTGTTTTTGATTGAAGTTTTTCGAAAATCAATACCTATATATAAAGCGCAGGTTCCGTCCGTGTGTCCGGATTGCGAAATAGGGTGGGGAGGGATGGGTGACCTTAGAAGGGCATCGGTCCACTACCGTATACCAATCAATAATTAGCATTTGGACAACCACAGTATACCAATCGATAATTAGCCATGGGTCACCTCTTATTCCGTGGGTCAGATTTATGATTTTGACTTTTGATCTTTGAATTACCGTATGCCAATCAATAATTAGCATTGGGTCAACTACCGTATACCAATCGATAATTAGCCATGGTCATCTCTTATTCCGTGGGTCAGATTTATGATTTTGACCTTTGATCTTTGAATTACCGTATGCCAATCAATAATTAGCATTGGGTCAACTACCGTATACCAATCGATAATTAACCATGGGTCACCTCTTATTCCGTGGGTCAGATTTATGATTTTGACCTTTGATCTTTGAATTACCGTATGCCAATCAATAATTAGCATTGGGTCAACTACCGTATACCAATCGATAATTAGCCATGGGTC
The DNA here is from genome assembly GCA_036245805.1 of Pristionchus mayeri. NCBI lineage: Eukaryota > Metazoa > Nematoda > Chromadorea > Rhabditida > Neodiplogasteridae > Pristionchus > Pristionchus mayeri. The sequence goes on from BTRK01000005.1 coordinate 41,354,796, forward strand.
AAAGCATCTCGAATGTTCCAGAAAGTTCGAAAATGTTGAAAGGGTGGGGTCCCCGAGCCGGTAGAATTTATTTTCTGTTTTTGATTGAAGTTTTTCGAAAATCAATACCTATATATAAAGCGCAGGTTCCGTCCGTGTGTCCGGATTGCGAAATAGGGTGGGGAGGGATGGGTGACCTTAGAAGGGCATCGGTCCACTACCGTATACCAATCAATAATTAGCATTTGGACAACGTCAGTATACCAATCGATAATTAGCCATGGGTCACCTCTTATTCCGTGGGTCAGATTTATGATTTTGACTTTTGATCTTTGAATTACCGTATGCCAATCAATAATTAGCATTGGGTCAACTACCGTATACCAATCGATAATTAGCCATGGGTCACCTCTTATTCCGTGGGTCAGATTTATGATTTTGACCTTTGATCTTTGAATTACCGTATGCCAATCAATAATTAGCATTGGGTCAACTACCGTATACCAATCGATAATTAGCCATGGTCATCTCTTATTCCGTGGGTCAGATTTATGATTTTGACCTTTGATCTTTGAATTACCGTATGCCAATCAATAATTAGCATTGGGTCAACTACCGTATACCAATCGATAATTAGCCATGGGTCACTTCTTATTCCGTGGGTTAGATTTATGATTTGACCTTTGATCTTTGAATTACCGTATGCCAATCAATAATTAGCATTGGTCAACTACCGTATACCAATCGATAATTAGCCATGGGTCAAAGCATCTCGAATGTTCCAGAAAGTTCGAAAATGTTGAAATGGTGGGGTCCCCGAGCCGGTAGAATTTATTTTCTGTTTTTGATTGAAGTTTTTCGAAAATCAATACCTATATATAAAGCGCAGGTTCCGTCCGTGTGTCCGGATTGCGAAATATGGTGGGGAGGGATGGGTGACCTTAGAAGGGCATCGGTCCACTACCGTATACCAATCAATAATTAGCATTTGGACAACGACAGTATACCAATCGATAATTAGCCATGGGTCACCTCTTATTCCGTGGGTCAGATTTATGATTTTGACTTTTGATCTTTGAATTACCGTATGCCAATCAATAATTAGCATTGGGTCAACTACCGTATACCAATCGATAATTAGCCATGGTCATCTCTTTTCCGTGGGTCAGATTTATGATTTTGACCTTTGATCTTTGAATTACCGTATGCCAATCAATAATTAGCATTGGGTCAACTACCGTATACCAATCGATAACTAGCCATGGGTCAACTGTTATTCCGTGGGTCAGATTTATGACTTTGACCTTTGATCTTTGAATTACCGTATGCCAATCAATAATTAGCATTGGGTCAACTACCGTATACCAATCGATAATTAGCCATGGTCATCTCTTATTCCGTGGGTCAGATTTATGATTTTGACCTTTGATCTTTGAATTACCGTATGCCAATCAATAATTAGCATTGGGTCAACTACCGTATACCAATCGATAATTAACCATGGGTCACCTCTTATTCCGTGGGTCAGATTTATGATTTTGACCTTTGATCTTTGAATTACCGTATGCCAATCAATAATTAGCATTGGGTCAACTACCGTATACCAATCGATAATTAACCATGGGTCACCTCTTATTCCGTGGGTCAGATTTATGATTTTGACCTTTGATCTTTGAATTACCGTATGCCAATCAATAATTAGCATTGGGTCAACTACCGTATACCAATCGATAATTAGCCATGGGTCAAAGCATCTCGAATGTTCCAGAAAGTTCGAAAATGTTGAAAGGGTGGGGTCCCCGAGCCGGTAGAATTTATTTTCTGTTTTTGATTGAAGTTTTTCGAAAATCAATACCTATATATAAAGCGCAGGTTCCGTCCGTGTGTCCGGATTGCGAAATAGGGTGGGGAGGGATGGGTGACCTTAGAAGGGCATCGGTCCACTACCGTATACCAATCAATAATTAGCATTTGGACAACGTCAGTATACCAATCGATAACTAGCCATGGGTCAACTGTTATTCCGTGGGTCAGATTTATGACTTTGACCTTTGATCTTTGAATTACCGTATGCCAATCAATAATTAGCATTGGGTCAACTACCGTATACCAATCGATAACTAGCCATGGGTCAACTGTTATTCCGTGGGTCAGATTTATGACTTTGACCTTTGATCTTTGAATTACCGTATGCCAATCAATTAGCATTGGGTCAACTACCGTATCCTAATCGATAATTAGCCATGGTCATCTCTTATTCCGTGGGTCAGATTTATGATTTTGACCTTTGATCTTTGAATTACCGTATGCCAATCAATAATTAGCATTGGGTCAACTACCGTATACCAATCGATAATTAACCATGGGTCACCTCTTATTCCGTGGGTCAGATTTATGATTTTGACCTTTGATCTTTGAATTACCGTATGCCAATCAATAATTAGCATTGGGTCAACTACCGTATACCAATCGATAATTAACCATGGGTCACCTCTTATTCCGTGGGTCAGATTTATGATTTTGACCTTTGATCTTTGAATTACCGTATGCCAATCAATAATTAGCATTGGGTCAACTACCGTATACCAATCGATAATTAGCCATGGGTCAAAGCATCTCGAATGTTCCAGAAAGTTCGAAAATGTTGAAAGGGTGGGGTCCCCGAGCCGGTAGAATTTATTTTCTGTTTTTGATTGAAGTTTTTCGAAAATCAATACCTATATATAAAGCGCAGGTTCCGTCCGTGTGTCCGGATTGCGAAATAGGGTGGGGAGGGATGGGTGACCTTAGAAGGGCATCGGTCCACTACCGTATACCAATCAATAATTAGCATTTGGACAACGTCAGTATACCAATCGATAATTAGCCATGGGTCACCTCTTATTCCGTGGGTCAGATTTATGATTTTGACCTTTGATCTTTGAATTACCGTATGCCAATCAATAATTAGCATTGGGTCAACTACCGTATACCAATCGATAACTAGCCATGGGTCAACTGTTATTCCGTGGGTCAGATTTATGACTTTGACCTTTGATCTTTGAATTACCGTATGCCAATCAATAATTAGCATTGGGTCAACTACCGTATACCAATCGATAATTAACCATGGGTCACCTCTTATTCCGTGGGTCAGATTTATGATTTTGACCTTTGATCTTTGAATTACCGTATGCCAATCAATAATTAGCATTGGGTCAACTACCGTATACCAATCGATAACTAGCCATGGGTCAACTGTTATTCCGTGGGTCAGATTTATGACTTTGACCTTTGATCTTTGAATTACCGTATGCCAATCAATTAGCATTGGGTCAACTACCGTATACCAATCGATAATTAGCCATGGTCATCTCTTATTCCGTGGGTCAGATTTATGACTTTGACCTTTGATCTTTGAATTACCGTATGCCAATCAATTAGCATTGGGTCAACTACCGTATACCAATCGATAATTAGCCATGGTCATCTCTTATTCCGTGGGTCAGATTTATGATTTTGACCTTTGATCTTTGAATTACCGTATGCCAATCAATAATTAGCATTGGGTCAACTACCGTATACCAATCGATAATTAGCCATGGGTCACCTCTTATTCCGTGGGTTAGATTTATGATTTGACCTTTGATCTTTGAATTACCGTATGCCAATCAATAATTAGCATTGGTCAACTACCGTATACCAATCGATAATTAGCCATGGGTCAAAGCATCTCGAATGTTCCAGAAAGTTCGAAAATGTTGAAAGGGTGGGGTCCCCGAGCCGGTAGAATTTATTTTCTGTTTTTGATTGAAGTTTTTCGAAAATCAATACCTATATATAAAGCGCAGGTTCCGTCCGTGTGTCCGGATTGCGAAATAGGGTGGGGAGGGATGGGTGACCTTAGAAGGGCATCGGTCCACTACCGTATACCAATCAATAATTAGCATTTGGACAACCACAGTATACCAATCGATAATTAGCCATGGGTCACCTCTTATTCCGTGGGTCAGATTTATGATTTTGACTTTTGATCTTTGAATTACCGTATGCCAATCAATAATTAGCATTGGGTCAACTACCGTATACCAATCGATAATTAGCCATGGTCATCTCTTATTCCGTGGGTCAGATTTATGATTTTGACCTTTGATCTTTGAATTACCGTATGCCAATCAATAATTAGCATTGGGTCAACTACCGTATACCAATCGATAATTAACCATGGGTCACCTCTTATTCCGTGGGTCAGATTTATGATTTTGACCTTTGATCTTTGAATTACCGTATGCCAATCAATAATTAGCATTGGGTCAACTACCGTATACCAATCGATAATTAGCCATGGGTCAAAGCATCTCGAATGTTCCAGAAAGTTCGAAAATGTTGAAAGGGTGGGGTCCCCGAGCCGGTAGAATTTATTTTCTGTTTTTGATTGAAGTTTTTCGAAAATCAATACCTATATATAAAGCGCAGGTTCCGTCCGTGTGTCCGGATTGCGAAATAGGGTGGGGAGGGATGGGTGACCTTAGAAGGGCATCGGTCCACTACCGTATACCAATCAATAATTAGCATTTGGACAACGTCAGTATACCAATCGATAATTAGCCATGGGTCACCTCTTATTCCGTGGGTCAGATTTATGATTTTGACTTTTGATCTTTGAATTACCGTATGCCAATCAATAATTAGCATTGGGTCAACTACCGTATACCAATCGATAATTAGCCATGGGTCACCTCTTATTCCGTGGGTCAGATTTATGATTTTGACCTTTGATCTTTGAATTACCGTATGCCAATCAATAATTAGCATTGGGTCAACTACCGTATACCAATCGATAATTAGCCATGGTCATCTCTTATTCCGTGGGTCAGATTTATGATTTTGACCTTTGATCTTTGAATTACCGTATGCCAATCAATAATTAGCATTGGGTCAACTACCGTATACCAATCGATAATTAGCCATGGGTCACCTCTTATTCCGTGGGTTAGATTTATGATTTGACCTTTGATCTTTGAATTACCGTATGCCAATCAATAATTAGCATTGGTCAACTACCGTATACCAATCGATAATTAGCCATGGGTCAAAGCATCTCGAATGTTCCAGAAAGTTCGAAAATGTTGAAAGGGTGGGGTCCCCGAGCCGGTAGAATTTATTTTCTGTTTTTGATTGAAGTTTTTCGAAAATCAATACCTATATATAAAGCGCAGGTTCCGTCCGTGTGTCCGGATTGCGAAATAGGGTGGGGAGGGATGGGTGACCTTAGAAGGGCATCGGTCCACTACCGTATACCAATCAATAATTAGCATTTGGACAACCACAGTATACCAATCGATAATTAGCCATGGGTCACCTCTTATTCCGTGGGTCAGATTTATGATTTTGACTTTTGATCTTTGAATTACCGTATGCCAATCAATAATTAGCATTGGGTCAACTACCGTATACCAATCGATAATTAGCCATGGTCATCTCTTATTCCGTGGGTCAGATTTATGATTTTGACCTTTGATCTTTGAATTACCGTATGCCAATCAATAATTAGCATTGGGTCAACTACCGTATACCAATCGATAATTAACCATGGGTCACCTCTTATTCCGTGGGTCAGATTTATGATTTTGACCTTTGATCTTTGAATTACCGTATGCCAATCAATAATTAGCATTGGGTCAACTACCGTATACCAATCGATAATTAGCCATGGGTCAAAGCATCTCGAATGTTCCAGAAAGTTCGAAAATGTTGAAAGGGTGGGGTCCCCGAGCCGGTAGAATTTATTTTCTGTTTTTGATTGAAGTTTTTCGAAAATCAATACCTATATATAAAGCGCAGGTTCCGTCCGTGTGTCCGGATTGCGAAATAGGGTGGGGAGGGATGGGTGACCTTAGAAGGGCATCGGTCCACTACCGTATACCAATCAATAATTAGCATTTGGACAACGTCAGTATACCAATCGATAATTAGCCATGGGTCACCTCTTATTCCGTGGGTCAGATTTATGATTTTGACTTTTGATCTTTGAATTACCGTATGCCAATCAATAATTAGCATTGGGTCAACTACCGTATACCAATCGATAATTAGCCATGGGTCACCTCTTATTCCGTGGGTCAGATTTATGATTTTGACCTTTGATCTTTGAATTACCGTATGCCAATCAATAATTAGCATTGGGTCAACTACCGTATACCAATCGATAATTAGCCATGGTCATCTCTTATTCCGTGGGTCAGATTTATGATTTTGACCTTTGATCTTTGAATTACCGTATGCCAATCAATAATTAGCATTGGGTCAACTACCGTATACCAATCGATAATTAGCCATGGGTCACTTCTTATTCCGTGGGTTAGATTTATGATTTGACCTTTGATCTTTGAATTACCGTATGCCAATCAATAATTAGCATTGGTCAACTACCGTATACCAATCGATAATTAGCCATGGGTCAAAGCATCTCGAATGTTCCAGAAAGTTCGAAAATGTTGAAATGGTGGGGTCCCCGAGCCGGTAGAATTTATTTTCTGTTTTTGATTGAAGTTTTTCGAAAATCAATACCTATATATAAAGCGCAGGTTCCGTCCGTGTGTCCGGATTGCGAAATAGGGTGGGGAGGGATGGGTGACCTTAGAAGGGCATCGGTCCACTACCGTATACCAATCAATAATTAGCATTGGGTCAACTACCGTATACCAATCGATAACTAGCCATGGGTCAACTGTTATTCCGTGGGTCAGATTTATGACTTTGACCTTTGATCTTTGAATTACCGTATGCCAATCAATAATTAGCATTGGGTCAACTACCGTATACCAATCGATAATTAGCCATGGTCATCTCTTATTCCGTGGGTCAGATTTATGATTTTGACCTTTGATCTTTGAATTACCGTATGCCAATCAATAATTAGCATTGGGTCAACTACCGTATACCAATCGATAATTAGCCATGGGTCACCTCTTATTCCGTGGGTTAGATTTATGATTTGACCTTTGATCTTTGAATTACCGTATGCCAATCAATAATTAGCATTGGTCAACTACCGTATACCAATCGATAATTAGCCATGGGTCAAAGCATCTCGAATGTTCCAGAAAGTTCGAAAATGTTGAAAGGGTGGGGTCCCCGAGCCGGTAGAATTTATTTTCTGTTTTTGATTGAAGTTTTTCGAAAATCAATACCTATATATAAAGCGCAGGTTCCGTCCGTGTGTCCGGATTGCGAAATAGGGTGGGGAGGGATGGGTGACCTTAGAAGGGCATCGGTCCACTACCGTATACCAATCAATAATTAGCATTTGGACAACGTCAGTATACCAATCGATAATTAGCCATGGGTCACCTCTTATTCCGTGGGTCAGATTTATGATTTTGACTTTTGATCTTTGAATTACCGTATGCCAATCAATAATTAGCATTGGGTCAACTACCGTATACCAATCGATAACTAGCCATGGGTCAACTGTTATTCCGTGGGTCAGATTTATGACTTTGACCTTTGATCTTTGATTTACCGTATGCCAATCAATAATTAGCATTGGGTCAACTACCGTATACCAATCGATAATTAGCCATGGTCATCTCTTATTCCGTGGGTCAGATTTATGATTTTGACCTTTGATCTTTGAATTACCGTATGCCAATCAATAATTAGCATTGGGTCAACTACCGTATACCAATCGATAATTAACCATGGGTCACCTCTTATTCCGTGGGTCAGATTTATGATTTTGACCTTTGATCTTTGAATTACCGTATGCCAATCAATAATTAGCATTGGGTCAACTACCGTATACCAATCGATAATTAACCATGGGTCACCTCTTATTCCGTGGGTCAGATTTATGATTTTGACCTTTGATCTTTGAATTACCGTATGCCAATCAATAATTAGCATTGGGTCAACTACCGTATACCAATCGATAATTAGCCATGGGTCAAAGCATCTCGAATGTTCCAGAAAGTTCGAAAATGTTGAAAGGGTGGGGTCCCCGAGCCGGTAGAATTTATTTTCTGTTTTTGATTGAAGTTTTTCGAAAATCAATACCTATATATAAAGCGCAGGTTCCGTCCGTGTGTCCGGATTGCGAAATAGGGTGGGGAGGGATGGGTGACCTTAGAAGGGCATCGGTCCACTACCGTATACCAATCAATAATTAGCATTTGGACAACGTCAGTATACCAATCGATAATTAGCCATGGGTCACCTCTTATTCCGTGGGTCAGATTTATGATTTTGACTTTTGATCTTTGAATTACCGTATGCCAATCAATAATTAGCATTGGGTCAACTACCGTATACCAATCGATAATTAGCCATGGGTCACCTCTTATTCCGTGGGTCAGATTTATGATTTTGACCTTTGATCTTTGAATTACCGTATGCCAATCAATAATTAGCATTGGGTCAACTACCGTATACCAATCGATAATTAGCCATGGTCATCTCTTATTCCGTGGGTCAGATTTATGATTTTGACCTTTGATCTTTGAATTACCGTATGCCAATCAATAATTAGCATTGGGTCAACTACCGTATACCAATCGATAACTAGCCATGGGTCAACTGTTATTCCGTGGGTCAGATTTATGACTTTGACCTTTGATCTTTCAATTACCGTATGCCAATCAATAATTAGCATTGGGTCAACTACCGTATACCAATCGATAATTAGCCATGGTCATCTCTTATTCCGTGGGTCAGATTTATGATTTTGACTTTTGATCTTTGAATTACCGTATGCCAATCAATAATTAGCATTGGGTCAACTACCGTATACCAATCGATAACTAGCCATGGGTCAACTGTTATTCCGTGGGTCAGATTTATGACTTTGACCTTTGATCTTTGAATTACCGTATGCCAATCAATAATTAGCATTGGGTCAACTACCGTATACCAATCGATAATTAGCCATGGGTCAAAGCATCTCGAATGTTCCAGAAAGTTCGAAAATGTTGAAAGGGTGGGGTCCCCGAGCCGGTAGAATTTATTTTCTGTTTTTGATTGAAGTTTTTCGAAAATCAATACCTATATATAAAGCGCAGGTTCCGTCCGTGTGTCCGGATTGCGAAATAGGGTGGGGAGGGATGGGTGACCTTAGAAGGGCATCGGTCCACTACCGTATACCAATCAATAATTAGCATTTGGACAACGACAGTATACCAATCGATAATTAGCCATGGGTCACCTCTTATTCCGTGGGTCAGATTTATGATTTTGACTTTTGATCTTTGAATTACCGTATGCCAATCAATAATTAGCATTGGGTCAACTACCGTATACCAATCGATAACTAGCCATGGGTCAACTGTTATTCCGTGGGTCAGATTTATGACTTTGACCTTTGATCTTTGAATTACCGTATGCCAATCAATAATTAGCATTGGGTCAACTACCGTATACCAATCGATAATTAGCCATGGTCATCTCTTATTCCGTGGGTCAGATTTATGATTTTGACCTTTGATCTTTGAATTACCGTATGCCAATCAATAATTAGCATTGGGTCAACTACCGTATACCAATCGATAATTAGCCATGGGTCACCTCTTATTCCGTGGGTTAGATTTATGATTTGACCTTTGATCTTTGAATTACCGTATGCCAATCAATAATTAGCATTGGTCAACTACCGTATACCAATCGATAATTAGCCATGGGTCAAAGCATCTCGAATGTTCCAGAAAGTTCGAAAATGTTGAAAGGGTGGGGTCCCCGAGCCGGTAGAATTTATTTTCTGTTTTTGATTGAAGTTTTTCGAAAATCAATACCTATATATAAAGCGCAGGTTCCGTCCGTGTGTCCGGATTGCGAAATAGGGTGGGGAGGGATGGGTGACCTTAGAAGGGCATCGGTCCACTACCGTATACCAATCAATAATTAGCATTTGGACAACCACAGTATACCAATCGATAATTAGCCATGGGTCACCTCTTATTCCGTGGGTCAGATTTATGATTTTGACTTTTGATCTTTGAATTACCGTATGCCAATCAATAATTAGCATTGGGTCAACTACCGTATACCAATCGATAATTAGCCATGGTCATCTCTTTTCCGTGGGTCAGATTTATGACTTTGACCTTTGATCTTTGAATTACCGTATGCCAATCAATAATTAGCATTGGGTCAACTACCGTATACCAATCGATAATTAGCCATGGTCATCTCTTTTCCGTGGGTCAGATTTATGATTTTGACCTTTGATCTTTGAATTACCGTATGCCAATCAATAATTAGCATTGGGTCAACTACCGTATACCAATCGATAACTATCCATGGGTCAACTGTTATTCCGTGGGTCAGATTTATGACTTTGACCTTTGATCTTTGAATTACCGTATGCCAATCAATAATTAGCATTGGGTCAACTACCGTATACCAATCGATAACTAGCCAAGGGTCAACTGTTATTCCGTGGGTCAGATTTATGACTTTGACCTTTGATCTTTGAATTACCGTATGCCAATCAATAATTAGCATTGGGTCAACTACCGTATACCAATCGATAATTAGCCATGGTCATCTCTTATTCCGTGGGTCAGATTTATGATTTTGACCTTTGATCTTTGAATTACCGTATGCCAATCAATAATTAGCATTGGGTCAACTACCGTATACCAATCGATAACTAGCCATGGGTCAACTGTTATTCCGTGGGTCAGATTTATGACTTTGACCTTTGATCTTTGAATTACCGTATGCCAATCAATAATTAGCATTGGGTCAACTACCGTATACCAATCGATAACTATCCATGGGTCAACTGTTATTCCGTGGGTCAGATTTATGACTTTGACCTTTGATCTTTGAATTACCGTATGCCAATCAATAATTAGCATTGGGTCAACTACCGTATACCAATCGATAACTAGCCAAGGGTCAACTGTTATTCCGTGGGTCAGATTTATGACTTTGACCTTTGATCTTTGAATTACCGTATGCCAATCAATAATTAGCATTGGGTCAACTACCGTATACCAATCGATAACTATCCATGGGTCAACTGTTATTCCGTGGGTCAGATTTATGACTTTGACCTTTGATCTTTGAATTACCGTATGCCAATCAATAATTAGCATTGGGTCAACTACCGTATACCAATCGATAACTAGCCATGGGTCAACTGTTATTCCGTGGGTCAGATTTATGACTTTGACCTTTGATCTTTGAATTACCGTATGCCAATCAATAATTAGCATTGGGTCAACTACCGTATACCAATCGATAATTAGCCATGGTCATCTCTTATTCCGTGGGTCAGATTTATGATTTTGACCTTTGATCTTTGAATTACCGTATGCCAATCAATAATTAGCATTGGGTCAACTACCGTATACCAATCGATAATTAACCATGGGTCACCTCTTATTCCGTGGGTCAGATTTATGATTTTGACCTTTGATCTTTGAATTACCGTATGCCAATCAATAATTAGCATTGGGTCAACTACCGTATACCAATCGATAACTAGCCATGGGTCAACTGTTATTCCGTGGGTCAGATTTATGACTTTGACCTTTGATCTTTGAATTACCGTATGCCAATCAATAATTAGCATTGGGTCAACTACCGTATACCAATCGATAATTAGCCATGGTCATCTCTTATTCCGTGGGTCAGATTTATGATTTTGACCTTTGATCTTTGAATTACCGTATGCCAATCAATAATTAGCATTGGGTCAACTACCGTATACCAATCGATAATTAACCATGGGTCACCTCTTATTCCGTGGGTCAGATTTATGATTTTGACCTTTGATCTTTGAATTACCGTATGCCAATCAATAATTAGCATTGGGTCAACTACCGTATACCAATCGATAATTGGCCATGGGTCAAAGCATCTCGAATGTTCCAGAAAGTTCGAAAATGTTGAAAGGGTGGGGTCCCCGAGCCGGTAGAATTTATTTTCTGTTTTTGATTGAAGTTTTTCGAAAATCATTACCTATATATAAAGCGCAGGTTCCGTCCGTGTGTCCGGATTGCGAAATAGGGTGGGGAGGGATGGGTGACCTTAGAAGGGCATCGGTCCACTACCGTATACCAATCAATAATTAGCATTTGGACAACGACAGTATACCAATCGATAATTAGCCATGGGTCACCCCTTATTCCGTGGGTCAGATTTATGATTTTGACTTTTGATCTTTGAATTACCGTATGCCAATCAATAATTAGCATTGGGTCAACTACCGTATACCAATCGATAATTAGCCATGGTCATCTCTTATTCCGTGGGTCAGATTTATGACTTTGACCTTTGATCTTTGAATTACCGTATGCCAATCAATAATTAGCATTGGGTCAACTACCGTATACCAATCGATAATTAGCCATGGTCATCTCTTATTCCGTGGGTCAGATTTATGACTTTGACCTTTGATCTTTGAATTACCGTATGCCAATCAATAATTAGCATTGGGTCAACTACCGTATACCAATCGATAACTATCCATGGGTCAACTGTTATTCCGTGGGTCAGATTTATGACTTTGACCTTTGATCTTTGAATTACCGTATGCCAATCAATAATTAGCATTGGGTCAACTACCGTATACCAATCGATAACTAGCCAAGGGTCAACTGTTATTCCGTGGGTCAGATTTATGACTTTGACCTTTGATCTTTGAATTACCGTATGCCAATCAATAATTAGCATTGGGTCAACTACCGTATACCAATCGATAATTAGCCATGGGTCACCTCTTATTCCGTGGGTTAGATTTATGATTTGACCTTTGATCTTTGAATTACCGTATGCCAATCAATAATTAGCATTGGTCAACTACCGTATACCAATCGATAATTAGCCATGGGTCAAAGCATCTCGAATGTTCCAGAAAGTTCGAAAATGTTGAAAGGGTGGGGTCCCCGAGCCGGTAGAATTTATTTTCTGTTTTTGATTGAAGTTTTTCGAAAATCAATACCTATATATAAAGCGCAGGTTCCGTCCGTGTGTCCGGATTGCGAAATAGGGTGGGGAGGGATGGGTGACCTTAGAAGGGCATCGGTCCACTACCGTATACCAATCAATAATTAGCATTTGGACAACCACAGTATACCAATCGATAATTAGCCATGGGTCACCTCTTATTCCGTGGGTCAGATTTATGATTTTGACTTTTGATCTTTGAATTACCGTATGCCAATCAATAATTAGCATTGGGTCAACTACCGTATACCAATCGATAATTAGCCATGGTCATCTCTTATTCCGTGGGTCAGATTTATGATTTTGACCTTTGATCTTTGAATTACCGTATGCCAATCAATAATTAGCATTGGGTCAACTACCGTATACCAATCGATAACTAGCCATGGGTCAACTGTTATTCCGTGGGTCAGATTTATGACTTTGACCTTTGATCTTTGAATTACCGTATGCCAATCAATAATTAGCATTGGGTCAACTACCGTATACCAATCGATAATTAACCATGGGTCACCTCTTATTCCGTGGGTCAGATTTATGATTTTGACCTTTGATCTTTGAATTACCGTATGCCAATCAATAATTAGCATTGGGTCAACTACCGTATACCAATCGATAACTAGCCATGGGTCAACTGTTATTCCGTGGGTCAGATTTATGACTTTGACCTTTGATCTTTGAATTACCGTATGCCAATCAATAATTAGCATTGGGTCAACTACCGTATACCAATCGATAATTAACCATGGGTCACCTCTTATTCCGTGGGTCAGATTTATGATTTTGACTTTTGATCTTTGAATTACCGTATGCCAATCAATAATTAGCATTGGGTCAACTACCGTATACCAATCGATAATTAGCCATGGTCATCTCTTATTCCGTGGGTCAGATTTATGATTTTGACCTTTGATCTTTGAATTACCGTATGCCAATCAATAATTAGCATTGGGTCAACTACCGTATACCAATCGATAACTAGCCATGGGTCAACTGTTATTCCGTGGGTCAGATTTATGACTTTGACCTTTGATCTTTGAATTACCGTATGCCAATCAATAATTAGCATTGGGTCAACTACCGTATACCAATCGATAATTAACCATGGGTCACCTCTTATTCCGTGGGTCAGATTTATGATTTTGACCTTTGATCTTTGAATTACCGTATGCCAATCAATAATTAGCATTGGGTCAACTACCGTATACCAATCGATAACTAGCCATGGGTCAACTGTTATTCCGTGGGTCAGATTTATGACTTTGACCTTTGATCTTTGAATTACCGTATGCCAATCAATAATTAGCATTGGGTCAACTACCGTATACCAATCGATAATTAGCCATGGTCATCTCTTATTCCGTGGGTCAGATTTATGATTTTGACCTTTGATCTTTGAATTACCGTATGCCAATCAATAATTAGCATTGGGTCAACTACCGTATACCAATCGATAATTAGCCATGGGTCACCTCTTATTCCGTGGGTTAGATTTATGATTTGACCTTTGATCTTTGAATTACCGTATGCCAATCAATAATTAGCATTGGTCAACTACCGTATACCAATCGATAATTAGCCATGGGTCAAAGCATCTCGAATGTTCCAGAAAGTTCGAAAATGTTGAAAGGGTGGGGTCCCCGAGCCGGTAGAATTTATTTTCTGTTTTTGATTGAAGTTTTTCGAAAATCAATACCTATATATAAAGCGCAGGTTCCGTCCGTGTGTCCGGATTGCGAAATAGGGTGGGGAGGGATGGGTGACCTTAGAAGGGCATCGGTCCACTACCGTATACCAATCAATAATTAGCATTTGGACAACCACAGTATACCAATCGATAATTAGCCATGGGTCACCTCTTATTCCGTGGGTCAGATTTATGATTTTGACTTTTGATCTTTGAATTACCGTATGCCAATCAATAATTAGCATTGGGTCAACTACCGTATACCAATCGATAACTAGCCATGGGTCAACTGTTATTCCGTGGGTCAGATTTATGACTTTGACCTTTGATCTTTGAATTACCGTATGCCAATCAATAATTAGCATTGGGTCAACTACCGTATACCAATCGATAATTAGCCATGGTCATCTCTTTTCCGTGGGTCAGATTTATGATTTTGACCTTTGATCTTTGAATTACCGTATGCCAATCAATAATTAGCATTGGGTCAACTACCGTATACCAATCGATAACTATCCATGGGTCAACTGTTATTCCGTGGGTCAGATTTATGACTTTGACCTTTGATCTTTGAATTACCGTATGCCAATCAATAATTAGCATTGGGTCAACTACCGTATACCAATCGATAACTAGCCAAGGGTCAACTGTTATTCCGTGGGTCAGATTTATGACTTTGACCTTTGATCTTTGAATTACCGTATGCCAATCAATAATTAGCATTGGGTCAACTACCGTATACCAATCGATAATTAGCCATGGTCATCTCTTATTCCGTGGGTCAGATTTATGATTTTGACCTTTGATCTTTGAATTACCGTATGCCAATCAATAATTAGCATTGGGTCAACTACCGTATACCAATCGATAACTAGCCATGGGTCAACTGTTAATCCGTGGGTCAGATTTATGACTTTGACCTTTGATCTTTGAATTACCGTATGCCAATCAATAATTAGCATTGGGTCAACTACCGTATACCAATCGATAACTATCCATGGGTCAACTGTTATTCCGTGGGTCAGATTTATGACTTTGACCTTTGATCTTTGAATTACCGTATGCCAATCAATAATTAGCATTGGGTCAACTACCGTATACCAATCGATAACTAGCCAAGGGTCAACTGTTATTCCGTGGGTCAGATTTATGACTTTGACCTTTGATCTTTGAATTACCGTATGCCAATCAATAATTAGCATTGGGTCAACTACCGTATACCAATCGATAACTATCCATGGGTCAACTGTTATTCCGTGGGTCAGATTTATGACTTTGACCTTTGATCTTTGAATTACCGTATGCCAATCAATAATTAGCATTGGTCAACTACCGTATACCAATCGATAATTAGCCATGGGTCAAAGCATCTCGAATGTTCCAGAAAGTTCGAAAATGTTGAAAGGGTGGGGTCCCCGAGCCGGTAGAATTTATTTTCTGTTTTTGATTGAAGTTTTTCGAAAATCAATACCTATATATAAAGCGCAGGTTCCGTCCGTGTGTCCGGATTGCGAAATAGGGTGGGGAGGGATGGGTGACCTTAGAAGGGCATCGGTCCACTACCGTATACCAATCAATAATTAGCATTTGGACAACGACAGTATACCAATCGATAATTAGCCATGGGTCACCTCTTATTCCGTGGGTCAGATTTATGATTTTGACTTTTGATCTTTGAATTACCGTATGCCAATCAATAATTAGCATTGGGTCAACTACCGTATACCAATCGATAATTAGCCATGGGTCACCTCTTATTCCGTGGGTCAGATTTATGATTTTGACTTTTGATCTTTGAATTACCGTATGCCAATCAATAATTAGCATTGGGTCAACTACCGTATACCAATCGATAACTAGCCATGGGTCAACTGTTATTCCGTGGGTCAGATTTATGACTTTGACCTTTGATCTTTGAATTACCGTATGCCAATCAATAATTAGCATTGGGTCAACTACCGTATACCAATCGATAATTAGCCATGGTCATCTCTTTTCCGTGGGTCAGATTTATGATTTTGACCTTTGATCTTTGAATTACCGTATGCCAATCAATAATTAGCATTGGGTCAACTACCGTATACCAATCGATAACTATCCATGGGTCAACTGTTATTCCGTGGGTCAGATTTATGACTTTGACCTTTGATCTTTGAATTACCGTATGCCAATCAATAATTAGCATTGGGTCAACTACCGTATACCAATCGATAACTAGCCAAGGGTCAACTGTTATTCCGTGGGTCAGATTTATGACTTTGACCTTTGATCTTTGAATTACCGTATGCCAATCAATAATTAGCATTGGGTCAACTACCGTATACCAATCGATAATTAGCCATGGTCATCTCTTATTCCGTGGGTCAGATTTATGATTTTGACCTTTGATCTTTGAATTACCGTATGCCAATCAATAATTAGCATTGGGTCAACTACCGTATACCAATCGATAACTAGCCATGGGTCAACTGTTATTCCGTGGGTCAGATTTATGACTTTGACCTTTGATCTTTGAATTACCGTATGCCAATCAATAATTAGCATTGGGTCAACTACCGTATACCAATCGATAACTAGCCATGGGTCAACTGTTATTCCGTGGGTCAGATTTATGACTTTGACCTTTGATCTTTGAATTACCGTATGCCAATCAATAATTAGCATTGGGTCAACTACCGTTTACCAATCGATAACTATCCATGGGTCAACTGTTATTCCGTGGGTCAGATTTATGACTTTGACCTTTGATCTTTGAATTACCGTATGCCAATCAATAATTAGCATTGGGTCAACTACCGTATACCAATCGATAACTAGCCAAGGGTCAACTGTTATTCCGTGGGTCAGATTTATGACTTTGACCTTTGATCTTTGAATTACCGTATGCCAATCAATAATTAGCATTGGGTCAACTACCGTATACCAATCGATAACTATCCATGGGTCAACTGTTATTCCGTGGGTCAGATTTATGACTTTGACCTTTGATCTTTGAATTACCGTATGCCAATCAATAATTAGCATTGGGTCAACTACCGTATACCAATCGATAACTAGCCATGGGTCAACTGTTATTCCGTGGGTCAGATTTATGACTTTGACCTTTGATCTTTGAATTACCGTATGCCAATCAATAATTAGCATTGGGTCAACTACCGTATACCAATCGATAATTAGCCATGGTCATCTCTTATTCCGTGGGTCAGATTTATGATTTTGACCTTTGATCTTTGAATTACCGTATGCCAATCAATAATTAGCATTGGGTCAACTACCGTATACCAATCGATAATTAACCATGGGTCACCTCTTATTCCGTGGGTCAGATTTATGATTTTGACCTTTGATCTTTGAATTACCGTATGCCAATCAATAATTAGCATTGGGTCAACTACCGTATACCAATCGATAACTAGCCATGGGTCAACTGTTATTCCGTGGGTCAGATTTATGACTTTGACCTTTGATCTTTGAATTACCGTATGCCAATCAATAATTAGCATTGGGTCAACTACCGTATACCAATCGATAATTAGCCATGGTCATCTCTTATTCCGTGGGTCAGATTTATGATTTTGACCTTTGATCTTTGAATTACCGTATGCCAATCAATAATTAGCATTGGGTCAACTACCGTATACCAATCGATAATTAACCATGGGTCACCTCTTATTCCGTGGGTCAGATTTATGATTTTGACCTTTGATCTTTGAATTACCGTATGCCAATCAATAATTAGCATTGGGTCAACTACCGTATACCAATCGATAATTGGCCATGGGTCAAAGCATCTCGAATGTTCCAGAAAGTTCGAAAATGTTGAAAGGGTGGGGTCCCCGAGCCGGTAGAATTTATTTTCTGTTTTTGATTGAAGTTTTTCGAAAATCATTACCTATATATAAAGCGCAGGTTCCGTCCGTGTGTCCGGATTGCGAAATAGGGTGGGGAGGGATGGGTGACCTTAGAAGGGCATCGGTCCACTACCGTATACCAATCAATAATTAGCATTTGGACAACGACAGTATACCAATCGATAATTAGCCATGGGTCACCCCTTATTCCGTGGGTCAGATTTATGATTTTGACTTTTGATCTTTGAATTACCGTATGCCAATCAATAATTAGCATTGGGTCAACTACCGTATACCAATCGATAATTAGCCATGGTCATCTCTTATTCCGTGGGTCAGATTTATGACTTTGACCTTTGATCTTTGAATTACCGTATGCCAATCAATAATTAGCATTGGGTCAACTACCGTATACCAATCGATAATTAGCCATGGTCATCTCTTATTCCGTGGGTCAGATTTATGACTTTGACCTTTGATCTTTGAATTACCGTATGCCAATCAATAATTAGCATTGGGTCAACTACCGTATACCAATCGATAACTATCCATGGGTCAACTGTTATTCCGTGGGTCAGATTTATGACTTTGACCTTTGATCTTTGAATTACCGTATGCCAATCAATAATTAGCATTGGGTCAACTACCGTATACCAATCGATAACTAGCCAAGGGTCAACTGTTATTCCGTGGGTCAGATTTATGACTTTGACCTTTGATCTTTGAATTACCGTATGCCAATCAATAATTAGCATTGGTCAACTACCGTATACCAATCGATAATTAGCCATGGGTCAAAGCATCTCGAATGTTCCAGAAAGTTCGAAAATGTTGAAAGGGTGGGGTCCCCGAGCCGGTAGAATTTATTTTCTGTTTTTGATTGAAGTTTTTCGAAAATCAATACCTATATATAAAGCGCAGGTTCCGTCCGTGTGTCCGGATTGCGAAATAGGGTGGGGAGGGATGGGTGACCTTAGAAGGGCATCGGTCCACTACCGTATACCAATCAATAATTAGCATTTGGACAACCACAGTATACCAATCGATAATTAGCCATGGGTCACCTCTTATTCCGTGGGTCAGATTTATGATTTTGACTTTTGATCTTTGAATTACCGTATGCCAATCAATAATTAGCATTGGGTCAACTACCGTATACCAATCGATAATTAGCCATGGTCATCTCTTATTCCGTGGGTCAGATTTATGATTTTGACCTTTGATCTTTGAATTACCGTATGCCAATCAATAATTAGCATTGGGTCAACTACCGTATACCAATCGATAACTAGCCATGGGTCAACTGTTATTCCGTGGGTCAGATTTATGACTTTGACCTTTGATCTTTGAATTACCGTATGCCAATCAATAATTAGCATTGGGTCAACTACCGTATACCAATCGATAATTAACCATGGGTCACCTCTTATTCCGTGGGTCAGATTTATGATTTTGACCTTTGATCTTTGAATTACCGTATGCCAATCAATAATTAGCATTGGGTCAACTACCGTATACCAATCGATAACTAGCCATGGGTCAACTGTTATTCCGTGGGTCAGATTTATGACTTTGACCTTTGATCTTTGAATTACCGTATGCCAATCAATAATTAGCATTGGGTCAACTACCGTATACCAATCGATAATTAACCATGGGTCACCTCTTATTCCGTGGGTCAGATTTATGATTTTGACTTTTGATCTTTGAATTACCGTATGCCAATCAATAATTAGCATTGGGTC
Organism: Pristionchus mayeri; assembly: GCA_036245805.1. Lineage (NCBI taxonomy): Eukaryota > Metazoa > Nematoda > Chromadorea > Rhabditida > Neodiplogasteridae > Pristionchus > Pristionchus mayeri. Next base: position 41,374,988 of record BTRK01000005.1, read on the forward strand.
AACTACCGTATACCAATCGATAATTAGCCATGGTCATCTCTTATTCCGTGGGTCAGATTTATGATTTTGACCTTTGATCTTTGAATTACCGTATGCCAATCAATAATTAGCATTGGGTCAACTACCGTATACCAATCGATAACTAGCCATGGGTCAACTGTTATTCCGTGGGTCAGATTTATGACTTTGACCTTTGATCTTTGAATTACCGTATGCCAATCAATAATTAGCATTGGGTCAACTACCGTATACCAATCGATAATTAACCATGGGTCACCTCTTATTCCGTGGGTCAGATTTATGATTTTGACCTTTGATCTTTGAATTACCGTATGCCAATCAATAATTAGCATTGGGTCAACTACCGTATACCAATCGATAACTAGCCATGGGTCAACTGTTATTCCGTGGGTCAGATTTATGACTTTGACCTTTGATCTTTGAATTACCGTATGCCAATCAATAATTAGCATTGGGTCAACTACCGTATACCAATCGATAATTAGCCATGGTCATCTCTTATTCCGTGGGTCAGATTTATGATTTTGACCTTTGATCTTTGAATTACCGTATGCCAATCAATAATTAGCATTGGGTCAACTACCGTATACCAATCGATAATTAGCCATGGGTCACCTCTTATTCCGTGGGTTAGATTTATGATTTGACCTTTGATCTTTGAATTACCGTATGCCAATCAATAATTAGCATTGGTCAACTACCGTATACCAATCGATAATTAGCCATGGGTCAAAGCATCTCGAATGTTCCAGAAAGTTCGAAAATGTTGAAAGGGTGGGGTCCCCGAGCCGGTAGAATTTATTTTCTGTTTTTGATTGAAGTTTTTCGAAAATCAATACCTATATATAAAGCGCAGGTTCCGTCCGTGTGTCCGGATTGCGAAATAGGGTGGGGAGGGATGGGTGACCTTAGAAGGGCATCGGTCCACTACCGTATACCAATCAATAATTAGCATTTGGACAACCACAGTATACCAATCGATAATTAGCCATGGGTCACCTCTTATTCCGTGGGTCAGATTTATGATTTTGACTTTTGATCTTTGAATTACCGTATGCCAATCAATAATTAGCATTGGGTCAACTACCGTATACCAATCGATAACTAGCCATGGGTCAACTGTTATTCCGTGGGTCAGATTTATGACTTTGACCTTTGATCTTTGAATTACCGTATGCCAATCAATAATTAGCATTGGGTCAACTACCGTATACCAATCGATAATTAGCCATGGTCATCTCTTTTCCGTGGGTCAGATTTATGATTTTGACCTTTGATCTTTGAATTACCGTATGCCAATCAATAATTAGCATTGGGTCAACTACCGTATACCAATCGATAACTATCCATGGGTCAACTGTTATTCCGTGGGTCAGATTTATGACTTTGACCTTTGATCTTTGAATTACCGTATGCCAATCAATAATTAGCATTGGGTCAACTACCGTATACCAATCGATAACTAGCCAAGGGTCAACTGTTATTCCGTGGGTCAGATTTATGACTTTGACCTTTGATCTTTGAATTACCGTATGCCAATCAATAATTAGCATTGGGTCAACTACCGTATACCAATCGATAATTAGCCATGGTCATCTCTTATTCCGTGGGTCAGATTTATGATTTTGACCTTTGATCTTTGAATTACCGTATGCCAATCAATAATTAGCATTGGGTCAACTACCGTATACCAATCGATAACTAGCCATGGGTCAACTGTTATTCCGTGGGTCAGATTTATGACTTTGACCTTTGATCTTTGAATTACCGTATGCCAATCAATAATTAGCATTGGGTCAACTACCGTATACCAATCGATAACTATCCATGGGTCAACTGTTATTCCGTGGGTCAGATTTATGACTTTGACCTTTGATCTTTGAATTACCGTATGCCAATCAATAATTAGCATTGGGTCAACTACCGTATACCAATCGATAACTAGCCAAGGGTCAACTGTTATTCCGTGGGTCAGATTTATGACTTTGACCTTTGATCTTTGAATTACCGTATGCCAATCAATAATTAGCATTGGGTCAACTACCGTATACCAATCGATAACTATCCATGGGTCAACTGTTATTCCGTGGGTCAGATTTATGACTTTGACCTTTGATCTTTGAATTACCGTATGCCAATCAATAATTAGCATTGGGTCAACTACCGTATACCAATCGATAACTAGCCATGGGTCAACTGTTATTCCGTGGGTCAGATTTATGACTTTGACCTTTGATCTTTGAATTACCGTATGCCAATCAATAATTAGCATTGGTCAACTACCGTATACCAATCGATAATTAGCCATGGGTCAAAGCATCTCGAATGTTCCAGAAAGTTCGAAAATGTTGAAAGGGTGGGGTCCCCGAGCCGGTAGAATTTATTTTCTGTTTTTGATTGAAGTTTTTCGAAAATCAATACCTATATATAAAGCGCAGGTTCCGTCCGTGTGTCCGGATTGCGAAATAGGGTGGGGAGGGATGGGTGACCTTAGAAGGGCATCGGCCCACTACCGTATACCAATCAATAATTAGCATTTGGACAACGACAGTATACCAATCGATAATTAGCCATGGGTCACCTCTTATTCCGTGGGTCAGATTTATGATTTTGACTTTTGATCTTTGAATTACCGTATGCCAATCAATAATTAGCATTGGGTCAACTACCGTATACCAATCGATAATTAGCCATGGTCATCTCTTATTCCGTGGGTCAGATTTATGATTTTGACCTTTGATCTTTGAATTACCGTATGCCAATCAATAATTAGCATTGGGTCAACTACCGTATACCAATCGATAACTAGCCATGGGTCAACTGTTATTCCGTGGGTCAGATTTATGACTTTGACCTTTGATCTTTGAATTACCGTATGCCAATCAATAATTAGCATTGGTCAACTACCGTATACCAATCGATAATTAGCCATGGGTCAAAGCATCTCGAATGTTCCAGAAAGTTCGAAAATGTTGAAAGGGTGGGGTCCCCGAGCCGGTAGAATTTATTTTCTGTTTTTGATTGAAGTTTTTCGAAAATCAATACCTATATATAAAGCGCAGGTTCCGTCCGTGTGTCCGGATTGCGAAATAGGGTGGGGAGGGATGGGTGACCTTAGAAGGGCATCGGTCCACTACCGTATACCAATCAATAATTAGCATTTGGACAACGACAGTATACCAATCGATAATTAGCCATGGGTCACCTCTTATTCCGTGGGTCAGATTTATGATTTTGACTTTTGATCTTTGAATTACCGTATGCCAATCAATAATTAGCATTGGGTCAACTACCGTATACCAATCGATAATTAGCCATGGTCATCTCTTATTCCGTGGGTCAGATTTATGATTTTGACCTTTGATCTTTGAATTACCGTATGCCAATCAATAATTAGCATTGGGTCAACTACCGTATACCAATCGATAACTAGCCATGGGTCAACTGTTATTCCGTGGGTCAGATTTATGACTTTGACCTTTGATCTTTGAATTACCGTATGCCAATCAATAATTAGCATTGGGTCAACTACCGTATACCAATCGATAATTAGCCATGGTCATCTCTTATTCCGTGGGTCAGATTTATGATTTTGACCTTTGATCTTTGAATTACCGTATGCCAATCAATAATTAGCATTGGGTCAACTACCTTATACCAATCGATAATTAACCATGGGTCACCTCTTATTCCGTGGGTCAGATTTATGATTTTGACCTTTGATCTTTGAATTACCGTATGCCAATCAATAATTAGCATTGGGTCAACTACCGTATACCAATCGATAATTAGCCATGGTCATCTCTTATTCCGTGGGTCAGATTTATGATTTTGACCTTTGATCTTTGAATTACCGTATGCCAATCAATAATTAGCATTGGGTCAACTACCGTATACCAATCGATAACTAGCCATGAGTCAACTGTTATTCCGTGGGTCAGATTTATGACTTTGACCTTTGATCTTTGAATTACCGTATGCCAATCAATAATTAGCATTGGGTCAACTACCGTATACCAATCGATAATTAGCCATGGTCATCTCTTATTCCGTGGGTCAGATTTATGATTTTGACCTTTGATCTTTGAATTACCGTATGCCAATCAATAATTAGCATTGGGTCAACTACCGTATACCAATCGATAATTAACCATGGGTCACCTCTCATTCCGTGGGTCAGATTTATGATTTTGACCTTTGATCTTTGAATTACCGTATGCCAATCGATAATTAGCATTAGGTCAACTACCGTATACCAATCGATAATTAGCCATGGGTCACCTCTTATTCCGTGGGTTAGATTTATGATTTGACCTTTGATCTTTGAATTACCGTATACCAATCAATAATTAGCATTGGGTCAACTACCGTATACCAATCGATAATTAGCTATGGGTCAAAGCATCTCGAATGTTCCGGAAAGTTCGAAAATGTTCCAGAAAGTTCGAAAATGTTCCAAAGCTTCTAGAATGTTCCAGATCATTCGAAAATGTTCCAAAGCTTCTAGAATGTTCCAGAAAGTTCGAAAATGTTCCAAAGCTTCTAGAATGTTCCAGAAAGTTGGGAAAGAGAGGGAGCGAGGGAAAGAGAGGGAGCGAGGGAAAGAGAGGGAGCGAGGGAAAGAGAGGGAGCGAGGGAAAGAGAGGGAGCGAGGGAAAGAGAGGGAGCGAGGGAAAGAGAGGGAGCGAGGGAAAGAGAGGGAGCGAGGGAAAGAGAGGGAGCGAGGGAAAGAGAGGGAGCGAGGGAAAGAGAGGGAGCGAGGGAAAGAGAGGGAGCGAGGGAAAGAGAGGGAGCGAGGGAAAGAGAGGGAGCGAGGGAAAGAGAGGGAGCGAGGGAAAGAGAGGGAGCGAGGGAAAGAGAGGGAGCGAGGGAAAGAGAGGGAGCGAGGGAAAGAGAGGGAGCGAGGGAAAGAGAGGGAGCGAGGGAAAGAGAGGGAGCGAGGGAAAGAGAGGGAGCGAGGGAAAGAGAGGGAGCGAGGGAAAGGGAGGGAGCGAGGGAAAGGGAGGGAGCGAGGGAAAGGGAGGGAGCGAGGGAAAGAGAGGGAGCTAGGGAAAGAGAGGGAGCTAGGGAAAGAGAGGGAGCTAGGGAAAGAGAGGGAGCGAGGGAAAGAGAGGGAGCGAGGGAAAGAGAGGGAGCGAGGGAAAGAGAGGGAGCGAGGGAAAGAGAGGGAGCGAGGGAAAGAGAGGGAGCGAGGGAAAGGGAGGGAGCGAGGGAAAGGGAGGGAGCGAGGGAAAGGGAGGGAGCGAGGGAAAGGGAGGGAGCGAGGGAAAGGGAGGGAGCGAGGGAAAGGGAGGGAGCGAGGGAAAGGGAGGGAGCGAGGGAAAGGGAGGGAGCGAGGGAAAGGGAGGGAGCGAGGGAAAGGGAGGGAGCGAGGGAAAGAGAGGGAGCTAGGGAAAGAGAGGGAGCTAGGGAAAGAGAGGGAGCGAGGGAAAGAGAGGGAGCGAGGGAAATAGAGGGAGCGAGGGAAAGAGAGGGAGCGAGGGAAAGGGAGGGAGCGAGGGAAAGAGAGGGAGCGAGGGAAAGGGAGGGAGCGAGGGAAAGGGAGGGAGCGAGGGAAAGAGAGGGAGCGAGGGAAAGAGAGGGAGCGAGGGAAAGGGAGGGAGCGAGGGAAAGAGAGGGAGCGAGGGAAAGAGAGGGAGCGAGGGAAAGGGAGGGAGCGAGGGAAAGGGAGGGAGCGAGGGAAAGGGAGGGAGCGAGGGAAAGAGAGGGAGCGAGGGAAAGAGAGGGAGCGAGGGAAAGGGAGGGAGCGAGGGAAAGAGAGGGAGCGAGGGAAAGGGAGGGAGCGAGGGAAAGGGAGGGAGCGAGGGAAAGGGAGGGAGCGAGGGAAAGGGAGGGAGCGAGGGAAAGAGAGGGAGCGAGGGAAAGAGAGGGAGCGAGGGAAAGGGAGGGAGCGAGGGAAAGAGAGGGAGCGAGGGAAAGGGAGGGAGCGAGGGAAAGGGAGGGAGCGAGGGAAAGGGAGGGAGCGAGGGAAAGGGAGGGAGCGAGGGAAAGAGAGGGAGCTAGGGAAAGAGAGGGAGCTAGGGAAAGAGAGGGAGCTAGGGAAAGAGAGGGAGCGAGGGAAAGAGAGGGAGCGAGGGAAAGAGAGGGAGCGAGGGAAAGAGAGGGAGCGAGGGAAAGAGAGGGAGCGAGGGAAAGAGAGGGAGCGAGGGAAAGAGAGGGAGCGAGGGAAAGAGATTGAGCGAGGGAAAGAGAGGGAGCGAGGGAAAGAGAGGGAGCAAGGGAAAGGGAGGGAGCGAGGGAAAGAGAGGGAGCGAGGGAAAGAGAGGGAGCTAGGGAAAGAGAGGGAGCTAGGGAAAGAGAGGGAGCGAGGGAAAGAGAGGGAGCGAGGGAAAGAGAGGGAGCGAGGGAAAGGGAGGGAGCGAGGGAAAGGGAGGGAGCGAGGGAAAGAGAGGGAGCGAGGGAAAGAGAGGGAGCGAGGGAAAGAGAGGGAGCGAGGGAAAGAGAGGGAGCGAGGGAAAGGGAGGGAGCGAGGGAAAGATAGGGAGCGAGGGAAAGGGAGGGAGCGAGGGAAAGAGAGGGAGCGAGGGAAAGAGAGGGAGCGAGGGAAAGAGAGGGAGCGAGGGAAAGAGAGGGAGCGAGGGAAAGGGAGGGAGCGAGGGAAAGGGAGGGAGCGAGGGAAAGGGAGGGAGCGAGGGAAAGGGAGGGAGCGAGGGAAAGGGAGGGAGCTAGGGAAAGAGAGGGAGCTAGGGAAAGAGAGGGAGCGAGGGAGAGAGAGGGAGCGAGGGAGAGAGAGGGAGCGAGGGAAAGAGAGGGAGCGAGGGAAAGATAGGGAGCGAGGGAAAGAGAGGGAGCGAGGGAAAGAGAGGGAGCGAGGGAAAGGGAGGGAGCGAGGGAAAGAGAGGGAGCGAGGGAAAGGGAGGGAGCGAGGGAAAGATAGGGAGCGAGGGAAAGAGAGGGAGCGAGGGAAAGAGAGGGAGCGAGGGAAAGGGAGGGAGCGAGGGAAAGATAGGGAGCGAGGGAAAGGGAGGGAGCGAGGGAAAGGGAGGGAGCGAGGGAAAGAGAGGGAGCGAGGGAAAGGGAGGGAGCGAGGGAAAGGGAGGGAGCGAGGGAAAGAGAGGGAGCGAGGGAAAGGGAGGGAGCGAGGGAAAGGGAGGGAGCGAGGGAAAGGGAGGGAGCGAGGGAAAGATAGGGAGCGAGGGAAAGGGAGGGAGCGAGGGAAAGAGAGGGAGCGAGGGAAAGGGAGGGAGCGAGGGAAAGGGAGGGAGCGAGGGAAAGGGAGGGAGCGAGGGAAAGGGAGGGAGCGAGGGAAAGGGAGGGAGCGAGGGAAAGATAGGGAGCGAGGGAAAGGGAGGGAGCGAGGGAAAGAGAGGGAGCGAGGGAAAGAGAGGGAGCGAGGGAAAGGGAGGGAGCGAGGGAAAGATAGGGAGCGAGGGAAAGGGAGGGAGCGAGGGAAAGAGAGGGAGCGAGGGAAAGAGAGGGAGCGAGGGAAAGAGAGGGAGCGAGGGAAAGAGAGGGAGCGAGGGAAAGAGAGGGAGCGAGGGAAAGAGAGGGAGCAAGGGAAAGGGAGGGAGCGAGGGAAAGAGAGGGAGCGAGGGAAAGAGAGGGAGCGAGGGAAAGAGAGGGAGCGAGGGAAAGAAAGGGCGAGAGGGAGAGAGAGGGAGAGAGGGGGAGAGAGGGAGAGAGGGGGAGAGAGGGAGAGAGAGGGAGAGCGGGAGAGAGAGGGAGAGACGGAGAGAGACGGAGAGAAAGGAAGAGAGAGGGAGAGAGAGGGAGAGATAGGGAGAAGGAGAGGGAGAGGGAGAGGGAGAGAATGAGAGAAATAGGGAGAAAGCGCGAAGGAGAGGTAGGGAGAGGGAGGGAGATATGTAAAGTAAGGCAGTATTAGATTTTGCATCCGAAAGAAATAGGACGAGGACTTAGAACAAATCCCGGAACACGCCAGTCGATTGCGCGCGCCGTGGCGCGCGCGATCGGCTGGTACCATCATAATATGAATCAAATTTGAGACTAAAAATTCCAAAATGTTCCCGCACTCCTCCACTGACGCGTGATTCACGTGTTAAACACAAGTTATGAAAATTCACTGACTAGTATATAAATATTTAATTAATTTATGGTGTGGCGGCTCCTCTTCAGAATGACCACTGCGTTCTCTATAATCGGCAACAAGCTGAAGCGCATGCGGGTGGATCGCGATATTTTCTTTGCATTCTTTTTTTTCTCAATTACATTAATCGCGTGTATTGTCCTCACCATTAGTACCACTTTAAGAGCCATTTGTGAAACATAAACACTTCATGTTGCAATGTTTGAGATTTGCAAAATCTAGGATTAGTTTGACCTCATGCATTTGTGTGATATTTTGGAAACATTACCAGAGCAGACACTTGAATTCAATATGCAGGTGTCTCAGAATTAAACTGAAATTATATTTGATATTACATGTAAATGCCCATTGTATGGCTCGTCGTTCGCGTTGCTTTCAGCCCCTCCATGGTATGAAGAAGTGAAATCATGGATGAGGAATTTCGATTTTAAGGATGCAGAGTGAAGTGGGAATGATACAGAATCTGGGATTACGAATACGATGCACATCAAAGATGGGAAGAAATATCAGTGCGTTCGCCTAAGAATCGCACTTTTTTCGAGAATTTCGGTACAGCAAAAAGAGGCACTTTGAGATTTAAGCGTTTTTTGATAGCCCTAGGTGTCCTCAATCGATTACTGTATTTCATTGGTCACCAACAAATTAATTAGCATAATTACATGCATTCAAAGTTTGGCGCTTTGCAAACTCTTTTCAGTGTAAGTCCTTACAGGAACCGCCAATTCACTTGAAAATTGGAATGTAGAGCCTTCTTGATGTGCTCTATCCACCTGCGTTGTTGGTTCATGCAAATTCGAAATTTTAATTTTTTATCAAAAGTGCAAGATTTGTTATCTCGAAAACAAAGCCGAACACCTGGCTGATTTTTTGATTTTTTTTGGTATTTTTTTAGATTTTTTTTGGTTTTTTTTAGGGTCGGCTACATAGTTTTAAGGTCAATAATCTAAACCATTGTTTTAGAGGGAAATTCATTTTCGGCCTCTCATTCCTCGTCGATTCCCCACCCACGCGGTGACGAATGACTATGAAAAATCGGTTTCAAAAACAATTCATTTGTTACGATCAAATATGACGTCGAACGAAGTCTTTTCGTGAAAAATGGGCATCGTGATTTCGACATCATCAATTATTTCATCTTAGAATTCGTCTTCCCCTTCATCCTCGTGATAATGCATATCGTTCGCTTTTTCCATCATCGTCAGAAATTCCATGCTCTCTATTCCGTCGATATCACATTTTTGGGGCGACTATTGCACATCCCCAGCCTTGGCTACAAAGGCATTTCAAATCAATTGATTGACAAATTTTGACGGAAAATTTAATAAAAGAGGAGTAAAGGTAGAATGCAGGAAATTTCTGACGATGATGGAAAAAGCGAACGAATTACCGTATGCCAATCAATAATTAGCATTGGGTCAACTACCGTATACCAATCGATAATTAACCATGGGTCACCTCTTATTCCGTGGGTCAGATTTATGATTTTGACCTTTGATCTTTGAATTACCGTATGCCAATCAATAATTAGCATTGGGTCAACTACCGTATACCAATCGATAATTAGCCATGGTCATCTCTTATTCCGTGGGTCAGATTTATGATTTTGACCTTTGATCTTTGAATTACCGTATGCCAATCAATAATTAGCATTGGGTCAACTACCGTATACCAATCGATAACTAGCCATGGGTCAACTGTTATTCCGTGGGTCAGATTTATGACTTTGACCTTTGATCTTTGAATTACCGTATGCCAATCAATAATTAGCATTGGGTCAACTACCGTATACCAATCGATAATTAGCCATGGTCATCTCTTATTCCGTGGGTCAGATTTATGATTTTGACCTTTGATCTTTGAATTACCGTATGCCAATCAATAATTAGCATTGGGTCAACTACCGTATACCAATCGATAATTAGCCATGGTCATCTCTTATTCCGTGGGTCAGATTTATGATTTTGACCTTTGATCTTTGAATTACCGTATGCCAATCAATAATTAGCATTGGGTCAACTACCGTATACCAATCGATAATTAGCCATGGTCATCTCTTATTCCGTGGGTCAGATTTATGATTTTGACCTTTGATCTTTGAATTACCGTATGCCAATCAATAATTTGCATTGGGTCAACTACCGTATACCAATCGATAATTAGCCATGGGTCACCTCTTATTCCGTGGGTTAGATTTATGATTTGACCTTTGATCTTTGAATTACCGTATGCCAATCAATAATTTGCATTGGTCAACTACCGTATACCAATCGATAATTAGCCATGGGTCAAAGCATCTCGAATGTTCCAGAAAGTTCGAAAATGTTGAAAGGGTGGGGACCCCGAGCCGGTAGAATTTATTTTCTGTTTTTGATTGAAGTTTTTCGAAAATCAATACCTATATATAAAGCGCAGGTTCCGTCCGTGTGTCCGGATTGCGAAATAGGGTGGGGAGGGATGGGTGACCTTAGAAGGGCATCGGTCCACTACCGTATACCAATCAATAATTAGCATTTGGACAACGACAGTATACCAATCGATAATTAGCCATGGGTCACCTCTTATTCCGTGGGTCAGATTTATGATTTTGACTTTTGATCTTTGAATTACCGTATGCCAATCAATAATTAGCATTGGGTCAACTACCGTATACCAATCGATAATTAGCCATGGTCATCTCTTATTCCGTGGGTCAGATTTATGATTTTGACCTTTGATCTTTGAATTACCGTATGCCAATCAATAATTAGCATTGGGTCAACTACCGTATACCAATCGATAACTAGCCATGGGTCAACTGTTATTCCGTGGGTCAGATTTATGACTTTGACCTTTGATCTTTGAATTACCGTATGCCAATCAATAATTAGCATTGGGTCAACTACCGTATACCAATCGATAATTAGCCATGGTCATCTCTTATTCCGTGGGTCAGATTTATGATTTTGACCTTTGATCTTTGAATTACCGTATGCCAATCAATAATTAGCATTGGGTCAACTACCTTATACCAATCGATAATTAACCATGGGTCACCTCTTATTCCGTGGGTCAGATTTATGATTTTGACCTTTGATCTTTGAATTACCGTATGCCAATCAATAATTAGCATTGGTCAACTACCGTATACCAATCGATAATTAGCCATGGGTCAAAGCATCTCGAATGTTCCAGAAAGTTCGAAAATGTTGAAAGGGTGGGGTCCCCGAGCCGGTAGAATTTATTTTCTGTTTTTGATTGAAGTTTTTCGAAAATCAATACCTATATATAAAGCGCAGGTTCCGTCCGTGTGTCCGGATTGCGAAATAGGGTGGGGAGGGATGGGTGACCTTAGAAGGGCATCGGTCCACTACCGTATACCAATCAATAATTAGCATTTGGACAACGACAGTATACCAATCGATAATTAGCCATGGGTCACCTCTTATTCCGTGGGTCAGATTTATGATTTTGACTTTTGATCTTTGAATTACCGTATGCCAATCAATAATTAGCATTGGGTCAACTACCGTATACCAATCGATAATTAGCCATGGTCATCTCTTATTCCGTGGGTCAGATTTATGATTTTGACCTTTGATCTTTGAATTACCGTATGCCAATCAATAATTAGCATTGGGTCAACTACCGTATACCAATCGATAACTAGCCATGGGTCAACTGTTATTCCGTGGGTCAGATTTATGACTTTGACCTTTGATCTTTGAATTACCGTATGCCAATCAATAATTAGCATTGGGTCAACTACCGTATACCAATCGATAATTAGCCATGGTCATCTCTTATTCCGTGGGTCAGATTTATGATTTTGACCTTTGATCTTTGAATTACCGTATGCCAATCAATAATTAGCATTGGGTCAACTACCTTATACCAATCGATAATTAACCATGGGTCACCTCTTATTCCGTGGGTCAGATTTATGATTTTGACCTTTGATCTTTGAATTACCGTATGCCAATCAATAATTAGCATTGGGTCAACTACCGTATACCAATCGATAATTAGCCATGGTCATCTCTTATTCCGTGGGTCAGATTTATGATTTTGACCTTTGATCTTTGAATTACCGTATGCCAATCAATAATTAGCATTGGGTCAACTACCGTATACCAATCGATAATTAACCATGGGTCACCTCTCATTCCGTGGGTCAGATTTATGATTTTGACCTTTGATCTTTGAATTACCGTATGCCAATCGATAATTAGCATTAGGTCAACTACCGTATACCAATCGATAATTAGCCATGGGTCATCTCTTATTCCGTGGGTCAGATTTATGATTTTGACCTTTGATCTTTGAATTACCGTATGCCAATCAATAATTAGCATTGGGTCAACTACCGTATACCAATCGATAACTAGCCATGAGTCAACTGTTATTCCGTGGGTCAGATTTATGACTTTGACCTTTGATCTTTGAATTACCGTATGCCAATCAATAATTAGCATTGGGTCAACTACCGTATACCAATCGATAATTAGCCATGGTCATCTCTTATTCCGTGGGTCAGATTTATGATTTTGACCTTTGATCTTTGAATTACCGTATGCCAATCAATAATTAGCATTGGGTCAACTACCGTATACCAATCGATAATTAACCATGGGTCACCTCTCATTCCGTGGGTCAGATTTATGATTTTGACCTTTGATCTTTGAATTACCGTATGCCAATCGATAATTAGCATTAGGTCAACTACCGTATACCAATCGATAATTAGCCATGGGTCACCTCTTATTCCGTGGGTTAGATTTATGATTTGACCTTTGATCTTTGAATTACCGTATACCAATCAATAATTAGCATTGGGTCAACTACCGTATACCAATCGATAATTAGCTATGGGTCAAAGCATCTCGAATGTTCCGGAAAGTTCGAAAATGTTCCAGAAAGTTCGAAAATGTTCCAAAGCTTCTAGAATGTTCCAGATCATTCGAAAATGTTCCAAAGCTTCTAGAATGTTCCAGAAAGTTCGAAAATGTTCCAAAGCTTCTAGAATGTTCCAGAAAGTTGGGAAAGAGAGGGAGCGAGGGAAAGAGAGGGAGCGAGGGAAAGAGAGGGAGCGAGGGAAAGAGAGGGAGCGAGGGAAAGAGAGGGAGCGAGGGAAAGAGAGGGAGCGAGGGAAAGAGAGGGAGCGAGGGAAAGAGAGGGAGCGAGGGAAAGAGAGGGAGCGAGGGAAAGAGAGGGAGCGAGGGAAAGAGAGGGAGCTAGGGAAAGAGAGGGAGCTAGGGAAAGGGAGGGAGCGAGGGAAAGATAGGGAGCGAGGGAAAGGGAGGGAGCGAGGGAAAGAGAGGGAGCGAGGGAAAGAGAGGGAGCGAGGGAAAGAGAGGGAGCGAGGGAAAGAGAGGGAGCGAGGGAAAGGGAGGGAGCGAGGGAAAGAGAGGGAGCGAGGGAAAGAGAGGGAGCGAGGGAAAGAGAGGGAGCGAGGGAAAGAGAGGGAGCGAGGGAAAGAGAGGGAGCGAGGGAAAGAGAGGGAGCGAGGGAAAGGGAGGGAGCGAGGGAAAGGGAGGGAGCGAGGGAAAGGGAGGGAGCGAGGGAAAGGGAGGGAGCGAGGGAAAGATAGGGAGCGAGGGAAAGGGAGGGAGCGAGGGAAAGAGAGGGAGCGAGGGAAAGAGAGGGAGCGAGGGAAAGAGAGGGAGCGAGGGAAAGAGAGGGAGCGAGGGAAAGAGAGGGAGCGAGGGAAAGGGAGGGAGCGAGGGAAAGAGAGGGAGCGAGGGAAAGGGAGGGAGCGAGGGAAAGATAGGGAGCGAGGGAAAGGGAGGGAGCGAGGGAAAGAGAGGGAGCGAGGGAAAGAGAGGGAGCGAGGGAAAGAGAGGGAGCGAGGGAAAGAGAGGGAGCGAGGGAAAGGGAGGGAGCGAGGGAAAGGGAGGGAGCGAGGGAAAGGGAGGGAGCGAGGGAAAGGGAGGGAGCGAGGGAAAGGGAGGGAGCGAGGGAAAGGGAGGGAGCGAGGGAAAGATAGGGAGCGAGGGAAAGGGAGGGAGCGAGGGAAAGAGAGGGAGCGAGGGAAAGAGAGGGAGCGAGGGAAAGGGAGGGAGCGAGGGAAAGATAGGGAGCGAGGGAAAGGGAGGGAGCGAGGGAAAGAGAGGGAGCGAGGGAAAGAGAGGGAGCGAGGGAAAGAGAGGGAGCGAGGGAAAGAGAGGGAGCGAGGGAAAGAGAGGGAGCAAGGGAAAGGGAGGGAGCGAGGGAAAGAGAGGGAGCGAGGGAAAGAGAGGGAGCGAGGGAAAGAGAGGGAGCGAGGGAAAGAAAGGGCGAGAGGGAGAGAGAGGGAGAGAGGGGGAGAGAGGGAGAGAGGGGGAGAGAGGGAGAGAGAGGGAGAGCGGGAGAGAGAGGGAGAGACGGAGAGAGACGGAGAGAAAGGAAGAGAGAGGGAGAGAGAGGGAGAGATAGGGAGAAGGAGAGGGAGAGGGAGAGGGAGAGAATGAGAGAAATAGGGAGAAAGCGCGAAGGAGAGGTAGGGAGAGGGAGGGAGATATGTAAAGTAAGGCAGTATTAGATTTTGCATCCGAAAGAAATAGGACGAGGACTTAGAACAAATCCCGGAACACGCCAGTCGATTGCGCGCGCCGTGGCGCGCGCGATCGGCTGGTACCATCATAATATGAATCAAATTTGAGACTAAAAATTCCAAAATGTTCCCGCACTCCTCCACTGACGCGTGATTCACGTGTTAAACACAAGTTATGAAAATTCACTGACTAGTATATAAATATTTAATTAATTTATGGTGTGGCGGCTCCTCTTCAGAATGACCACTGCGTTCTCTATAATCGGCAACAAGCTGAAGCGCATGCGGGTGGATCGCGATATTTTCTTTGCATTCTTTTTTTTCTCAATTACATTAATCGCGTGTATTGTCCTCACCATTAGTACCACTTTAAGAGCCATTTGTGAAACATAAACACTTCATGTTGCAATGTTTGAGATTTGCAAAATCTAGGATTAGTTTGACCTCATGCATTTGTGTGATATTTTGGAAACATTACCAGAGCAGACACTTGAATTCAATATGCAGGTGTCTCAGAATTAAACTGAAATTATATTTGATATTACATGTAAATGCCCATTGTATGGCTCGTCGTTCGCGTTGCTTTCAGCCCCTCCATGGTATGAAGAAGTGAAATCATGGATGAGGAATTTCGATTTTAAGGATGCAGAGTGAAGTGGGGAATGATACAGAATCTGGGATTACGAATACGATGCACATCAAAGATGGGAAGAAATATCAGTGCGTTCGCCTAAGAATCGCACTTTTTTCGAGAATTTCGGTACAGCAAAAAGAGGCACTTTGAGATTTAAGCGTTTTTTGATAGCCCTAGGTGTCCTCAATCGATTACTGTATTTCATTGGTCACCAACAAATTAATTAGCATAATTACATGCATTCAAAGTTTGGCGCTTTGCAAACTCTTTTCAGTGTAAGTCCTTACAGGAACCGCCAATTCACTTGAAAATTGGAATGTAGAGCCTTCTTGATGTGCTCTATCCACCTGCGTTGTTGGTTCATGCAAATTCGAAATTTTAATTTTTTATCAAAAGTGCAAGATTTGTTATCTCGAAAACAAAGCCGAACACCTGGCTGATTTTTTGATTTTTTTTGGTATTTTTTTAGATTTTTTTTGGTTTTTTTTAGGGTCGGCTACATAGTTTTAAGGTCAATAATCTAAACCATTGTTTTAGAGGGAAATTCATTTTCGGGCCTCTCATTCCTCGTCGATTCCCCACCCACGCGGTGACGAATGACTATGAAAATCGGTTTCAAAAACAATTCATTTGTTACGATCAAATATGACGTCGAACGAAGTCTTTTCGTGAAAAATGGGCATCGTGATTTCGACATCATCAATTATTTCATCTTAGAATTCGTCTTCCCCTTCATCCTCGTGATAATGCATATCGTTCGCTTTTTCCATCATCGTCAGAAATTCCATGCTCTCTATTCCGTCGATATCACATTTTTGGGGGCGACTATTGCACATCCCCAGCCTTGGCTACAAAAGGCATTTCAAATCAATTGATTGACAAATTTTGACGGAAAATTTAATAAAAGAGGAGTAAAGGTAGAATGCAGGAAATTTCTGACGATGATGGAAAAAGCGAACGATATTCATTATCACGAGGATGAAGGGGGAAGACGAATTCTAAGATGAAATAATTGATGATGTCGAAATCTTGATGCCCATTTTTCACGAATAGACTTCGTTCGACGTCATATATGATCGTAACAAATAAATTGTTTTTGAAACATAGCCAACTGTTGCACTGGACCGATTTTTCACAGTCATTCGTCACCGCGCGGGTGGGGGAATCGGCGAGGAATGAGAGGCCGAAAATGAATTTCCCTCTAAAACAATGTTTTTAGTTTATTGACCTTAAAACTATGTAGCCGACCCTAAAAAAATACAAAAAAATATGTACGGTAGATCTCACCAAGAATAATAATATATCAAAAATTCAGCCAGGTGTTCGGATTTGTTTTCGAGTTAAAAAAAACTTTTGATAAAAAAATGAAAATTTCGAATTTGCATGAACCAACAACACAGGTGGATAGAGCACATCAAGAAGGCTCTATATTCCAATTTTCAAATGAATTGGCGGTTCCTGTAAGGACTTACACTGAAAAGAGTTTGAAAAGCACCAAACTTTGAATGCATGTAATTATGCTAATTAATTTGTTGGTGACCAATGAAATACAGTAATCAATTGAGGGCTATCAAAAACCGCTTAAATCTCAAAGTGCCTCTTTTTGCTGTACCGTCAAGAGTGCGATTCTTAGGCGAACGCACTGATATAATTTAGTTTTTTTGGCAACACGCCTTACGATGAATCGCTTCTCAGCTATCACACTAGATTTTGGGAACATCATGAAACCCAAAGAACCCACGGACAACTGGGAGCCTCAACAAAAAATTGCACATAGTTCCATCAATTTCGTATATGAACATTCACGTTATACGAGGGAGTTTCCAATCCCTCTGCCCAGTGCATTACAAGTCTTCTCCTTTATTCGAAGTGCAGATGGGAGTAATTGATGTTCGTTTTGCGATTCCTGGTGTTGATGTGCTCTAGTCGGATGCCTAGCTATTAGGTTGTTGCAAAAGTCCTGTGGAATTTGATATTTTGCCTTCCATCTCCTGTTGGATTGATAGATGAACTTCGGGATATTGTTTACTAATGGGGCCCTTGCATACTCTTACATATGCGCACCCTATCATCATTGCCCAATCAGAGAGGCGAGAACAGAATCAGTTAAAATTACGAAAATTCATCCATCGAAAACGCAACATTTTTCAAATATTATGTTTCCTCTGAAGCATGAATGCTCAATTCATGGTGGTTATATGAAGCTCCCACCTTTATCCTATACATACTTTTTCTTATGCATGCTGGAAGTTAGATCATTTCGAGGAATGAGTTAATCTGCAAAATGACTGCATGTTGCATTTCTGTGTTCATTTTGCATATTTCTGAAAAATGAGGAATTCAGATTTTCTGAAAGGGGAAACAAGCAGGCGCCAATATTTCTTATGTGGATATAGCTTCTTCGTGGGTACATACAGCGCGCACATGACGGAGCCTGTACGCTTGGTCTTCCATTTAGAAAAACAGGTACAAGTCACATGCAGCCTGGGTCTGCTCATATATTTGCTATCAAGTAATTTGGTTCAAACCCACTCACTTGACTTGTCCAACCTATTTTTTGAAAGAACATCAATGGTACTTCTCACCCAACATTATGAAGTTGTTTCATGAATTTTCCCTTCAAATATCTAGATAAATAAATTTAAATCTAAATGTTGTGTTTTTTTTGCAATTGGGTTAATCATAATTGCTTGCGTTTATTGCGCGATCGGTTTGATTGAAATATACGTGAGCAAAGTTCAAGCATATCCCTAAACAACTCCAGGTTGGTTGGCCATTGAGATTTGAGACACGCGAGTTATCATCGTTCAAAGTACTGACACCAAAAACCACAAGACTTTTGCAACAACCTAATATATTTAAGATTTTGATTTTTTTTTCATCATTGGCTCGAATCAGGATTAGAGAACTGTGTTGGTTGCGAGTCAGGCCTGAAACCGTACTCTTCTGTGATCGTGCGCCTTGTGAAGCAGATCAACATATTTAAGATCCCGTGAGAAAACTGTTTGTTATATCAGATATATCTAGTGCCGAATGTTATGTTTCACTCTTTGTATGAAAGACATGAAAAATCAAATGTTGAGATTGCAATATTTCATTTTTTACGATATTTTTTTGTTTTTCTGAAACTTCCGCAGCAAGCTCGTATCTCAATTGTTCAACCTAC